>OY759219.1:41440048-42040048 GCA_963662175.1 Aradus depressus | reverse complement strand
TACAAAGAAGGAGAGAACATAAGGTGATTTCTTATAGAAATCTACTAAAAAGAGAAAAATAACAAGGTCCAGACGCTTCTTCATCTGTGTTGTCCAAATATGGAGCAACAGTTCGCGGAAGATGACACCGCGTGAGACGTCCAGGTGGGTTTTTCTGATGGGAATGGCTATGAAAGGGGAGACGACGTTCCGAAGAGTATAGCTCATGAATGAGCCGGCTCAGCTAACTAATGAATGGCATCTCCCTCCATTCATAAATGGAGCTTCCATCCATTCATTATTATGAGATTCTATATACCATTCTCATGTGACCTGTACCTTGAACATACCATATTTGCAATTTGAAAAAAAAAAATTATAATAAAAAATAAATAATAAAAAACCCTTTCGAACCCTTACAGGCAAGTTCCCTTTTATTAAAGGAGTGTTTTTTTTTGTTTTTTCTTCATGAGCACTTTTTCTTCAAATGCGAAATCTATAAGTATGTGAACCGCTCTCTCTCTCTAGCAACAACGTCCAACGTTGTTAGATTCTATTCTTCCAGAACTCACATACACTCTACTCATGATTAATAACAATATGAAGAGAAAAACCATATGCAGAGAGTCGAAGATGTTCCTGGGTGGAGAGTTCAAGGTGTTGAAGGATGGAATCCTGAACCTCAAAAGGAACGAGCTTCGGCAACTAACTGGAGTTCTCACGGGACACGTTCCGTTCAATAGACCCACACTGTAGAAGTCAAGGACAGTCCCAGCTGTGATGACAGATGTGGAGAAGAAGACGAGACGGCGGCACACTTCCTGGGTATATGCTCCGGGTATGCTCGAACGAGATTCCACATTTTCGGCAAAGTTGTAATCATAGAGGAAGAAGATTGGACCACGGGAGCATTCTCAGGTTCATTAGGAAACTGGGAGACTGAGTACTTCATGAAGGGCTTGATTTAGGTAGTATAAACAAACAGGTAACAAAATAAGTTGGAAGCCAAGCGCTTCCAGGGAAGGGATGAACATTGGATGCTTAGCTCCCTGGGTGTAAAACTATCCCACCATATACAGGGTGGCTTAAACGGTTAGAGTTATCAAAATTGTGCATAGGACTAAAGTTATAGCACTCGCCGAAAGCTATAGTATGGCGTACTCGAAAAGACAAAAATGACCCTTTTAATGACTCATACAGCCCTTAGAAGGGTGGGGTTCCCTTTTGACCCTTAAGTTTCATTACATTTTATTAAAGTACTAAAGAAACAAGGAATAACTGTGCAAACCGATTTTTGATACGTCAAGTAGTTCTCGAAAAAAAAAACGTTTAAAGTTGCACGTTTTCTCCCGGCTGCAGCACGATAATTTTCCGCGCACTCACCAATCACCAACACCATATCCACAATTTCGTTAGAGAAGTACATTGCAAATGCTGTAAATAAGTAATTCCTTATCACTGTAAGTCGTTCTCTCTTAATCCTTAAACTTCTCTAATACCTTTCTAATTCCTTTGCATCAAAATACATGAGTAATAAGCAGTGGTAGTTAGTTGGAATTTAGTAACTTCAGAATAAGAAAAACGTGCAACTTTAAACGTTTTTTTTCCGAGAACTACTTGACGTATCAAAAATCTGTTTGCACAGTTCTTCCTTGTTTATGTAGTACTTTAATAAAATGTAATGAAACTTAAGGGTCAAAAGGGAACCTGTTTGAGCCATTAAAAGGGTCATTTTTGTCTTTTCGAGGACGCCATACTTTAGCTCTCGGCGAGTGCTACAACTTTAGTCCTACGTACAATTTTGATTCTCTAACCGTTTAGGAGTTATTTCACTTGTGGCCCGCTTATCTGGGCCACCCTGTATATTATTATTAATCAACTATATATTTAAGGATTCTTTTTCCGGGCGGGATTTGAAAATATTAAATATAATTAATTTTTAATGGATTTCGATTTAATAATCAAATTATTGAATGTTTTAAAGATTTGCTGTTGTTACCTAAGTTTAATGACTAAGAACTTATATTTAACAATTCTCCGGTTGGTCCGCCTTCCTCCATTTGTTAGGTTAAGAGTTCACCGGTTTGTATGCCAGTAGTATAGAAATGTATGTCCTGGGACACCGATAACGATCAAGGGACTTAGCGACGTCACAGAATGAAGTTTGGGGGTGTGTCCGCCCCATCCTGGCACGCTGATTGGCTGACAGGCGAGATAACATGCTTAGCTACGTCACAGGACTTGATATTTCAAGCCCAATGTCCCAGGACATACATCCGGGTTTTGAGGAATTTGTGTCCTAGAAAAGTAAGGAATGCGTCCCAGAACATACACCTATGTATTTTCAATGGGGATAGATAAGATGTTTGTAAACAAGTCAATAAAAACAGATTAGAAAAAATGCAATTCATTATTTTTAATTGGCTAAATATTATCAGTCAGTGGATAGTAGACAAGTCTTTGTGACGTATCATGAGGGGTGTGTCACGTATTTAATTCCCCATTCATGAAATTAGATTATGAGTCAATAGTAGTAATTCCTAGCCCCCCACCAATAAGAGGTAAGGAATAGTGTGTATGTACATGCATTAGAGAGATGACATACTCTAAATAACCCATGTATACACGTTCAAAAAAAAGGAATGATATACAGGAAAGAAAAACATAATATTTGTTGAGGTGAGCTTTAGCAAAGCCAAGCTTTTTTTCAATAAAATCAAGTGCATAAAGATTGAACATTTTTTTTTCGAAATATTAGTTATTGTAAGTCAGATAAAATAAAAAATATGCTTTCTAAGATGGAGGAAAGGAATGAAAAAAATAATAATGTTAAAAGTTTGAAAGAGATAGCAACAATATATGTTATTAAAAATAAGATTATTTCAGAATTGGCAGATATTGATAAAATAAATATTCCTGGCACAATAAAAAAAGATTTAGAAGAGTATTACATCCAAAATAAAATATATTGCTATGAACAATTTTCTGAAGATTAATTTTTTAAATATATTAAAGCCTTTGTATATTATTTAAATGATGATAAAATGATATTTTTTTTAAATAGATGATGATAGTAATAGATTTTGTATAAATGGAAAGATGAATGTGAACGTGACATGCATGGCGCGGGGGATCAATGTAGCAAATGAATTATGTTTGAAGCAGCTTATATACACGTGACTTCATGATATAAAAAGGATTGTTTCTCTGATAACTTCAATCATTTCCAGTTCTCTTGTCTATCACAGCAGATATGAGAAGTATGCTATTTTTAATAATTGCCTTATCTATACCAATGATAGGATATTCGAATTTTACTTCTCAGCATTGGCCTAATGGGTCTACTCATATAACTCATGGGGTGGCAGATACGAAAGTGAAAATTCAGTACACGCCATATTTGGAGAATCATCCTCTTTTTAATATCAGTTATGGTATGGTTAATAAATTGCTTCATGAAAATGTTTCAAGTACGAAGGATGAGGATGACATAATAGCTGACGTAGAAGATGGTATTTTGAGAGAGGAGACCTCTGAAGAGGAGACCTCTGAAGAGGAGAAACTTGATGGTAAAAATCCCGATACTAGTAGCGAAATGGATGATGATAAATGTTATGAGCGTTTAGATGGCTATGCGAAAATGCAAGAAGACTTGAAGGAAAATATCCGCCAATATAATAATAAAATTACTGAGCTCTATAATTTTATTACACGTATGAATAATACTTTACTTTCGCTAGAAAAAGATAAATATATAATAGAAAAACGTGAAAAAAGGAAAAATCAGCGATTGCAAATACTTCTTAAACAGTGTAAAAAAGATAATAAGAAAATAATGGAATGGTAATCCATGTAAATTTTCAAAAAATAATTAAAACATCTTTAAATTTTTAAAACTATATCATTTCGTTACCTACAATACATTAACGTTATGTTGGTTTAATTTACGTTACTTTAGGTTAAGACTACGCCAATTTAGGTTACCGCTATGTTAATTTAAGTTAACGTTACGTTAATTTAGGTTAAAGTTATGATAATTTAGGTTAACGTCACGTTAATTTAGGTTAACGCCACGTTAATTTAACTTAACGATTACGTTAATTTAAGTTAACGATTACGTTAATTTACGTTAATGTCCTTGTTGAGGTACTCGTTAAATTGCCGTTTTTACGGCGTCTTATGCTAACGATAGGGGGGGGGGGGGGGCTGTGCCGTTGAAGTTTATGAGTATTTCCTATTAATTGCATAATTATTCTTATCTTAGAACCTTTTACGTCATAGTTGCTGATAATAAGTAGATGCTACCCTCATTGAAGCAATCAGTTGTAATTATATTGTTCAGCGAGTTAGTGAAACATGGTATGTGTAAATGGAGTAAAAGAAGAGCAAATGTTTAAATGCACATTTGTTATAACAAGTTATGCATATCCTGTGGCGCAATTGTTATTTCTTATAAAAGATTTTTTTCCTGAAGATCGTGTGGCAATATTAAACAATAATTCAGTGCTTTTAGAGATAGTTAATAATCAGCTAATCGGCTTGCGAGAAGTGGAAAATCGACTACAGCCTCTTCGTGAATGGATTATCCTTTTTGAGGGCGAGGATGTCGTTGACAATTTATGAAAATAAAAAGTATAGAATCGATAAATATTTAAATGAATTACACTTGTTGAAGAAACAAATCACATTGTATGAAAATAATATGATTATGAAAAAAATGCAAATGTTGTCTATAAAAGATAAAAACGCCAGATAGTTATAAGTAGTTGCCCATTCGTTTTATAAAGAAGAACAAATTTCCGAATGATGGAATATATTTTTTATTGTTCAATATTCATCATTGGTAGTATCATCATGAGCCTGCGTTTAACCTGCCGCCTCTATTTGAAAGCCAAAAATTGTAAGGAAAAGATGCTGAAAATGATGCATGAATCATTCAAATGTTTCCCCAAGAGCTTGCCTACACGAGAAAATTTAGTGAAAGCAGGATTTTTCTATACTGGAGATGGTGATGATACAGAATGTATTGTTTGCGGCCTTATATTAAACAATTGGGACTCTGATGACGATCCAATTATTGAACATTATAATTCAAACCCAGATTGCGAGTTTTTGTATATGAATTTGTAATAAATTATTTGTTACACTATTTTTGTTTTTTATTCATCCTATTATCATTTATAAGATAATATGTTTTGTATGAAGAATCCAGTATTAGTTAAGAGATGGGTGTGAGAGCAGAATTAGCTAAAGAATTGCATAAGCAAAAAAGGAAATATTTTCCAACTCGAACCGTAGAGATAAAAGGAATAAATGATTTGTATCAAGGAGATCTTGTGGAAATGATTCCATATTCGAAATATAATCAGGGTTATAAGTATATAATGACTATAATAAATTGTTTCAGTAAATTTGCTTATGCAGTTCCTTTGAAAAATAAAAGTAGTTCTGAAATTGTAAAAGCTCTAAAACCTATACTCAAAAAGCATTCTATGAAGCACTTTCAGACTGATGAAGGTAAGGAGTGGTATAACCGATTCGTGAAAAAGTTATTAACATCTTTCAATGTAAATCATTATTCTACTTTTTCTGGTAAAAAGGCGTCCATTGTTGAACGGTTTAATCGGACTTTAAAGTCAAATATGTGGTGTAAATTTACTGAACAAGGAAATTTTAAGTGGATTAATAGTCTATTTGATTTGGTAAAGCAATACAATAATACATTGCATAGAACTATTGGAATGAGGCCGAATGAAGTAAATAGTGAAAACGAGAAAGAAGTTTTAAAGCGAATTAGCAATAACTTAAAAGTAAAAATTAGACAATTTAGTAAAAATAAGCCAAAGTTTAAAGTTAATGATAAGGTTAGGATAAGCCGAGAAAAAAGGATATTTACAAAAGGTTATAAACCTAATTGGACTAATGAGATATTCAACATATATAAAATTAACCAAACCTACCCTATTACATACACATTGTCAGATTGGAATAGCGATATTTTAAAAGGGGGGTTTTACGAGCAAGAATTGAGTAAAGTGAAATACGGTGATTTATATTTAGTAGAAAAAGTATTAAAATCAAAAAAGGATAAAGTATATGTCAGATGGCTTGGTATGAACCCTAAATTTGATTCTTGGATTCCTAGAAGCGCCATTATATAAATGCCAGCCTATGGATAGTTTACTTCTTTCATATAGTATGGAGCCCTGTATAAAGACTATTAAACAAAAGCAAAAATTGAACATTGTAAATTTTGATAAATTAAGTTGTGAAAAAACAAATATGACCACGAAATTTAAACGGCATGGTAATTTATTACCTTCAAATATTAGGTGTATAATTTGTGGACCATCTAATTCAGGAAAAACTAATTTGATGTTGAATTTACTGTTTAATGAAAATGGGCTACGTTTTGAAAATGTCTATATTTTTTCCAAGTCTCTATACCAGCCTAAATATAAATTATTGAAACATATTTTAACAGATAAAGTGAAATGTATAGGGTATTATGAGTTCTCAGAAAATGATGAAGTATTTTCAATGAATGAAGCTAAAACCAGGTCTATTTTCATTTTTGATGACATTGCATGTGAACGACAGAATAATATACGGAATTATTTTACTACGGCTCGCCATAAGGATATAGATGTTTTTTTATTGGGCCAAACATATAGTAGTATTCCTAAACAACTGATTCGTGATAATGTTAATCTGCTGGTAGCGTTCAAACAGGACGATCGGAATTTACGGCACATTTATGATGATCATGTGAACAGTGACATGACATTTAATAAATTTAGAGACATATGTTTAAAGGCATGGAACTGTGCCGGTAATGGTTTCCTAGTAATAGATAAAGAACGTTGTATAAACAATGGACGTTATAGATCTAGTTTTGATACTTTTTTAATTATACCTCCATTGAATAAGAAATTATAAATAAAGGAAAAACCTTTGCATAAAATCAATCAGTATAATTTGGTCAGCCAAAAAGAGAGGTAAAGACAGTTGTTAGCGTGCAAATAAACAATAATGGCAAAGCGAAAAAAATCTAAAAAATGCACTTTATCAAAAAGAAAAATATATAATTTGAAACATCCTAAAAAAATAAAGAAAAAAGGTGGTGCTCTACCTTTAGTGCCTATTATAGCAGGTATTTCTGCTTTAGGGAGCCTTATGGGAGGCACCTCAAGTTTAATCAATGCTTTTAGAAAAAATAAAAAAAACGGAAAGGGTGTTTATTTAAATCCGTGGCCTTATGGTGAAACCCAATTTGGTGGTAAAGGTATAAATATAAATGTAAATACAAAGAAGAGGAGAAGGAGGAAGCATAATAAAAAGTAATAAATAAAGTGAGGTATTACAGGCGTTCTTTATTTGCTAGTCATGAATAACCAAGAGAAGATCACTCAGGAAATTAAAAAAATCAGTGAAGATATTTAAAAAAAGCATCGTGCCCTCCAACACGATGTTATGGAAACGGAGGAGCTGTACGAGAAAAAATTTAAACCAATTACAACTGCAATTATTGAAGCATCGTCTAATCCTCTGAAAAGGAAAAGAGATGTAGATACTAATATTATTTCTTATGTGAAAAAACCGAATGAAAGTGCCAAGAAAAGAACGGCTGGTAAAGAGGAAATAGAAAATATTCTTAATGATGAATACCCTAAACCTAGTAAAGTACTATTGAGTCGAGGAGTTAAGAGAGAAAATGAATCGTTAAAAAAGCAGCCTACATTTACAAATAAAGCTCAACGGCGTTCTGCAAACAAAAGAAAAATTACTGATGAAGAAGAGATATTATCCAAGCGTGCCCCATTCATACCTGAAAGTCCTATGGACACAGAATCAGAGAGTGATAATAACATGGAAGCCGAGTCAATAAATGAAGATAGTACCAATGATAATAACGAAGATGAAGAAGTTTTTGAATCGTCTTATCCTATGTTAGAGCTAGAATCGGACGAAGGTAAAAATAAAGCTGTTAAATGGATAAAAGAAAACTTCAAGGGGAAAATATCAAAGAAATATTTCATCGAACTCATTAAGGAGGACAATGTAGATAAAGTGTATGGGGTCCGTATCGATGGTGATAAATTTATAATTGGAGATTCACAAATCGAATTAGAAGAGGACGATTTCATTATTAACAATGTTAAATATGAAGGATCTCCTGGCTTATATGAACTTCTGTTTAAATCTCGGCCTAATGAGTACCTATATACAGATAACGACCTTGAGGTCTATGCAGATATTTTAAAAAATACAAACGCCCACAGACAAGGTAATTCAGCTACGAAAAGAATTAAAACGAACAGGGGTTATAAATATATTAATATTATAGCAAAACTTTTCCCAAACAAAAAGTTAACACCAAGAGAAAAACCTAAGTCTCGATATCGTCGGTCCATTCATGATTATAGCAGTGATAATGATATGGAAATGTCGTTAGGAAGTGGAATGATGACTGTTACCGATAAAAAGCCGAATTATATTTATTATGATGATGTTAATGAATTGTGTGAACGTTTACAAGTATTGGTAGCCTCGCAGAAAGCTGGACATACAGGCCATGGAAATGAAATTCAATCGATTATTGAAGAATTGGAAGAAGCAGGTATAATAATAGGGAGACAAAAGAAAAACTAATCATTCACTAAGTAGATTTAAACATAGCAAATTATTTTTACTAATTACAGTTAATAGTCGAGTAAAAAAATGCAAAGAAGAGGAAGTGGTATTTTCGGAGATATTGTGAATCGGGTTATTGACAAATTACCTGTAGAATTACATATTCCTGGAGGATATCAATTTTGTGGGCCGGGAACTAAACTTGAAAAAAGATTGAAGCGGGGGGACACCGGAATTAATAAATTAGATGCTGCTTGTAAACAACATGACATAGCTTATTCTAAATTTAAAGAATCAGCAAGAAGAGCTGCTGCAGATAAAACATTGGCTGAAACTGCTTGGGAGCGCGTTAAAGCACCTGATTCTAGTATAGGCGAAAAATCTGCTGCTTGGGTGGTTACCAACATTATGAAAGCAAAAAGTAAAATTGGATCTGGTTTAAAAACCAAAAGGGGTAAAAAAAAGGGGGGAAGCCGAAAAAAATTATAAGGAGTAATTTAAATGGTATTCAATCTGCGGTCGGTTCTCTTATTTGCGGCATTGCAAAAAAGAAAAAACGCGGTGTTTATGATGTTGTGGTAAAAAAAAACACCGAATAATGGAGAGTATTCCACAACGAGCTTTAAGTAATTTTGATTTAATGCTATACGCCAAAAAATTGGGTATTAAACATTTTAGGGGGGTGTTTATGAGGGACGCGTTACCAAAAACTGCTAAAAAATTAGAGTCTGCTATAATTAATTTAGATGGCACAAATGGTCCTGGCACACATTGGGTGTGTTATTTTAAACTTGAGAACAAAATACAATATTTTGATAGTTTTGGAAATCTTAGGCCTCCTTTGGAGTTAATAAAGTTTTTAGGGCCTCATGCTGAAATCTATTACAATCATAAGCGTTATCAAAAACCAAATACGTCAAATTGCGGGCATTTATGTTTGCAATTTCTTTGGTCATTCATTCATTAGCTGAAGTTAAGTGTTAGAGTAACAATGTCCTTTGGATTTTTTCTAGATGGGCGTACCTCTTTCCTCACTAGTTATTTTGATGAACCAATAGATTTAAGTGAAGGAGGTTGGTATGTAGGATTTGTCAATTTCTTCGGGTACAATACAATTCCCAATGTGGTGGAAGGGAAAAATAATAAATTATACTTTTATGATGAAAATCCTGAAGAAAATGTTGGTAAAATTCGGGCGCATGCAGTTAAACTTCCTACAGGGGCGTATGAAATTAGTGACATCGAATCAAGGCTAAACAATGAAATTGAAAGATATTTAACAAGTAGTAATTTAGTAGATGATGTTCAGCTACGTATTCGTGTTGATAAGACAACAGCAAAATGCGAAATTTTATCTAATAAATGGATAGATTTTAAGAAATTGAATACTATTGCCCCCCTATTAGGCTTCAAAAATGTCCTATTGAAACCTAATAAATGGCACGTCTCTGAAAACAATATAAATATTACTTCTGTGAACGTTATACGGTTCGTATGTAACATTGCTCGAGGTTCCTATAAAAACGGTATTGAAGATCATATTATTCATCAGTTCACTCCGAACGTTGGCAGTGGTTACAAAATAATAGAAATACCTAAGAATATTGTTTTTTATCCACTGAATACAACAAAAATTGAAAAAATAGAATTAAGAATTGAAAATCAAAACGGGAAATTAATCGATTTCCAGAACGAATACTCGCTGATTTATTTACAATTGAAGCGCATTTAGGGCAGAAAAGAAGGGATGGGGTTAGTTTTTAAAAGCCAAAAAGCATTAGGACAAACGGTCATTAATACTCAAAACTTTGCGGAATCAAGATTACTGCATCCTGATCAAAGGAATCATCAGCAGAAATATTTAACCCCTAAGAATCGGCAGTTTCTACACTCTTTAGGATACATTGTATCCACGGCACAATCATGAGCGTCTTTCCCAATGTATTGCAAGTAAAGGACAAAGCAACATTTGAAGAAGTTATCACAGGAGCGGAATATCACACATATCCTGCATTAGCATCAAGTACATTCAAAAATAACGATGAAATAAGAATACCAATTCAACAACAGGATAAGTATACGCTACCGCATACGAGTTATATATTCATCGAAGGTAGGCTACTGGGAAAAGATAAGAAATATGATGCTACATTAAAACTAATAACAAATGCAATAGCATTCTTGTTTGAAGAAATACGTTATGAAATAAATGGAGAAACCGTGGACAATGTAAAAAACCCTGGCATTACATCTTTATTAAAAAATTTAGTTACATACAAGAAGAGTCAAATGATGAAATTACCCATGATGGGCTGGCATGAAGACTTGACAACGATATTTCTCTCTAATGATGGTTCCTTTTCTTTTATTATACCTCTAAAAATGCTCATGGGTTTTTTTGAGGATTATAATCGTATATTATTGAATATGAAGCAGGAACTTATTTTGTTACGTTCGTCTACTAATGATAATACTGTAGAAGTACCTCAATTAATACAAGACTATGATCTCGCTATAAATGTATTGAATTGGAAGATGCAACACATTGATGTCACTGATATTGTTCGAATAAATTTGCTGAAAACTGTTAACCGTGATGAATCTATACAAATTCCTTTTCGAAAATGGCAGTTGTATGAATTACATACCTGGAAGGATACTGATACTTACCAATGGACACTAAGAACAAGCCAGAGGCTGGAGAAGCCCCGCTATGCAATAATAGGATTTCAGACCGAACGAAAAAATTCAAAGCATAAAAATATGAGCCAGTTTGATTTTTGTGCTCTCAGAAATGCCAAATTATATTTGAATTCAAAATATTACCCCTATGATAATTTAAATGGGAATAGTACAATAATGTATAAAATGTATTCGGATATGCAAGAAATGTTTAACGGAACTGAGAGTGAACCTATTCTGAATTTGGATATTTTTAAAACTAAGGCACCGCTAATTGTAATTGATTGTAGTAAACAGGATGAAACGTTAAAGACGGGAAGTGTAGACTGCCGCATAGATTTCGAATTAAAATCTAACATTCCAACAAACACAGTAGTTTACTGCCTGATAATTCATGATGCTATTGTAGAGTATACAGCTTTATCCGGCATGATAAAAAAAATTATATAAATGAATTGGCTTTTTAATGCGTTTATATTTATGTTTTTAAAAATTTACAAAATATATACATTAATACTTTTTTACTATTTTTTGTAACTCTTGTGTAATCTTATATGAATAAAATATTTTTTGTATTATTTCTCTTTTGCTTTCTGTAACTTTTATTACCAATAAAAACCTAAAAAGCAACTTTTGTTTTTATTTCATTTGCACCACCTGTACTGCTTCATACTATTTAATTATAAAAATAAAGAAAAATAGGTAATAAACAACACACACTCTTCAAATATATATATTTTCATTAAAAAATAAAAGGAATAAGGAATAGAAAAACACAGATTAACAAAATGTTTACATTGTTTATTCAACTTGTGGAAAAAGCGGCAGATAGTATATAATAATTTTATTTTGGAATTTTATAATGCCCATAGGCTAAGGTGTCAATTCCGTTTTCACATATATAATGCTTATCATCATTAAAATCTAGAGCTATTTTATTTACAGAGAGTGTTTGAAGTATATGTTTTTGGGAACGTATTACATTCATAACTCTTCTTAATTTTAAATGTTGATTATTCAAACATTTTAGAAAATCATCAAAAGTAATTGATTTTTTAACAACAGATTTCTTAATGCCTTTAACTTTCATAATAGTTGGAAGCTTATCACTAGATACACATTCATTTATAAATTTAATAAAAGTATACAATTTTGATCTAAGGCCAACATATTTTAAAATTGGAATACTTGCGCATTCATCTTTAAATTTTCCATATATTTTTTTATTAACTATAGAATAACATGGGTGAGAAGGAGGATAATCTGAAGTGTCAAAATGATTCATAAACACAGGATCGCTCACTAAATCTTTATAAAAATCACCGCTTTTTTCGGGATATATAATTTCATAAAATAATGCATCTGTATCCATATACATTATGGTGACATTATTTTTATACATTTTTTTAATAATATTATAGTGGAAATCATACATTAATGTTTTACTTAGCTCAAGTACACTGAACCCGATATAAATAGGTTTATTAAAAAATATAGATTCCTGCTGCAGTTCTATAGCACATAAAAATTCATTGTATATTACCCTATCAAGAAATGTGGGTTTATTAATTAGTTTTTGCACTCGCTTTGGATTACTACTTAATTCATAGTTAATTCGCTTGCGTATATTTTCCATGGTTTTTCCAAACATGGAATTAATAACATTTTTATATAGTTCTTTTTCAAAATCATTTTCTGCTTCTTTTCGTTTCTGAGTATTAAAGTCTATATATGGCTTTAGAAAAGGTGATTGATTAAATTGTAAAATCCTATGAATTTTAGTTAAAATAAGCCCATTTTGCATTGCTTGTTTTAAATTTCGATAATGAACGACATATTTTTTTTTATCTTTTAATGTTAACAATAATTTCTTTAATTTAGAACCTTGGGGACATTCATTTATAGGTAAAAAAGGAAAATCATTGTGTTCATCATGTAATTTCTCAGGGTATTTTATATCCACTTCTAAGATATACCCAATATCAGAATCATCAGGGAGTTCCAAAATATTAAGATTTAAATTGGTTCTCCATTTAAAATTGGATATTGGCATATACTGTGACAATGCCCATCCATATAAATTATTTGCATCTAAATACATCAAATAAGATGTTGGTTTATTAGAGTCATATAAGTGGCCAAGGTATGGATTATTCGCAACACTATATCTTTTATTACAAATTGATATCCCCCCTCTTATACCACGTTCTAAGAATAGATACATTGAATAATCTGTTAAAAGTTCCAATTCAACACCTGTAAATTTTAACATTGCATCGAATGTATATCCCGGAATACTAAAATAATGGGCACAATCTAAGCCATAATTATCTATACACAATTGCCTAAAATTCTCGTATATATCGCATAAAAGCATGACGTCAATTTTTAAATATAAATCAGAATATTCTCCAAGATTTTGTATATTAAAATGGCTCCAAATGGTTTTAGCATAATCATAATCTTCATCAGATATATGATCATCTGTAAGAGAACTATAAAAACATTCTTTAGGAGGTAATTGTGTTTCCTTTAATTTATCCCAATTATCTGTATACTCATAAGGATAGATACCTTTACGTGTAATAATAGGAAAATCATTATGCGAAAATACTTTTTGTAAATGATAGAATTGGTCTTTAGTGCAATTTTGTGCTAATTCATTTAAACTTCTAGGCATAAAACGATAACTATCAATAAACCGTATTTGCATTTCATCGTTAAGTGATTTTGAAATTGTTATATATTTTTCTCTAGTATTAGGAATTACACGAATATTTTCTATATCATATCCTAATTCTCTGACAATGAAATGACTGTCATAATTAGAAAAGCCGTGAATAATTACTGGAATATAAGTCTGTTTTTTTCGTTTAAGATTGCAAGATGAACATAATGCAGAACGGTATTGGCCTGTTAAATGGTCATGGTCTTTAACCGGCGACCAAATATCACTAAAATTTCTTTGGCACATTTCGCATTTCAAACTGTTTTCAAACCTATGCGTATCTTCATTGGACATAATTAATTTAACATTTATACTACATAATTGGCCTATATAGTTACACATTTTAACAATATATCTTATGAAATGCTTGGATGCGTCAAGCCCTCGATACAAATATGGTTCATTAGGTAATTTAGATCGAATAAGTTCTGGCACGCTTTCATCAATAACAAAATATATGCAAAAACTCATTGGTTCATGTAATTGTTTAGATTCTGTAAATGATATTGTTTCAGAAGGTAAACATGTACTATAAGGTTTTAAGATGCTCTCAAAATCGGCATATATTACTATTGGTAATCTATATTGGTAATGATAATTTTTAAATTTCAATATAGGTAAATATTCTTTATTAATTTCGTTATTAAACGAATCAGGCATTATCACCCGAACAGGCTTATGTTCGCAGCATTCTTTTTTATGGCTGTTTAACCGTTGTTTCGAATGGAAAAATATTAAACATCTTTTACAAATATGTATTTTCCTAGTATTACATGTAATTTGAGATCTTACTATTTTTGATAAAGACGTGATGTATGCATAATGAAATATTTCATTATTGGTGATAAGAAGTAAGTCAAAATGATTCTTCATCTCTTTTGTTGTAACTTTTAAAGGATAAATATTCATATTGTCATTATAGGCATAAATATTTATGGATACCTTATTATTTTTTTCAAATTTCGATATTTGTTGTATCGGAGCTGGGAAATTAATACCGCTAAAATTGAATTTTGATTCTAGTGCAAAATATCTGTGATTTACCCTTTCCCTATGAGGGCCGTTTACATACCGACTTAATATTGCCCATTTGAAGCAATATATATCATTATTTTTAGGATTTATAATAGCTTTTTTGCTAGCTAATTTTTTTGGAAGTTTTAAATAAGATGAACCTCTTAATGGGGTAAATTTATTAATTCGTATCATTATACCATCGATATGGAATAATGACCACCCACTTTTTTGCCCTTCATAATTAGCCTCCTCATTTTTCAATTTTTCAAAACATTTACATAATAAATTATTTATATTTGTTTCTTTATATAATATAGAATTATTTGTTTTAAATGATCTATTTTGATATTCATTTATTACAGGTTTAAAATATGTTGCCTCAAGTAATAAATTGAACTTAATTGACCCATGTTTTCTCAAAGCATTTTCTAATATATGCTTCATTTCATTTTTATAATATAATAATAAAAGTTGAATATCTTTAAAACTTGAATCGGTATTTTTCACATAAAAAGTTTGTAAATTGCATTTAAATGCATTTTCAATTTCTATAAATTTATTATTTATATTACAAAATTGAAGCCTATCCTTCTTTTTTTTAAAATTAGCATTTTGTACAATAATAGATTCGTCATTATCACTCTCATCATCAACATCACTATAATCACTGTCATCAGTTAAATCCAATGTATTAATATCAACATTAGGTGAAACAATTAATAAAATATTGTTAACTTTTTGAAATACATAATCCTGCATACGATTTTTTAAATCAAAAAAATGTAAGGTAGACTTGATATTTTGTAATGTAACATCTATATCTTCTATTTTTTGAATAGATTTCTTAATAGGATATGTAATATTATACATAATATTATCATTAATATTTTTATATTCACAATTTACTTTTAAAGATATATTAATTTTTTTATAAATACCTATTAAATTAGATAAAATATGCAAAAACTTGTAATAATACGTGTTAATAACTAAACTTATACTACTTATATTTATACTATTTTTCAAATAAAAAATGTTTTCGTTTTTTAACTTAACGAATTCATTATAAATTTTTACATTTTCCATCTCGTCTTCCATTTCAGATAAAACAATATCCTCCATATAATTCCCTATATTAAAAAAAACCAACACTAGTTTTAATAATGTATAAGTATCAAAAATCTATAAAAGTAAAAATATGATTCTATTATGTTTTATATACGAATATATGATTCTATATGGAATAAACAACAAAAATTATAACTTATTTAAAACGCCTAAATCCATACAAGCTTTTGGTTTCTTTTGTAACTCCTGGAATTTTCAGAAGTTTTGATCCGGCCAGTTTAATCATCCCATTCAAATCTTTATATAAAGTATCTTTTTTCGAGTCTGTTAAAAAATATAATTTTTTATTAACATGCTTCCACCAGTCGTTTGATGGAATATCACTCAAATCTTTTAAATCACTTATTTCGATTTTAACCAAATGTGTCCCATTTGCTTCTCCGGGTGTACTAATTTTATGGGAATTTCCATTCGAATTAATTGTTAAACTTTGCCGGATCGAAACTTCCTCCAATTTCCTTTTCTTACTTTCGAATAAAAAATCTAAAATATCCTCTGAATCGGATAAATCAGAGTTCTCGTCAATAGTGATTGTTTCTGAACTAGTTCTACTCATACAAGGTATAGAGCTAGTGGCAGAAATTTTAGAAATAACTTTAAGCTTAATAGATTTTTGCTGCTTAACCAATAGCCGACTAATCATTTTAATAATTTCGTCGGCATTTTTAGAATCATATACTTCGATGGACCCGGCGACAAGTTCCTTGATTACGTCTAAGCAGACCTCTTCAGCACCCAAGTCAAAATATTGCGCCTGTTGGCTGTCTTCAATTTTACATTTATATTTAATTAGTACATTGAATAAATTATCAATGATACTTGTTTTCCCACTATCCACTAATATTTTCGGGTCTTTTTTTAATATTAATAAAACAGAATCCCATTCACGGATTGTAGTGAGCCCCAATTCTAAAATCCGTATTATCAGGGATAAAATTGGTACAGCAGCCATACTATGAACAAAAAATTCTTATTGTAATATTGTATATTATTAAAATAAAATTTCTAAGTCAATTCAAAGAATACTCACGTTGAAGGAGAATAATTGGCACAGTGAAAGAAAACTTGGGAACACAAAACAAACTGATGATATTAGTTCATTTTCAACGAGTTTATATACTACTTTCGGATATCTCTTAACCTTGTTATTGTTATTTTTCTTTGGACTATGCACTTTTTAATAGATATCTTCAAATTCCTTCAACTGTTTTTCAATGTTTATCTAAATGATTATAAAATAATAGGAAGCATTTTCTAATCTTTTTTACCAAATTAATACTGACAATAACCTTTGAACTCGTTGCAATCAGCCTCAGCATGTTTCTTAATTTGTTTACGAAATGTGTGTTATTCGGCCTTGTTTACTGATATTTTTCCCTTAACCTATGCACTTTAATATCATCAAATTCCTCCTTGTTTTCCAACTTTTTATCTTTACAATTATAAGAATGCATTTTCTATTTTATCCATATTTCAACATCCTTCTCAATCATTTGATATGTTATCAACAATAATATTTTTAAAATGCGTTATCTAAGCGTATATATACTGTATATAAAAACTTATACTATCCCCTATTGACTTTAATATTTTAGCCCGTATAATATTGTCAAGTTTGTTAGTTAAAATATGAGTCAATTATTATTTCAGAAATTATCCCCCCTCGCCACTTCACCTACTCGAAACACTCCACTCTCTGCAGGTATGGATTTATATAGTGCCTACACGGTGACCATTCCCCCCAGGCAAAGAAGATTAATTCCAACCGATCTTCGAATTATTTTGCCAAAAGGACATTATGGTAGAATCGCACCTCGGAGTGGATTGTCTTTACAAAACATTGATATTGGGGCAGGTGTAATCGATTATGACTACACCGGCAATATCGGGATAATAGTAATAAACAATAATGATATGGACTTTATGGTTACATGCAAAATGAAAATAGCGCAGCTAATTTGTGAACAAATTACAATTCCTGCTATTATTGAATTGCCTTCCATTGAAAATATGCCAGAAACACCAAGAGGTGTTCTTGGTTTTGGTTCATCTGGCAATTAATCAACGTTTTTTATTATGATAAATGTTAAAAGTATATTATTTTAAATTTTCTCCAAATACAGTGTATTATAAAAAAAAAAATAACATTCACAGCGCTGTTAGCGAACTTATTACATTGAGCATCATAGCTACATAATATTCAATGTAATAGGCTAACCACAGCGCTATGAATGTTATTTGTATTCTCAGAGCATCAAATAATCTCATAACATTAAGTATATATTATTAACTCTGTGTAATTAATTTTTGTATAAATTATATGTATATGTATAATTGATAATATTTCAATAAAAATTGTTAAAGCGTTTTTTTGAAACATAATGTATATGTAAATATAATTCAATAAATACTTTATCACAAAATGCTTAAATTACTCATAACCTCCGCGAAATTTAATAGTAGTACAGGATGGAAAAAGAAAACATAAAAATTTAATATGTTATTTATTTTAACGCAAATATGCGATACATTCTTGAAATGAATAAGTACTCATAAAGTCCTGATGATTAATTATGAAATCTTCAGAAAATACTAGATGCCTACATGCTTTATGCCAGTCTATCTTCTCTAATTCCCAATTGATATTATCTTGGGATTCGTATATCATTTTCGCCTGTTAAGTCTTCCGCACCCAAATTGATTTCAAGACAACTCATCTTTTGTCTGATTCGCTATAGCCTGAATACGATTTTCAGATCCTTTCTTGTACGGTGTTACTCTCTAAACAATTTTTTCACTCTCCACAAAGGAGAAAATTTACATGCCAGGATATCAAATAAAAAAAATCCCCTTATTTCCTAAGTAATTTGAAAAAGCTTGATTTTGCTAAAGCCCACCTTTACAAGCTTGTTAACCCTCTTACGTTATGGGCTGTGACGTTGTTAACACTATTATAGTATGCCCTCAGTGACGTATTGTAATGTCATCATAGGCAATTTTTATCAATACTCGCCCCCCCTCAAGATACTCCTACGCAAGAAGATTCATTCTAATGTGTACACAAGATAGTTATCAATGAATGAGAACTATTATCTTTTACTACTGCCTTTAAAAAAACTATTTTACAAACATCCCATTCATAATAAGGAAGCAAATAGTGTTTTTACTATTGTTTACCAACTAGACTCCGTTATCTATCCAATTAAAAATAATGAATTGCATTTTTTCTAATCTGTTTTTATTGACTTGTTTACAAACATCTTATCTATCCCCATTGAAAATACATGGGTGTATGTTCTGGGACGCATTCCTTACTTTTCTAGGACACAAATTCCTCAAAACCCGGATGTATGTCCTGGGACATTGGGCTTGAAATATCAAGTCCTGTGACGTAGCTAAGCATGTTATCTCGCCTGTCAGCCAATCAGCGTGCCAGGATGGGGCGGACACACCCCCAAACTTCATTCTGTGACGTCGCTAAGTCCCTTGATCGTTATCGGTGTCCCAGGACATACATTTCTATACTACTTATGCCTATCGTTAGGAAGCTCATTGCATGCAGGTTCATTAGTCTCCTCCGCTGGTTCATCTGAGTCTCTACTTTGTTCGCAGATCGCATCATGTTCACATTTTCGCTATCTTCAATATCCGATATTGTGCAATTTTCCCGATCTTGTTCTGTCTTTCAATTTTCTGTAATATCCGTTAAGCAAAGTCTGGATCATCAATTTTAAACTCATCAGAGATTGTGAAACATTGTAAATTGTTGCTAAAAGACGTGAAAACTAATTAGAAAAATAAAAATATAAATAATAAAAAAATTAAACGTTAATCTCGATGTGGGGTCTAACAGACCCCAAGTATTTACATTTCAACGAAATCGCTCCTTTAAACGACGCTAGGAGATTAAGACTGTATAGATGTCTTAAGAACAGTTAATAAAAAAAAAAATCAGAAGAGGAAGTAACCAAAATGCGAAAAACCGCCTAGCAACAACGTTTTGAAAACCGCTTGGGTTTTTTTTAGACCCCACATCGATAATTAAAGGTTAAGACAACAAGGTTGCACTGCCCCGGCAAATCGATAATAGAATCTCTTATCCGGCCTGCATTTTTCTGCATTTTTAAAATTATTCTGTTACTTCCCTCTCAATTTAATTTAATTTCAATTAGAAAGAAAACTAATCATAGTAAACCAGTTTTTTATGATCTGGTCTCATACACATCTGGGAAGGAGCCGGCTGCAAGATCCTGTATATAATTTCTTTATATAATTAAATAAAACCCTATCAGATTAGATAAAACCTGTGAGATAGTATGCTGTTGGGGGCGCCACAAGCTCGCAGTAAGCGTGCTAATCTTGAAAATATGTTGTTGTTTTTTAATTCCTGGGAAAAAATTAGTCATTGAGTGACTTGCAATGAGCTTCCCCAGATCAAATTGATTAATTAAGTTATTGTAATGATGGGGCTGAAACTCAATATTTGACTTACTTAGTGACTTCTGAATCCTCATACTAAATTTTGTGTTGATAGATTCATTACATCGGCAGTTATTAGGGTTTATAAATCGAGCCCCCTTCCCTTGGACCGATTTCGTGGAGAATTAATAAGTGCCATCCTTATTAGAGTTTTTGTGTTAAGCCCTCCCTCCCTTCCAGATTCTTAGGGTACGTTTATACCGAAGATGCATCGATGATGGAGGTGGAGGTGAAGGTCGAGGTCGATACCTCGATGTCATATCAAACTACCGCTTCTGAATGTGAGTGTTCATGGTAAGGATGCCCGATGGCTTTCACCCTCGCTGCTCACATGGATCCCTACTGAGATGTCGATGGTAAAACAAAATAGTTTGTTTTTTCATCGATGTAGCGATGTGTGCTATGTGCTGATTGGTCCTCCCTGACTGCACAATGCGCATGCTCAACCCACTTGTCAAAATATTTTATTTGTTGACGTTTAACCTAACCTCATAGTAGTTTTATCACTCATTTTTTTATTAATAATAGTTATTATTAAAAAGTTGATTATTATTAATGAAAGAAGAGCTAATAATAATAAGTGATAGTGAACTAGAGTCACTTACTCGTATACTGAACGAATAAATTTAAAATGTATTTTTTATACTGCCGAAGAGACTTACTGTGGCGTTCAAAAGTATTTGCACAAGCAATATTTTACTCATAATCATAGTAAGGGACAACTAAAAAAATCATATAACTAGGTACACAAAAACGTTATTTATTTATGCATATATTTACGTAAAAACCGTTAATGCGAAATAAGTATAGGTATTTTTACAACATTTTTTCTTGAAAAAGACCGTTCAAAAGTATTTGCACAAATTATACTGGTTATTTTAATTAGTACAGTAATTCTATACCTAAGTGTGTTTACTCTGTTTGTTTACATTTCCTTTCTCACTCAATTAGGGATTAACATTCTTCAGAATAGTCTACTATTTTAATTCAGTCTCAGTCAACATGGCACCGAGAACGTAAGTTATCCCAGGCAGTAAGGGGAAATATTATTTTATTGAGAAACCAAGGCAAAACCTACCGTGGAATTGGGAATATTTAAAATTTAAATTTTTCTACAGTCCGTTATGCCATAAAAAGGTTCGAGGAGACAGGAAAAACGTTAAATAAGCAACGAACAGGACGACCAAGGGCTCTGACACAACGGGAGTGCAGGGATATCGTACGGGAAGTAAAGGCACACCCATCCACAAGTGGTTGGCAATTAGTCAATAAGGTCGAACTGACTTGTGAAAAACGTGTGAGTGAATCAACAGTAAAAAGAGCGCTCTATAAAGCTGATTTTCATGGAAGAGTTCCAAGGAAAAAACCCTTCATATCTGAGGTCAACAGGAAAAAAAGGTTGGAATTTGCAAAAACCCATCTCAGCAAGCCAATGGAATTTTGGCAAAGCGTCCTCTTTAGTGATGAGAGCAAATTTAACGTTTTTGGAAGTGACGGGAAAAAATATATCTGGCGAAAACCAAATAAAGAGCTTAAACGCCTTAATGTCACACCTACGATAAAACATGGTGGAGGTCATGTGATGGTCTGGGGGTGTGTGGCTTATAATGGGGTAGGCAATCTTGTCCCAATTGAATCTGTCATGACTGCTGATACCTACGTCAACATTTTGCGCCATAATCTCCGAGCTAGTGCCATCAAATTGAATATGGAAAATATTTTTATATTCCAACAGGACAATGATCCAAAACACAAGGCCAATAAAACCAGAGAATGGCTTCTTTATAATGCACCCAGGATGCTACAAACCCCTCCACAATCTCCAGATTTAAATATTATAGAACATGTTTGGAACTATTTAGACCTTAACATTCGAAAACATAAAATTAAGGAAAAAAATAATTTAAAAGACATTTTATTGGACGAGTGGAATAAAGTTGACGTTAACTTCATAAAAAATTTAGTTAATTCCATGCCAAGGAGGCTTCAGGCTGTGATAGACGCCAATGGACTTTATACCAAGTATTAAAAATATTATAGGTTGTTTTATTGATTTTATAATAATTTTTATTTCAAGTTATATACTATGTGCAAATACTTTTGAACGGAGCTTTTTCAAGAAAAATTGTTGTAAAAATATGTATTCTTATTTTGCATTAACGGGTTTTACGTAAATATATGCTTAAATAAATAAGGTTTTTGTGTGCCTAGTTATATGATTTTTTTAGTTGTCCCTTACTATGATTATGAGTAAAATATTGCTTGTGCAAATACTTTTGAACGCCACTGTATTTTAATAACGAGGCTTATATTAAAGCTAACAAAAGGAACATTTGTATGAATGACCAAATTTATTTCAACTATTCCCCTTTGTTAACACCCTAAACCAGTTCTGTTTCCACATATATGTTTGTATTATCTGTTATTAATATTTGGTTCCACATATATGTTTCAAGTTATCTAAATCTTAACATTATTATTAATTTTATTTCTATTTTTTATTATTTACTTGTATTTGTACTTATTTATTTGTTATTTTTCCACGTATTAGTCTAGTGACATTGTTTTATGTAAATTTAGAACTAGGTTTTGTTAAGAAATATTTCATGAGTTAGCTAACGGTACAGCCGGGGGACTCCCAAGTTTTAATAGCACCCTTTGACCTGAGATGTATTTGAAGGGTCGCTCTCTGCAAACTGACTTAGTTCATAACTAGAGCTGACGATGGTATAAAGCCGAAACCGGTAGTTATATATGTATATATCTTTAGTGGAATAGACAATATTTCAAAAATAAGTTTGTTTTATTTATTTATTACAAGTTTCCACAATATGTCCGCGTTTCTCAACTTATAAGTTATATTAATGTGTACGTACCTAATTGTTACCACCAATCTCTCCTCAGCCAAAATTGGATTTATGTGTAAGTTGTTGTACTTTTGGGTACTTAGTTGCTTCTCAACTAACAACACAATATAATTAAATGTCTCAATTTCCATCCTCATATATTCATGAAATCTATCAGGGTACCTTTTAAGTTGTTGAAATAAGGTGTGGTATTCGCCAAATGGTTGTCTTGCAGTATTTATTGGGTGAACACTACATGAACGTTTAAAAATATTCGAAATTAACCACCACTTTGTGGCAACTGAAAGTTCATCACTATCATCACTTTCACTGTTCATACTACTGTTTATATATTGAAACAAACAAAGTTTTTTTTAGCTTTATATGCTTTTGTTAGTTAAAGTTTTTTAGTTTTGGGGAAAAATAAACAGATCAGGGATAGGTTTCAGGGAGTCAAGGTTATGTTGCAACGTCAATGTTCACCTCCTTGGTATGAACACCCGACACCCACTTGAAACATCGACCTCTATGTAGACCGCGACCTCCACCTTCACCTCCATCATCGATGCATCTTCGGTATAAACGTATCCTAACTCCAATCCACGATTCCAGATCAGGACATAGGTCTAAGAAATGTTGGAGACCTCGATCCGGGACATGAACCTTCAAACGAGGTAAAAGTCAACCAATATAGAGTTTGAAGGTTTAGGGGGAGAGCGGAAACATACGTATTAGACAGGGTATAGCCTCAATTTTGGAGATAGGAGTAACATCAAAATAGCAAAAACACATGTTTAGGGTCCATCATATAAAGAGACTGGAGGTTTAGAGGGAGAGCGGAAACTTGCATGAAAGTCGGGGTAAAGCCTCAAGTTCAGGGGTCAAAGGACCCACAAAAGAGCAAAAACTGAAGGTAAGTTCCAGCAAATAAAGATTTTGAAGGTTTAGATGTTTAGGAGAGCAGAAACTTACGTTTAAGTTTCGATGTAGCCTCTTCAGCCTATAAAAACACATTAATGCAGGAATGCCCGTAGAGATGTTTCAACTACAGATAGATACGTTGATAGTCAACCATAAGTAGACAAAAATAAAAATTTGTTTTAGTTGAATTTAACCAAAATAACCAAAGAAGAAATAGAGAATATGTTACTACCACTATATATATAGTGGTAGTAACTGAGTAGTAAATAACTGAGTAGTAAAAACTGAGTAGTAATAGTAAATGAGTAGTAACTGAGTAGCAATTGAGTAGTAACTGAGTAGTACTATCTTATTATTATTTATGGATTTATTAATCGTTATTTTCTTTTTTATTTTTCTATTTCAGAATGTTCTCATGTTCGAAACCCGGTCAAGACCCATAAGTTTCTTTTTTATCTGTGAAGTGAAATAACCTTGAGCCTGCCGTCCTTCGGGTGGGAGGTTAAACGAACATCCCGAGCATGTACAATGTCAGGTACTCGTTAAAGACCCCTACTCTAGGTGAATAAACATAGTAGAGTCGGGCTCATGTCCACCAGAGTGACGAAAGAGCGCTCTGGTAGTAGGCGATATGACCTCATAGTTAAAGCCCGGGCAAGAAACGACCTGTCACATGATAGAAACCCAGAAGAGAGGTCAAGGTGTTGATAAAATAACAGCAATAATTAAAATTAATTATATAATTAAAATTAAATAACATTTGTACATTTAGGCGGGAAGGAGGGAATATGCTATACATATTTGTATTATTATTACTATTGTATAAATAAAGAAATAAATAGTAGACAAAAAAAATTACAAATTAAAAATAAACAATAATTAAATATTGGTATTAATAATAGGCATAAAAAAATAAATTTATCCAAGATGTATGAGATTTGAGAGGGAAGAACACGTGAAGAAAATAAACAGACAGTCTTGACCGAACTCAAGTTGTGTCTACAAGTTTCCGACTTCGGTCGTGAGACAGACTTTACTTCAAGTTGTATATCCCATTTGTAGCAGTACAGTTTAGTTCAATTTAGTCTTCTCCTGAAACAGCAGCGAGTATGGGATCTAATTGCCCATGAGATCGGACTATAAACGTGTGACTAAGAGGATAGACGATGAATGGACGATTTAATTTTGAGGATTCATCCCACCAGGAAATCATCCGACCGATAAGTAAAAACTTCTATACCCACAAGCTCATGTCAATGATAAATAATTTAAATAAAATAGTAAATTAAAAATATAAACTAAAAATGCCTTAAGTCTAGTATCTCATGTTGAACTTTAAAAATGCCTTAAGTCTAGTATCTCATGTTGAACTTTAAAATTTCATAAAATTAAGCTAAATAATTATAAGATTAATTCGATATGTGTCCTATCTCGCAACTTGGAAATACATAGTTGATTTTATCATGTGTAGCTTGATTTTTTTTAATAAAAATTTTTTTATTTATTTTTTTAATAAATTTTATTTTGCCGTAAGACTAATTGTAGTCCTATAAAGCCGGAGCGAGTATGTAGTAGTCTATTTATCTTCTTATTACAATTCTATTTTTGAATTGGTAATAAATTAAAAAAGTTTGTTAACGTTTTCTATTTTATTAATGTTAGCTATTGTTTTAAGAAATGTATTTTCGTTGGATAGTAGCGTCTCATGTTGTCTCTGGTTGTCGTACTTTTTGTACTTAGTGAAAATGTGGACTATGTCCTCAGTCTCATCGCAGTGTTCACAGTTGGGGGATGGTTTTATTTTCATTAGATGTAAGTATTTGTTTGTTCTGGCATGTCCGGTCCTCAGTCGTGTCAAGTATATGACCTGTTTACTCGTCAGTGTCTTACTATATGGGTGGAACCATGCCTTTGTCGTTATTGTCTCCTGTACTCTGTAGTGGTATTGTCCTTTGGTTTGGGATATGTCAGTATAGTTGGTTTGCCATTCCGTTAGAGGTCTGCTGTTGTATGATGGAAAGGGTGTCTTCTAAGGTCAAGTCGATTCTGAGTGTCACTGTGTCCTTTTTCGTTCCTCGCTTGGCAAGTTGGTCAGCTCTGTCGTTGTCATTCAGATTGATGTGTCCAGGAATCCAAAGGAATAAAAAAAAATTATATTGAATTTTTGATAATGATATTAGAATACATGGGTGTTAAATTTCTTTGATATGTTTTTTCATGAATCGTTCCTTCCCTATTTTTGATTTCTCTTTCTTATTATGTTTTCACGAAGAAAATCAGATTACGAAGGAACCTGTATCTTATATTCACCCGCTCCTTAAAAGGACCAACGAACTAATTAATTAATTAACCCTGAGATAAGAGAATCATTATAGAGTTGCATTATTTCATTTGGGAATAAATTTTGTAGGGAACCTGATGCAACGGCGTTCACATTATATATATATATTATATAAAGAGTTGTCACCATATATATATGATATTTTATAACCCTATATCCCGCCTCTAATTCCACGACACACTCACAAACCCATAGTTAGGGGGATATTTTATGTATAACATAATAAATAACGATGTATTAATATAATGTTGTATAATAATAATGTAAATAGAGAATGTTAAAATTGTTTAGAACTTCATGGACCCAAATAAGAAGCTTATAGAACAAATATATTAAATGGAACATTCTAGAAGCAATGGCTTCTATGACTTATAATTTAATATATTTTCTATATAAGAATCGTGAAATTATGCATGGTGTAATTATGATAAATATATATAGTAGAATATGGTAAAAATAATATGTAAATATAAATACCTGTAGATATAGAAAAGTCAGGTTAGGTATAGACCTTTTGGAACATAGGTCCAGAACATTCGATGGCGCTATATATATAGTTCCCATAGATAGTCAGTCAGATAGAGCCATAGATAGTCAGATTGATAGATAGACACATATAGTTGATATATTCAGTCTCACTCACTATTACTTACCTTGTTATTGTAAATTCTTGTAAAAGCACAGTCTGTTCATTTTATTTTATATCCAGTTTCTTTATTGTTCCTCTGTGTGAGCTGTTGCCCTGTGGTCTATTGTAAGTAGCAAATATATATAAATTTATGTAACTTGTCTGACTTCTTTAATTTTTTATTACGATCTGTCCGACCTTATTTAATACACGTAATATACGGTAGCAAATCGTAATAGAGTTTTCTCTCTCTTCTCTCTTTTCCTTTCCTTATTTGAAGATATATTAGGTTAGGTCAGACAGGAATTAGAGAGGGCTTAACACAAAAGTCCCTGCCGAAGTTAAGAATGTACCGACACGAAATTTTATATGAGAATCCAGAACTCAATAAAGACGACACCTGTTGGTTTTCGCCATGTATTTCGCCAAGCGGGCGACCTTTGAAAAAATGTATCTTATATATTCCAAGTTTTCTCTACAACTTTTATTCGTTGACATTTTTAATTAAATCATAAATACATGCGGTATCTTGTAAAATGTATACAGCCCCGAAGTAAAGTGGTCCAAATTTTTGCCTGATTGTGATTTAAAATTAATCAGATCTAAGTTAGCACAAGTGACTTCTTCATTTCAAATTTCAAATTCATTGCTACAATGGTTGCTACGTTTCAGCGCTCACAAAGGTCCAATAAAGTTTACATACATATATAGAAGTCGCGAAAATGATCAAAATGTATTCGATCTCGGATTTTCGCACATATACAATATTTTCTTATACTAATATAGCGCTGTTATATGTATTTATTGAATATTTATTCCATTTACACTTATGTGAGGATTTCGTGTTTATCCTGAAGAATGATAACGCAAAAAGAATTTCCAAGTAAATAAATCTCTTTTCTTAACTCTAAAAAATATAAATTTTATCCATATTGGAATCTTTATTGGTCTACATCAACTATTATAAAAAAAAAAAAAATCAACAAATGCTATATAGCGTTTTCCAGAGTAGATACAGCCAATTAGAATTTTAAAAATTCAATAATAAATATTTTCTATCGAGGGAAATGGAATCATCCGATTGATATCCCGTTGAGCGAGCCGCATTCCTGCCCCTGGTACGGCTCTTGGTCGAACTGAACATTCATTTTTCTAAGTCAAAACTTATGTGCAGGAAAATACAGGAATATAGAGTCTGGCCGAGTCAAAAAAGATTAAAAAGAGAGAGAAATTAAATCACAAATGTCGCAAAATGCACATATATAATTTCGTGTCCTGACAGATTTTTTTTTTCATTTCTGTAATCAGAAAATATGAAATTCAGCAGAAAACTCAACATCGAATTTTTGACCGATTACATAACTTCCCTTACGCTTTGTATAGATGACGAAGTAACAGATGATGTCATGAATCAAGACTTGAGTTTACGTTCAAGTTCCGCCTGAATCACCAAAATCCCAGACTGTTTCCGTTGGACGTTCATACCTGTTTTTTATATTTTATTTTTTGGTTAAAGGGAAGATTTCCCACCTAACAGGGATATTTAAATTTAGAAAAATATTGAGGAAAGTTAAACAAGGAAAACACTTGGTGAAATGAGAAAAATGCGGTTTCTTCTCCATCACTGTCACTTTGCAGGCGGCTTGATGTACACATTCTTCTGCTAAATGTAGAGAATGTAAACTAAAATTGTCCAGGGACCAAAATGGGGCCTGTTTTTTTTTTTTGTAAAATGGAATTATTTATTTAATAAGTGTGATAAAGTTGAGCATCTTTTTAAAATATCTGTTATGACCAAAAGAGGACTTTTCACTACTTATTTAGAAAATGGACGCCCTTTTTTTTAAAATGGGATGCAATTTATTAAATTATATCTTTTGAATTACACCATTATCCCCATACATGAAGGTTTTACAATTTTTTTTCTGATTCCTGTCTGGGAAATCAAGCAGCCGAAATGGAACGAGAGTTTTAATAATTTCAAAGGTCAATCATCAGAACATCATTTCTCAGTCCGTCGTGCATAACAGAACTATTGAACTCATCTGGGTATCGGTTAAATGGCGCAATAAGGTACATATGGGATAATCCGATATTTCTCAGAAATCATCAGTTTACTACACACAAGAATCCGTTAGACAAAATAATTGTATCTAAAAAGTGCACTTACCACAGAAATTATTATACAATTCTATTTTATATATACGTAAATAATAATTATATTAACATGGTAATAGGGTACGCCATTGAAGTCAAGATATTAAGATAGCTTATTTAAAAAAAAAATCGTTATTGGTTCAACAGGTTATAATGGCTATACACATAAGATAATAGGTAAGAGAGAAATTGAGAGATAATTGTTAATAAAGTTGTGTTAGAGACGAGATTTGAGCCTCCTATCTGGCAGGTGTTGGTTGCAGGATTTTCTGGTAGTCACTCGTCAGTTTGGCGGTGAAGACCTCCATGTGGGAAGTCTACGGCTTCTTACACACCAAAGCCGAGCCAAGCCGGGCCGGGCGAAGCGATGCGAAGCCGAGCCGAGCGGAATCTGCCTGCGTTCGCACCGAAGCCGATTCGCTCTCAGTAGATTTTCTAGCCTTGTAGTGAGAGGTGCTTCTTTCCTATTCAGTCTCAGTTGAAACGTGGTGCAAAATGATGTCATCAACTTTGATGATGATGATGTTATTGGATAGTTCATCACTTGATGATGAATGTGTGGCAGAAAGAAGGCGATACTGGACCCACAATATAAATAAAGATCACGAGACTAATGGACAGTTCGTAACTCTATACAAAAACCACTTGAAACAATAAAAAAAACAAAAAACAATATATTGCGCAATATGATGTAACTCACTGGGCTGAAACACCGAACTAGACTGAATGACGGAAGAAACCGCTTGGCAGAAAACGCTCGAATTGGCGATAGGTAGTACTGCTCAAAACCGCTCGGCCTCGCCCGGCGCGGCTCGGCCTTGGTTTGAATACTCCCATGTAAACCCTGCGTATTTAGCGCTCAAGCGTTTTCCGCCCGGCTCGGCTCGGCCCGGCTTTGGTGTGAAACCCCACTACTTCTGTACGGATCTGCTGATTCCGGGCAAACCAAGGTGCGCCCATTGCTGTTGTTTTCAAACCTTTTAAGTTTGTTTAAGTGAGCTTGGCTTGTTCATTGCCAAATGGGTGATGCATAGGTGATGAGTGATTGTAACAAGGCTGTGTGGAGTAGTGTGCATCATTTGTGTCTGAGTGGCGTACGTCTGTTCAGTAATGGGTATAGTTGTGATAGTCGAGTGTATGCTTGTGTTAGTTTTCTATGTACGTGTGTCTTCCATGTCAGTCTAGTGTCGAATTGTACTTCACGGTACTTGATTGTGACTTCAGTAGGTATCCAGGGTGTTTCGTCATTAAAAAATAACGCAATTTTTTTTTTAAATATGCAAAATATATACAATATATAGTAGCGATACTGAAAGTAACCCATATATTATATGTATTTTGTGAATATTTAAATATTTAAAAAAAAAACGTTTTTCTTTATTTTTTATTAAGTGTTTCACAATATCTCTGCAGAAAATGTTAAGTATTATTTCCTCATTGTTGATTCAAGTTTGAGTGATTGTGTTCAAGTTCGTCCTTGGAAGAGGGGGAACTTTGTTCGTTTTAGCAAACTCGTTTTAGCAGTGTTTATTTAGAGATTCCACCGGTTGAACCAGACCATCTTATCATGAACGTCACATTGTAGAGCTTTCACTGCTGATGACACAACTGGATGATGGGATTCACAAAGAGCATCATCAGCAGAGGCAGCTAACAGTGAGTTGGGGTATCTGGCATGTCGTGACAGAACAAGTTAAAGAGAATGGGGCGGAGAATGGCGCCCTGTGGAACTCCTTCTTCAAACTAATCTCATCTGTAAGGTTCTGTTTGCCAGAGGAAACTGGCTATGATTTTGCAGAGCTACTGAGAAGTTCCTGTTCTCTGGAGTTTGTAAATTAAGCCGTCATGCCATAATGTGTCGAACGCAGAATTTATGTTCAGAAAAAGGGCTGAATATTGTTTTCCTTTGAAACCGCGGATGAACTTTACAGACACTCTTCGCAATTGATGAACGGTCTAGTTAGGGCAGGTTAGGGCGAAAACAGAATTGATGACTTGGAAGTAGGTCAACATGTTGGAGATAAGCTATTATGTTAGTGTATAACACCTTTTCTAGTAATGGAGAGGCTGTTTAATAGACTAATTGGACGATAACTTCCTCCGTCATCCTTCGGCTTTCCTGACTTGTCTGTCACTATCACCACGGCATTCTTTCATTGAGCAGGGAAGTAACCATGAAGGAGGCAGCTATTGAAGACGTTGTTAAGGAAGGCAAGCGACTTTATGGAATGGTTCTTGAGAACAATACGAGTAAAAAATAAAATTTAATTAATAATTACTAATAAGGGAGCCATGGTGGCCGTGCGGGCTAGAGCGTAGGGCTTTGGTCGCATGGTCTCACCTTGGTTTGCGGGTTCAAATCCCGTCCAGGAGTGAGTTTTATTTCGTAGATAGAACTCCTTCCCGGGGCCATGGATGTCGTAAATAACTACACAGTGACATGGCTAATATGCATCGTTATCTTAATTTTTATTAAATTGAAAAATGTGTCTACTTATTATAAACGTATCTTGTATTAATTTTTTTTATATACTCATATATTTTTAAGTATTTATTTGTTCAGTTTTTATTAATTTCATTTTACTTTTTTTAATAGTTTTGTTATTACTACTAATCATAGATGTGTTAGACTCAAGTAGTTATACATTTAATCTACAAGCTATCTTAATGTATAAATTCTTTTGACGTATCCTATTATCATGAATTGGTTTAACGGAAATACATTTTTTTTATTACATTATTATTATTTCAATGACAGCTATATACGCCGATGACACCGCCATCTTAGCTACTGCTGAACTTCACATACACGCCTCATTTACACTACAACACAATCTCACACAAATTGAAAACTGGTGCAACACATGGAAAATAAAACTTAATACAGAAAAATCACAGCACATCACATTTACACTTCGACGAGAAACATGCCCCCCGTTTTCATCTACGACAAGCTCCTCCCTCAAACTCATACTGTACGATACCTAGGACTGACATTGGATCGAAGACTGACATGGAACCCTCACACACGTCTCACACGAAACACGCTGAACCGTCGACTCATAATACTCTACGGACTTCTAAATAGACGATCAAAATTAGACATGACACAAAAACGGAACTGTTATACTTACTTAGACCATTATGGACATACGGATCACAGATATACGGTTCAGCAAAAACATCCAACATCAAACGAATTCAGGCGTTTCAGTCAAAAACCCTCAGACTGATAACAGAGTGTCTCCCATATATAAACAACAGAACACTTCATAATGATCTTATGATGCACACAGTACCCGACACAATACAAACTACTTACATACGTTTCTTTAGAAAACTTTACACACATACTAACCCAGAAATACGTACTTTATCTTCACAACACTTACCACAAAACCCCCCACGAAGGTTAAAGAGAAGATGGAACCGCGACTTGCTGCCACCTTAAATCCTATTCGTTCTTAATATTTTTTATTTTTTTTTACATTATTTTCCTTTACTTTTATCATCTCTCTTACCCATCCATCAAAATTGTCTTTCAATTTGTTTTCGTTTATTAATTTTTTATTTTTTTATTATTATTTTTTTTTTTATTATTTTTTTTTATTTTATTTTTTCCTTGTCCTAATAATTAATATAAATTTTCGTCCCGAGGACCTACCACTGGGTGGCCTTCCTCTCACATGCCATTCACGCCAACGTTACCATACCTACCAACATAGATGCTGGTTGTTGCACCCTAGCAACAGTTGCATCTTTATAAATAAGACAAAAAAAAAAAATTATTATTAACCACTGTTTGAATATAGAGGTAGACTCAATAAATATGTTCTATAAAACGAAGATTCTGATTGTCAAAATGAATATTAACAAAGAACAGATAAATTATATATACTGCCCATCGTCTTCCCAAAATGTCTGTTTTTGTAATCCTTTGTATATGTGCTTTTCAGGTTTCTCTAAAACGTTTATTTGAAGACATTTTTGATTATTATTATTATATTCAACAATGAATGTACCAATATAGTGCATCGGTTTAGAATGCCGAATGGAATTCCACGGTTGAAATTTGTGCCAAAGATAGCGTAAGTCGAAACTGGTACAATATATGTATATATTTTATGTGTGATTAAACAATATAAATATAAAACAAGTTGATTGTTTTTATTAGTTTTCCACTTTATGATGCCCCGGACCTCATCTCTACAACTAAAAGAAGATAGAGGGTGAGGCTGGTCTCCCGGATCAATTTTCAGCCGAATCCGCAAAAGGAGGAATCAGAGGAGAGAAGTTTAATACAAAAAAAAAAATAACTGTCGATGTAATGGATGTATCAATATGAAATTTAGTACGATGTTCAGAAGTCCGTGAGTTGGTACTTGGTTTCAGAGGGAGAGCAGAAACTTAGATGATTAATTTGTACTGGGGAAGTTGAGTTATTCACTGCCTAATTTGGGAAGTAACTATAATAATAACTTAGCGTCACCAGAGTAAAAAATGTTGGAATGAAAAAATAAAAGTCTTAAAACTAGTTTGTTGGGGGTGAGAATGCCTTAATTGGTTATAATTTTATTTTTTTATTATTAACATGTTCAGTATGTATCTAAATTGCAATCTAAATTACTACACTAATTGCTAGCTACTGGTTAATATGCATGTGTTGGCGTCAAATAGTGTAGGGACTAGTCGTTATATGTAAAGCCGGCACATATTGAATTCAACTAAATATTTGCCTGGATTTTTAAATATTAAAATATATATAGTTATTATAATAACTATGACTCATGCCCGGGTTACTACGAGGTCATTTCGCCTACTACCAGAGCGCTCTTTCGTTGCTCTGACGGACATGAGCTCGACTGTATTCTGGGAGTCTGAAATTTTGCCTACTCAGGGTTATTCAGCTAGGGTAGGAGTCTTTAACGAGTACCTGAAACGTACCGTTTCGGGACCATTACTTAACATCCAATCCTAAGGACGGCATGCTTAAGATTGGGATCTTGAGCTCAGTAGGCTAGCACGCTACCTCTGAGCGACCGGCGCCTTCATAATGTACATATCGTCGGTGATAGTTCAATACCGCATAAGAGCAGGTTGTAAAAAACGCGTAACAGCAAAAGTCGCAAAATTGAAATATCGCGCTAATAGATTCCTAACGTTGATTCGCTTATATTAGATCTCACGCGATTTGAAACAGCCAATAGAGAACCTCGTTTTCGCTATTGAAACAATACCGCGTACCAGTCACAGACCTGAAGATGCCAGCAAATCCGCGTTATTCTAGAACAAGTCGCAACACGGTTAGTGCGTGCTCCCAAATATAATTATTTTGTCCTGAATAGTTATCAAGTATGTACATTGTGTTTATCGTATTTTTAATATGCCTAAGTGATATGGAGAGTTTAAATTAAAATTACTCTCTGGACTCTGGGCCTTAGGAGGTTAAATCATTTGATAATTTCAGTTTAAGATGTAGTTCCGCGGTCTTGATATTACGGAGTTTTGGTATTATAGTCATTTACGCGGTATTGCAATGAATAATAAATGAATAAATGACTTTACACAGAATCTAAACAAGCTATTGGTATTTATGTCACATACTTAACAAAGTAGCCCTAAAGAAGTAGCAAACAAGTTCAGTCGGAAAAGTATATTCAAATGGTCAAGATATTACCTTTTTTCTTCGTCCTGTAAAATCGTGAAAAAGCTGTTACGCGGTATTTACAAACTGCTCTTACGCGGTCTTGTACTATCACCGACAATATATGAATTATTTTTTTTGAAAGACTTCGAAAATTAGGTACAACTTGATACCCTTTTTTTAATGTCCCTCCTAGAGGGCGCCGGCAGCTCAGAAATAGCGTAGTAGTCTACTGAGCTAAAGATAAAGGTTCAAAACCCTGCCGAATCCTGGAGGTTTATATCTGGAAGGTGAAAAAACCTTGAGGATGGGACATAAAGCCATGGTGCTTGTACGATGTGAGGTAGGTACTCGTTAAAGACCACAATATGAATAACATTTAATACACCCCGAGTAGAGTCTGGTCATGTCCACCAGAGCAATGAAAGAGCGCACTGGTAGTGAGCAATAATGCCCGGGCATGAGTTATAATAACTTCTTATTCTTTCTATATAATTTCTTCTTTTATGGCTGTTAGAGGGCGGAGGAGAGCTACCATAGGGCCGGGGTTATTTATAAACATCCGGGAGAGATGCTTTATCTATAAAATTAATTTCGGGATTCGAGCCCGCATCCGTGGTGAGTCCATGTATGCTCTACGCTTGCTCTAGCCACCACAGCTCCAACTGTAGAGGATCGCTCTCCAACAGACGGCTCTAACAAGCCTTTCTTCCAACTTACATATCTTTTCACGTTTAATTATGACGGTTCTCACACCCCATCTTCAAATATGCATAAATTTAAAAATAAATAAAAATACAGAAAAATTTCTTCATAATTCAATCTTTTGCATATTTTTCCCATGTAATAAAATAATAAAATTCAATCCATTTTATATTTAAATAATCCCTGATCTGCAGTTTTAAAAAAAACCTTAAATGGAGAGCGGTTCCTTCTGCAGACACTTACATGGGTAAGTCCAATCTTGAGGCCAGATTGACAGGTATGAAACTTCAAAAAGACTTTTTTTTTATTATGGAAAACAATTTATTGTGATAAATGTTTTAGAATTTTAAATTGTTTATTTCTTGTTTTAAGTTGAGATTAGCTAACGAAATTCTTAAAAATAAAGGGAGTAATACTATTCCCTTTTCTGGGGAAATAATATTTTAAACAAGAAATTAAGAGTGAAAAAGATCAGAAAAGAGACAGCTGGCAACTCTATTTGGGGCAGTTGTGCTTCTGATAGTTAGATAGGACTTATATTTAAAATAATTTTAAAATACTGTTGTCATACCTTTCCAAAATTATTTTATTGTTATCACATTGAAACTGTATCACAAGTCAGCCTTAAGAATAATTATACATTGTACAGAATACTACATAACAATCCATACAATATTACATAAATAATCAAAATATACACATTTAATAGGTTCCAAATTAAGCATCACACCCAACGTATACAACCAAAATCCGCGACACGGTATTCGTCAACTGAATAAAAAGCCTAATGAATAAAAAACTTAAAAACAAGTCAAAAAATCCCACTTTATTTATATGAACACAATATATTTCACTCGTTAGAGCATTCTTTGAGAATGCTTTGAGAATGCTTTGAGAATGCTCTAACGAGTGAAATATATTGTGTTCATATAAATAAAGTGGGATTTTTTGACTTGTTTTTAAGTTTTTTATTCATTAGTATTTACAATGAACTTCCACAAGATCTCTGGCGAAAACATCTCTAATTTGAATGAAAAGCATTTTCGATTGGAAAACACTTAATTTTGATTTTAAAATCGTTCAAAGGCAGGTCGCGCACAGAACTTGGTAACTTGTTAAATAATTTACAAGAAAGAAAATAAAAGCTATTCGTGCTGTTAGCCTGAATTGTCTGTCAATATATCTGTCGTTATGGTGGTGTATTTCGGATAGACATGAGTAGGAAGAACGATTTTGATGAAATAATTCAAAGGATTGAAAAATAAAAATGAAAGGCAGTGTTAGGATTTTGAGTTGTTTATATGAGCGACATGATACTTGAGTCGGTGGAAACCGTCGTCACTGGCTGCTGACATCACCTTCAAACCACTGTTAATGTTGTACTATGAGTTGGCTTGAAGATGATGTCTTCACATCGAAAGCGCTCGCCTACAGTACTCGACCAGCAGCCAGTGACGACGGTTTGCACCGAAATGTATGACAATAGTAATATATTTACTGGCGGAACTTAACCCCTTAGACTATATACCAACTTTAAAATAGATTAAATGAACATAAACATTTCTATGCCTAATTACAAAAAATGTATTGCACTAAGATAAAATAATTTCACTATAACAAAAATTAATTCACTTTAAAACAATTACAGTCAACTTTAAAATGGATAGTTTGCATTTTAATATGATTAGTTTTAACTAATGGCACTTTGCAAGCTTCAAGGTACATTCTTGTTTACGATAAACACCACATGTGCATCTGTAACTGACTTTAACTCTTTCCGTTCCTTTGTAAGAAGTAAACATTTTCCACTGGTCATAATCTCTATCAAGAGATAGCACGAAATCTTCTGTTTTTTTTCGGACACAAAAATTCTTGTTTCTTTTGCCAAATTCTAATAATTCGCATTTTTTTTTTGTTTTCTTGGCAGTATTTTCTGAATTACTGTTCGAACAGGCTTGTAAAGTTTAAGTTAAAACTAATCATTTTAAAGTGCAAACTATAAATATATGAGTACAAAAATGATAATATTAATAAATATAGTAGATATATCGGTGAATCACGAGCAATAATGTACTTCCCCAGCTCGAATTAATCCACTACGTTTTCGAATTAATTTTCAATAACTGACTTACGTAGGGACTTCTGAATGCTCATACTAAATTTAGTGTCGATACATTCATTAGATTGGCAGTTATTGGAGTTTTTGTATTAAGCCCCCCTCTCCCTCTTTCCCTTAGGCCGATTTGACTGAAAATCAATAAATGTCGTCCTTATGAAATTCTGGATACACAAATAAAATGTGTCGTTACATTCTTTCTATTGTATTTTTTTTGCTGAAGTACCGAACCGAGACTTTTAAAGTTTTAAAACAATATTTTATGAGTTAAACGAACCATTTTCAATTTTGGGTGTACTACTAATAATAATATTTATTTCCGTAATACGATACGTCATAAGAATTTATACATTAATATAGCTTATAAATTAATTAATTTATTTACTTATTAAATACATAATAATAATAATAATAACAATAATAAACAAAAAACATTTAAATAAAACACTAAGATATCAATGCAATAAAGTGTAAAGACAAACAGGTTTGGTAAACAGTAATAAAGTTAATTTCTATTATGTATTTCTTTGGTAAACTATAAATAAATTAATAACTATAAGAAAGAACATGACCAAGAACGATCCAACCAACTATAAACAGATATTAACTCTTAGTATCTGACACACATGTTATTAGAATTAACATAGTACTAAAAAAATGATATAAATAAATAACTACTTGAAAAAATTAGTATAACGATAATAAATAATTTTTTATATTTTTCCTAAAAAGATATAAAAAAATTATCATCTTTGTAGTCATTTTTTCAAGTATTTATTTACTTCATTTCATTTTTTCCCATACCTTAACATTCTGGAAGGTTACATTCTTTCAACCTCCAGCGAATGTCGAGATTATAATACAATGAGAAAATGAGGGTTTGGTTCTTCAAGGGGATAAAAAATTGTTGGATAAAGAAGGATAGTGAAAGAAAAAAAAGATAATTCGAAAGGACCGCCAATGTAATTTTTTTTAGTTTCGTAGGTGGTTATCTCAAGAATGTGAAGCAGTAGTGTGTCTGAGTAGTATCTCATTGTGAAGTTCTCATTTAACTGGAACAACTTTTGTCTGAAAGGTTTTTTTATAACTAGGATTATATCAAAATGGCGGCTCTAAGTTTCAGTTTATTAATGATGTAGAATTGCTGTCACTCCAATAATGGGACCACCTCACTTCCTGCTTGATCATTTTCAATAAAAAGTGGACTCGTCTGTAAAAATAATCACATCCGCTATGAACTGCTTTTGGGATTTATTATTCTCTTTTTTCGACTTTGGAGTTTCGGCCGATGTTAACAGAATTATAACGAGGAGAAGCCGACCTCTGGTAAATTCTAATTTTTTTTCTATATTCTCTGATGCTCTTTAACTCATGTAAAAGAATTAATGATATCCTTAATCGTTAGGGTGCCCAGAACCAAAAACGATACTAAAAGAGTAATATTTTAGCTCAGATTCACTTTTTCCTTCTTTCTCTTCAATAATTTGCCTAGGATAAATCTATGGTCACAGGGAATAAATTGTTGTCGTAAAATGGCCAAAATGAGTTAAGTGTACTGTGATCATCTCCCAAGCCACGTATCATACATTTCCCGTAAATCCTTCCAATCCCTTGCTCAATTTAAACGTTCCCGTCACTCTCTATCACAAAGTTCCCGGAAACTCCTCGTATCATCCCTTGTTTTCCCCCATTTCGACTACGGGTACCTGGTTTATAATGATCTGAGTAAGGGTTCAAGATATTGACGAATGTACCTTGAGGCTTGCAAAGTTAAAGTTAAAACTAATCATTTTAAAGTGCAAACTATAAATATATGAGTACAAAAATGATAATATTAATAAATATAGTAGATATATCGGTGAATCACGAGCAACAATGTACTTCCCCAGCACGAATTAATCCACTTAATTTTAATTAATTTTCAATAACTGACTTACGTAGGGACTTCTGAATGCTCATACTAAATTTATTATCGATACATTCATTAGATTGGCAGTTATTAGAGTTTTTGTATTAAGTCCCCCTCTCCCCCTATCCTTGTGCCGATTTGACTGAAAATCAATAGGTGTCGTCCTCAGAGTGTTCTGGATATTATCTCAAAAATATAACATTTTACATATGTTTTCTCATTTCATCGCTCTGGTGGACATGAGCCCGACTTAACTCAGTCAATACATTCAAGGCAGAAGGGGGGGGGGGGGGGGGGGGGGGGGGGAAAGAGGAGGGATGAAGATGAAGCCAATTAAAATAATGGTCAGACACGGATTAAAATTTAATGAACACCTCTAAAATCAGTCATAGGCGACATTAGGTCTCCTCGAATTCCATTGGGGGGGAGGGGGGGGGGGGGGGGATTGCGTGTGGATTTGGGGGATTGCAAGTAGCATGAAATGAAGGACCAATATAATTTTTATAATAACAGTATTCAGAGCCACATAATAGTAAAGGACCCCAGCCGGGGGAAGCGGTTTCAAAAATTAAATTTTGTTCTTTGGGAATCTTAAATGGATACAAAAAAAAAAAAAAATTGGCAAGATTGTAATCTTGTTGATCGGAAGGTAAGATAGTAGAGTGTTTTAGAGATACTATCTTGGGGAGTCTTGGTGGTTGAATGGTTAATGTGCTAATCTGTGTCGGAGGGGATTGTCTGGCTCAGTGGTTAAACTGACTGTTCACTATACCGACCCTAAGCTACTCACCGTCTACGTGAATTTCTTAGTTTTAACAATATTGGGTACCAGGGGCTTCACCTTAGGTTTTTTCAATTATTTCTAATGCGTATCGTTGTGTGCCGGAGTGTGTTGACGATATAACTTTTGTGCTGTTTCACAATATGGTGTTATTTACAAAAAATATATCCGAGGGGCTATCTTCACCCCAGACCCTTTCAATATGGAATTTTCAGAACACTTTTAAAGCCAATGAATTGTGCTAAATTGAGGGGGGCTGTCGCCAAGTTAGCACCCCATATATTTAATTGTTCAAAACCACTGTATTGCGAAGCAGCTCAAAACAAATAATTATCCCCACAAACCAAAGAACCTAAAGTGGCGGCCTAACTTGTTGCAACTTTGGGTAACCGGGAATAACTTAACGTCTTTATTAGTTTATTGTGCCTATCAAAAATATGGATAGTCACATTTCCGGAGTAGTAGTTTCTTTCTCCCACAAACTGGACAAGAATTATAGTGACGTTATGGACAACTACGATGATAGCTTGTACCAAAACTAAAACTTTCTACTACTGTCAACAAACTGACAATTTACAAGAATCAATATAGGCTATGGCCTCGCATTATGGGATACAACTAACAATTCAATATAAACCGAATCCAAGTTTAACAGACCCAGATCCTCCGTCGAATTGTAAATGCTCCCTTTTACGTCACCAATTAATGACTCAAGAAGACCTAAACATTCCAACTGTCCAGGAACTAATCCAATCCCCATTCTTAATCTTCCACAATAAAATGTTATCCCATTCTAACAGGTTTAGTCTTTATGGGTATTTAAATTTATTTATTTTTGTTAGTATATTTGAGGTAATCTCGAAAACTACTTAAGCTATTTGAATACAGTAGAGTCCCGCTAATTCGGACTAGTTGGGACCGGACCCCATCCGGATTACCGAAAGTCTGGATTAAACGGAATTTACTGTAAAATGCACATGATAAATATTTTAAAATATTTTTTTAAATATTAGCGTAAATATTTGTCTCCTTTGTCGGCACTTTTTCATCGTAGCCAACTGACTAAGTCAAGTCAAACCCTCTCTTTGAATTATTTTCGTACTTAATTTGTAGTTTACTAAATTTTAATTAGTTTTTTTTTAAATCCCATCCGGATTAACCGGATGTCCGGATTAGCGGGGCTCTACTGTAATTCTTTCATTGTTCCGAAGCTTATTTCTTTCCAGTGGACATAGGCTTTACATCTTCATGCTTTTTCAGAAGGGATCTGAGCAAAAATGGTAAAAGTGAAGCATGTTGGAGGTGAAATGGCCGTTCGGGCGCCATTTATTGCATACGCAGCCTCAACCGTTGGAGATATATGAAAATAATCCAAGAAGGAATTGTTGGAATTAAAAAGTTCTTCAAAAAAAGTCCTGAATATCATATGCCTATCTATATATATGATATCTATATAATATATAGAGGCTTAAGTTTAGGTTGTATGACTAATATATGTTGACTAAAATATATATATATATATATATTATATAAACCTTTGAGTTTGCTTGTAACAAATGGGAGCAAAATGATTTTGATGACATTTTATAAGCCCGATTGAATCATAAGCTATGTGGCGTTCCAAATATTTAAAAAAGGGGGGCTGAAGGGGGGGGGGGGGGGGGGCGAGTAAATCACGAACCACCGGTCTCAAAATTATTGAAAATATTAACTTACGTGTTTCTCTCTATTATGTTAAAATGTTGATTCCCGGGATTTTCTTCCAGAGGTGTCTTCTTTTTTTTTTGACAATATTTCGGGATACTTCCACGTCCCTTCTTCATTCATAGTGACGAAAAAGGGATGTGAAATTGTACCGAAATATTGTCAAAAAAAAAAATAAGACATCTTTGAAAAAAAATATGCCGGTAAAAATCGAAATATTAAGTTTTTTCTGAAATCGAGTAAGTTAATGTTACTCACCGGACAGGTAAAGTTACTAACCTATTCAAAGTTACTAACGTGTTCAAAGTTACTAATCTGCTTTAAGTTACTCATAAACTTCTTTTTATTATGGATGGTTCTCAATCAGCAAACTGACTTAGTTTATAAGTAAATTGACTTATTTTATAAGTAAACCTGAAGATGGTGTAATGAAACTAAACCGGTAGTTTAAGCATACAATTTTTGTCGAATAGACAATATAAAAAAAAAAATTGTTTTATTTGTTAATTAAAAATAATGATTTTATTTTTTTTATTATATACCAGTATTATGACAAGACCATATAAAGTATGAACAGAAAAAAAAATAAATAAAAAAATCCTGAGGGGTAAAGAGGCGTGTTCGACCTTCCCCCACTCCAGCCTCTATGTGGGATGTCGCAATTTTATAGGATATGCATGCCCGGTTTTTCATGCAAGGAATGCGGGCGCAGCGGCTGGTAGCACAAGCCTGGACTACAAATGCGTTAACAAATATTCGATAATGGTCCATGAAGTTTGTGAACAAATATTTGGAATGTAGTTTCTAATTATTCGTATCTCGTATTGGAATTTAACATTCGCTATTCGTAATGGAAAGTCGTAAACCATTCGACAGTTGGGGCTAGATATCAGTAGTTAATTTACATGAACACTACTGTCAGGTATTCGTTAAAGACCTCTTTCTACTATAGGTAACTAAACATGTGATTCTTTAGGACTCCCACAGTAGAGTCAGCTCATGTACACCAAAGCAACAGAACAGCGCTCTGGTAGTAGGCGATATGACCTCATAGTTAAAGCCCGGGCATGAGTCACAATAAATAACTTTAGCCAATTTCCTTTTACCTACTTCCGTGTTGTTTCCGATTTCTTTGGACAGTAGAATATCGGTAACGCATGGTGGGTACACAATATCATTTGCCAAATCAACATCCCCAGCGATGTACTTCCCCAGCGCCAATTAATGAACTAAGTTTCCCCTCTCCCTCTGAACCCGTCTTACTTAGGAACTTCCGAATTTCATGTTGAATCTTTCATTACATGAACAGTTTTTAGACTTTTTGATTGAGGTCAGCTCCCCGGGATCTCGCTTCTCTTTCCGCTGATTACTTTGAACGTAGACAGGTGTCGTCCCTTTTCGGTCCTGGATTCACATAACGAATTCCGTGACGATTCCTCATTATTTAGACAATTGGAGTTTTTGGGTTGAGCCTCCCCCCCCCCCCCCCCCCCCCCCCCCCTTGATCCTCCCTTCACTTCTGCTCAATTGCCATGTAAATTGAATTTACAGTTTTTATGTTAAGCTCCCACCCCTAATCCCCCTTTTCCCTAAGGCAGATTTGGCTGAAAATCCATGAATGTGATCGTTATGGGGTTCTAGATACACATATAACATTTTGTATCGATACAATGATTTTATCGGGAGATATCGTGCTTACACACAGAGGAACGTTTTTTTGGAATCAGGCAATTTTCGGAAAATCCGGCAGCAAATTCCGGTAAAAACTCAACATCGAATTTATAATTGATTAATCAACGTCCCCAATTCCTCATATAGCTGGGGAAATAATTTATGTAAAGATTGTGTACATAGACAAATGAGGTCATCTTCCAAACAAACTACATAATGTCTTGGCACCAGCAAATATGTAGATAGAAACATTTCGGATTCAGAAAATATTTATTTAACCTAAAATAATTATCAAAAAATGTACCTGTGAATTGTAAAATGTGAGTCGGTCTCATGTCTACCAGAGTGACGTGTGACGCTTATGGTAAAGGCGATATAACCTTGTAGTTAATGCCCAGGGATGTCACAAAAACTAACAATACGTATAGGCGAATTTATGAAATAGGTAAGAAATTCGATGTTGAGTTTTTACAGGAATTTCATTTATTATGGAAGCGGGGCTCAATCCAAAATTTCAAAACTGGCCAAGTATATAAAATACCTTATATAATATCGACGAGATATTTACATTAAATATAAATTGTAGGAATATTGAGGGTCTGTCAAAGATGGAAGAAAACACTATTCAAATGGCAACGTTTCGATATATTTTATATCATCATCAGGGCCTACAAACATGGGGGGGAAATCAAGATTAGAATAAAAAATAAACAAAAATGTTTTGTTGATAAACATTACTGAACGTTAAAAATACATTATGACAGTTAAAAATTGAAACTGACTTACTATGAATACATTACTAAACATTAAAATTAAATATGAATACATTACTAAACATAAACATTAATAATGGAAATAGACAAATAGGTGGAACATAATAAAGTGTAAACATTAAAATGACTTACTATGAATAAGCAGGGTTGGGGAGAAGAATCTTGATTTCCCCCCCATGTTTGTAGGCCCTGATGATGATATAAAATATATCGAAACGTTGGCATTTGAATAGTGTTTTCTTCCATCTTTGACAGACCCTCAATATTCCTACAACTAGAATCTACAGTCACTAATCAACATCTACATTAAAAATAAATATAGGCGACGTCCAACAATTTTCAGTAAAGTTGGTCGAAAAAAAGCTGGGATCAACTCAAAAACCCTAATATTTGTCAATGTAATGAATGTATCGACACAAAATTTAGTATGAGGATTCAGAAGTCCCTACGTAAGAGAACTTTGATAATTAGCCGCTTTTGGAGGGAGAGAGAAAACTTAGTTGATTAATTAAACTTGGAAAATACACTGCGCGTGATTCACCGACTGTTTTCTATACAACAAACACCACAACAGGACGTTTTGTTATGGCTTTACACTAGTTTGCAGGCCTTCTAAATTTGTTTTATAGCACTTAAGTTTTTTTTTTTTGATTTTTTTTTTTTTCCTTTGGTCCAACTAGTTTGATGTTTATAGTGTCGGTGGTTTGGGCTGGGAGTTTCTGTCTCACTCTGTTGAGCATATATATAATCACATTTATATATATATATTTATTTAAATATGTTCGATAGAGTGACTGAATGAGTGATATTATTAATGATCGGACATCCTGAAGGCTACTTAACATAATGGCTTGTATGGAGAGAGAGAGAGAGAGTGATGGCAGACACAAATGTGGCAAGTCGCTTGGGGTTATAAATTCGGGCCTTAAAATCTCCAAATTACTTTTACTAATTTCTTTTTTAGTAAAAAACATTTTCACAATATCAACAAAAAATACAAATACGAATACAAATTTTAAATACAAAGATTAAAGACTCTTTTACTTCTACAACTCAACGAAGTGTAGAGGAAGTTTGAACGACAGATCCCAATAAGAACGACACCTATTGATTTTCAGCCAAATCGGTCAAAGGGATGGGGGGGGATTATGGGGAGCGCTCAACATGAAAACTCTAATAAGAATGCATCGACACCAAATTTAGTTTGAGGATTCAGAAGGCCGTGAGGACCACATCTATTATTTTTCGAAAAATAGGATTAGTAGTGCTTAACAGAAAAACTTCTATAACTACCGTAATTAATACATCGACATAAATATATTTAAAGGCAAATCACCATAAAGACGCCACCTATTATTTTTCCGCAAAATCGGCCAAAGAAAAGGTTGGAATCAGAGAACGGAGGTTCCTCAAAGACCCCAATAACTGCACATGTAATGTATGTATCGACACAATGAGGATTCAGAAGCTTATGTGTAAGTCGATTATTGATTTTATTCCAAGGTCGATTGGTTTTGGAGGCCGCCATTGACTTTTTTTTAAAGTATATTTTATTTAAAAAAATATATTCTTACTACATTAGAGAGAGATAGGGTTCTATCGATATCACAAAGTATCGATACTTTTACTCATGAGTAGTATAGAATAAAACTTTCGATACTAATCAAGTATCGAATAAAACGTATCGATACATACTCGTATCGATTCAATCTAGTAGTTCGTTATAATTAATTTTAAAAAACCTATAAATGTATAAAAATTTTAATAAAAATCGTATTGCATCGAGAACTTCGTTAATTAATTTTAAACCATGTCTGATATATATATATATATATATATATATATATATATATATATATATTATATAATATTATATATTATATAATATATATATATATATATATATATATATATATATATATATATTATATAGGTATATATATATATATAATAATACCTATATAATAATAATAAAAAACACAATACAATTTGAAAGATCTAGGTAAATGAGATATTGTAGTGGGCAAAAGAAACAAATAAATCAAATCGAATAAGATAAAATTATATTATTAAAAACGTACTGAATGTAATAAAAAAAACCTTATAAAATAAACATACAATTTATTTTTACTAAGGATATAAAACTACTGGAGACTATTCGTATTCTGACAATATTTCACTATTTTAAAACACTTTTTGCAAGTTGCTGAGATTGAAACGTTCTTAGTGTAATAAATCCACACTTTCGCCGTAGGACGAGGCATTATAATTTGTAATTGACAAAATGGAATGTAAAAATAAAATAAAATAATGATATCGTAATCATGTTTACGGTTCTCTTCAAAATTAAACAAACGTATACCTTCATAAACGATAAACCATTTAATGTAAATAAGGTAAGAAATAAGGACGCATCGTGCAGACTGCGTGATGACATCACACATGAGGTTATCACCATCGATATATGTCATTTGTCCATGGACCGGAATTTGAGTTCAATATTTTACTGCAACAAGAAATAAAAGAAAATTGTAAGAAATTAAACGGTGAACGATTTTGACGAATTGAAAAATGTATATAATTTTTTTTAATTGTTGAAATTTGAAACGAGTACTTTGAGTCGATACAAGTAATATCCGAAGGTCTGGACGGCCGGCACTACATGCAGACCTTCCTTCAGGAGCCTCCACTCCAGTCACTGGTCGGCGCTATGTATATTGTTTTGGGTGATGTGGTCCGGCGGTGCCTCCGGCTGTCCCCCGGCTTGGCTGGGGCCGCTTGCTTGGGCCCTCTGTCTGGGCTCCTCCCTCCAGTATCCCGTCTTTAGCAGAATTATCTTTTATAGTGTAGTTTTAAGAATAGCAATGGCTAGTGTGGTGTCTGCCGAGGCCAAAGAGAAAAAAAAAAAAATAGTAATATCTATTCGATACCTACTTGGTATCGAAAGAAAAGTATCTATACCAAAAGTACTTGGTATCGGATAAAAGTATCGTTATTTTACTTGTATTTACTTGTATCGATAGATCCCTAAAGAGAGACTGAGGGGGATTTTTGGGATTATGAAAAGGGGCATGTTCTACAATAAAAAAAAAGTGGTCCGTGACTCTAAGGCAATGTACATCCCCTGCTCGAATTATTCAACTGGATGTTCTCTCTCTCTCCACCAATTTACCTGTTTTGCTGTAAAATGTAAAATCAATAGGTGTCTTACTCGGTGACTTTTGAATCCTCAAACTAAATTTCTTGTTAATACATTCGTTACATGAGCAGATATTGGGGTTCTTGAGTAAAGCCCTTATGGGGTTCTGCCATTCTAGTCCAGTTATTAATTCTATCGTGAGTATTCACAGGTACACATCTCCTGGTCAAAAAACATGAAATTCCGCTGAAAAATTTAAATCGAAATTCTGACCGATTACATAACTTTTCCTATACTTCGTTTAATTGGTCAAAAAATGGTCCGGGCAAGCAAAAAAGCTGTTTGAGTGGAGGTCGTCCTGACAGGATTGTAATATATTTGTCTGCTTTTTTTTTTGCATTAAATAAAAAAAGTTTCATATCCGTTATTCTCGAGCCACAGGCTACTAGAAAAAAATTAATAAATTAAAAAAAAATATCGAATGCTGACATTAATAATAATTATTCCCCCCTCCCTTCTTATCTTGGCAAGTTTTTTTTACATATCGTCCTTGTTTTTTATTTTTATTTTTTGTACAGGTAGGTTTCATACCTCCAGGTAGAAACATATTTTCCTATTTTTTTCAAGGACGACACCATAGGGGACGCACGCAATGCTGCAAAATATTCTGAAATTTCATTTCTCAATAACATGTAACAAGACGGTCCCCAGGTATAGCGATTTATTAATTGAGGGCTACTTTTCGCTTTATATCGCGAAGCAGGCATTCTGTATAGAATACGTGGAGCCTACTACGAGTAATAAGATGCGTAGTGAGTGTGGAGACTATTTATCTACAATCTACAATTCTCCAAGACAGCAGAAGAGATATTGAGATACCGAGCCTATTCAGGACAAAAAGCTATCCCAGTAAATGTGAAATGGAATTGAAAAAAATGAAAATCCAATGAAAGAAAAGTTGTGGCACAGAATCGCACGTCCAAATATGTTCTGATATTATTTTTTGTAAAACATTAAAGTGGAAAGTATGGTGACAATTTTGAAAGTTAGCATGTGAAGTGACAGTGGTGAAATGAAGAAATTACGAGGAATTGTGTTAATAATAAGTAATTGTGTAATTTATCATGTTTTTTGGGTGACGTCACGATGTACGATTGAATTTTTAAAAATGGACACTATCTATATACATTTAATTAATAAATTAGTTTGTTTATAAAATTTTGTAAAATGTTTTAAATTTTTTTTTACTCCCCTTAATCTCTCTCAACTAATTTAAGATTACAAAATTTGTGAGTTCGACGAATCAAAGCCTTGAGAAATGTACCCAAGCGCTGGACATAGTTAATTTTTTTTATTAAATAATTTTATTTTAAATCGAAATCCATTTTTTTATTAATTGGTACAGAGAAACGTAACATCATTTTCCGTCCAGAGTTATTTATAACAATTTCTTGGAGCCTAACTCAAAGAATGTTTATAAAAATTTTGTTTATCATTAATTATTAATTTTTTTGAGATTCATTAAATTCATTTAGATTTAATTTAGTTCTTAATGATTTTTTATATTAATTTTTATTATGGGAATCATTTTTTTAAACTCATTTTATATTTATATTTTTTATTACAATTCTTATTAACATCATTAATGCCTCTCCACAACCAGTCGACCTATATATACTAATATTCAATAGGAGCTCCTAAATCTTAATAAAAAGTAAAAAAAATAAAAAATTTGTTTTTTGAAATTTTTGTCTATTTCACAAAATATATCTGTGCTCACAGGGAATAAATTTGTAAGTCTAAATTCGTAACTTTTCAGGGCAGCACTTTTTTAGTTTTGCATTAATCGTGTAAATCCAGTTTTTGTAATAAATAAATTATGTTTGCATCATTATTAATCATATACCTTCTAAATCTATAGGAGTGAATGACAATTAATATTGTTAATCCTTTCTTGGATTTTCCCTTAGTTACCTAATCATTCCCCGTCACTTACCTAATTATTGACCACACTTACCTAATTATTAACCATACTTTTTGAAATACTCGTGAATGAGGCCTCTCTAAAGTTGAGCAAGTTGATTTAACCGAAAACGCCCTCTTCACTTGGAAGAGTTGATTAAATGGTTAAATGCAGTTATCTCGTGAATGATTCCTCAAAGAAGTAGATTACATTGATTTAACCGATAACATACACAATTTTACGAGACATCAAGAAACCGACATCTTTATAATTCCGAAAGTATTGGAGTTCTGAGCTCGCAACTTCTTCACAGACAAATGCTTTTGTTAAGTCGTGACTGAAGATGGTAGCAATACCGAAAGTACTCCCATATTATATATATTCTGTGAGGGCGTGTGTGAGGGCGCCGGTAGCTTAGTGTTCGAAACCCGGCCGAGGCTCTTAGTTTATTTTATCTGGAAGGTAAAATAAATTTACGCACGCCGTCCTTCGGATGGGACGTTAACCGATGCTCCGGAGCCTATACGATGTCAGGTACTCGTTAAAGAAACCCCCTAGGTAAATAAAAATTTAGGGTAGGGAAAATTTAGGACTCTCATAGTAGAGTCGGACTCATGTCCACCAGAGTGACGAAAGAGTGCTCTGGTAGTAGGTGATATGACCTCGTAGTTAAAGCCCAGGTATGAGTCATAATAACTAACTATGTATCTATACATCTACTATACCATCTTCAGCCACGACTAAACAAATACAGTATTTGCTAGCAACAATACCGAAAGTACTCCTATATATTTTGTGGAATAGACAATATTTTTTAAAAAACATATGTTTTTCCTTATTTTTTATTAAGTATTTCGCAATATCTCTGCAAAAAAAAATATGTGTCACTAAATTTTATGTCGACAAATTCATTACATTCTACTTTTTTTTCCTTCTAGTAATGGAAGTATTTAGTTTTCCTTATTTCGAAGATGAAGGTTATGATTTTTTTTTTTTTTTTTTTAATTTTATGAAAGACGAAGGATATTATTATTTTTTTGTTTTCCTGATTTTTATAATAATAATAATATATATAATTAGTTCATTAATATCTGTTTGCTAAAATTAATATATCAACTAACTATTAATTTACCTTTCGTTCAGCTGGTTGTGGTCCAATCATTTTTGAGTATTTTATTCCTACTAGTCAGGTGACAAGGCGACTGATGGAGGTGCTCTGGTCTTCTGACACAAGCAGCAGAGGCAGTTATAAAATTATATCATAATTTAACACCTATAACTTCCCCAGCTCTAACTGCCTCAAAGTCGATATTAAGTTTTAACTAGAATTTCATGTTTTCCGATCTCCTGATTCCAAAAAAAAAAAAAAAAAAACAATTGACGGCGTAAGAATCAAAATTGTCCAAGTGACATTCTTGAAAATGTTTCGTTTAGTGCATAATCGGGTACAAAAATGATAGTTCTGTTCAGGTATAAGTGAAATCTTAGCCAGTGCTGAGATCTAGTGGCAAATCACTTATTCCATTTTGGTGACATGAACAAGTAAATTAAACATATTGTCACCGCACTTAGAGATGGCAGGTGAACGGGTTCTCCAGGGTAAAAAGAAATGAGACATCTTCTGTAGGTCTGGAGGTGGTTCTCGTTCTCTGGTTTCTGATAGTTTGCTCTTATGGGCTAGGACCCCAATATTTATACCTGGGTCAGGTACCTCCAGTACCCCCCACTATCACACCGGGGTGCAGGAGTAGTGGGGGGTGACTGGTGGCGCTTCCTACCACGGGGACAACTACTGGTGGTAACAATATCAATAGTGACCTTGAAATTAAGATTTTTATTCAATTTTATGGTTTGCTAACAGCAACTTTCACCATAAAAGCAAAAGACAAAATATTTTCGGTTTCGATAAATTATAGATTTTTTAAATCAGTTAAGAACTTAATGCACAGTTTCTTCAAAGTTTTAAAAATGTCACTTAGACCACTTAAATTCTAACCCCGTCAATTATATCAGTTATATGAGAATGGATGTTTCGAAACAAAATTGTATACCTACCAGAACCTCATAAGGACAACACATAAGACAAATTGGCCAAAGGGGTGGGGTGGTGTGGGGGGGGGGGGGGGGGAGGGGGTAAACACAAAAAGTAGAATAACAATCGATGTAATGAATGTATCGACACTAAATATAGTATGAGGATTCAGAAACCCCTATGTAAGTCAAGTATTGATTTTCAGTTCAAACGCTGGATTGGTTTTGGAGGAAAAGCGAAAACTTCATAGATTAATTCGTTCTGGGGATTTTAATTAAGTTTCCGCTCTCCCTTCAAAACCAATCGACCGTTTGGGGTAAAAACCTTTAGTAACTTTCATAGCATATTCTGAATCCTCATACTAAATTTTGTGTCGATGTGTACATGAAGCCGGGAGTTATCGTATTGTAGACTCACAGACAAACTGGCAGAAATGTTTTTTAATGAATTTGAATGAGTTCGGTAAACATGAAATTCCGATGAAAACTCAACGTCCAATTTCTGGCCGATTACATAACTTCCCCTATACTTCGTCAAGCAGAAAAGTAAAAAAGTCGTTGGTGAATCGCCAGCAACGTACTTCCTCAGAACGGGATATGAATTACTCAATTAACTTTTCGCTCCCCCTTCTAAACTAGTGCAACATATAATATATGTGATATTATATATATGATGTGATATTATATATATGATACCAACTCTCACCCCCATGAAATTTTCGCACGAGCCGAGAACGACTATAAAAACTTCCCCAATTTAACAAGATGGACCCGTGATTGTAGTTCACCATTAAGCTACTAGGTGGAACTACCATCACGCCACTGCCTCCAAACCTTTTAGGCCCCTGGCGAGCGCGGGTGCTGTCCGGGGCTGTTGAGCGGTCGGGAATCCGTGCTAGAGGGCCCCTAGGGTCAGCTGACTCCTGACCCTACCCCTGATCGGCTCCCGCTCCATCAGCAGCTCTGGATTAAAGGGGCCGCTAGTTGGAACCTTTTGATACCATTGGTCCAACTAGTGTGCCCTGCCCGGCTCGCCCGAGGTTCCCTCGCATGAAGGGGGGGATGAGAGCTGGTCTAGCTCGGTGCCGCTGTCTGTCTGTATGTCAGTCAAGCGTTCATAGCTTGCTATATGGCTGAATACAAGTAAGAAGAAAGGAATAAAGAGGATGCTTTCTCAACATAACTTCACAACTCACAACCTCGGAAGCACGCAACATCCAACCCATCACCCACAAGTAACAAATTTTCACTTCAATATAATTTTATATAACAACTAAGACTGTTTCAAAATAAAAATAGATTATTATGTAAAAAAAGTATATCTGTATTTTTCAATTTTTAAAAGAACCCCCAAACAACCTTTATAATATATATAGGGGAAGTTATGTAATTCGCAGTTTTCAACGGAATTTTATATTTTTCAACCTCCAGATTCCGAATAAGAAAAAATAATCCTGTCAGTGTGTCTGTGAACACGATAACTCCCGATATAATGAAGGTATCGACACGAAATGTTATATGCAAATGCAGAAGGCTCTAACGATGACACCTGTTGACTTGCAGCTACATTTACGGAGGATTAGGGGAGAGGATTAACTCGGATACTCCAACAACTGCCCATGTAATAAATATATCAATATGAAATATCAAGGTAAATTCAAAACCCCATTAGGACGACACTTATTAATTTTCAGAGATATCGGCTAAAGGGAAGGGGGGTGAAAATTGCCATTGCCATAAATAAGTTAAATCAAAGTGATTATCTTTCAGTTAAAATGTGTTTTAATTTTGAACCGGTTTCCCGTCTTCAGTTTGCAGAAAAAATGAAGGGGTTCTATGGCTATTATGTCTTCATTTTACAGTCTGTGGAATCGTTTCTATTTACTTTACAAAGAAGCATCCTCTTACATCGCGAGACACCAAAAATTTGAATATAAATGTTATTTAAGGCATGTCTTTAAGTGATCTCTTGCGTTTCCTTACATTCCTCAATAGCAACCTCTCATAAACTTAAAGTCTTTATTATATTTCTTTTCTACCTTATTATTTTTTTGCGCTATCGATTTTTCGCGATGTCTGAATATCATATTTTAATTTTGTTCAATATTTCAGTAATAGCTTCAATATGTTCCCAGATACCGGGAAAAAGGAAGATGGACATAGTGAATCGTGTCCAGGCTTTTACTACGAGGTCATAATCGCCTACTACCAGAGCGCTCTTTCGTCGCTCTGGTAAACGTGAGGAGTACCTAACGTCCTATCCGAAGGAGGGCATGCTCAGTTTAAGGTTTTTTCACCATGAAGATAAAAAGGGCCTCAGAGCTATAAGAAGTATAAGGAAAGTTATGTATTCGCACAGAAATTTTAAGTTGAATTTCACAAGAATGTGACTCGAAGATTCCCAAATGAAAAAAACAATAAAAAAAAACAATTCCTATAATTTTCAGCCAAATCGGTTGATGGGGGGGGGGGGGGGGGGCACGAAATTAGTATGAGGATTGAGGAGTCCCTGAGTAATAAGACAACAGATATTGAAGAGAGCAATATGTGCCGGTGTTTGTTGGGGACTTGGTGCGGTTCGCAGGCTGTGGAGTGTAAAAACGGTACTTGAGTGTGAAATACCAGATGAGAGGAGGATATTGATACCTGGTAATGTGAGGGTCCATGGGTCAGGTTGAATGCCTTCTTCGGTGCAAGAAGAGGAATGCAGATGATGAGGCGAGATTGTGCCAACTCTGAGGAGGGAGAATGTTAAAGAGCAAGCCAGGAAGGAGACTGGATTAGAGCAACGACGGGGGGGCCAACTATGCAGTGTGCATTTTATATATTAGTGCAGGTTCACAAGTAGAGGGCATTTCTTGAATATCTCAGTTAGAATCGCTCCAACAACTCATCATGTAAACCACTTTAACTGCTCCATAAAAAATACCATTTAGATATACAACTTCGCTACGTCTAAAAGTCATACATCGTTCCTGAACGAATCCGAATTACACTGCTTATAAAAAAAAATGCATTACTCAAAAAATCTTGATACATTTTATAGAAATAAATGGTTTTTTATTCATTTAAACATGTTACGGTGAGGTTTGCGTCCCATTCCGCCTACCCGAACAGGATTAATCAAGAATTTGTAAGCTGAAATTATGTATTATTTAGTTGCAGATCTTTTTCTTAAATTTATTTAAACTTATTCTTAGAGTTCTGAAGAAATAAAAGGAAGTATGGAGTCGACGAAGCGACTCTGAGTTAACGTCACATTTTAAATTGTACTATCCTCAGAAAGTATGGAAACGTTTTTGTCTGTCGAACGTTCTTTCGTTCTCGATAACTAAAATGTACAAATATTATTTAAAAAAAAAAAAAAAAAATAGGTTTTTAAAACCTATTAGTTTTGATGCCAATAAGAAAAGTGTTTGTGGAAATATATACAATTTTTTTGTATTATTTTATTTAGTTTGTTGGTGTTCGTTTTTTGTTGGAACAACTTTGAACATTCAAATACTTGGACGTTGAAGAAAAGGAAGAAGTTCTTTTAAGAGGCTGTAACAAACAAAAAGAAGGATGGAAGCCAAAAGAGAAATTAGACAGAGCTGAAACTAACAGGTTACTTTTTGTTGGTTAGTAGTACCTTTGTTACTTGTTGTTGGTTAGTAGTACCTTTGTTACTTGTTGTTGGTTAGTAGTACCTTTGTTACTTGTTGTTGGTTAGTAGTACCTTTGTTACTTTTTATTTTTATTATCCACCTTCTATAACTTTTGAACATTCTTCATCCTACCAAGGGACAATATAATATATTGTATGTAATATAACAATATAATATATATGAAAAATAAAATGACAATATAATATATAAATGAATAAAACAAACTGATTTTTTGAAAAATTGTCTATTCCACTAAAGATATATATACATATAACTACCGGTTTCGGCTTTATACCATCGTCAGGTCTAGTTAAGAACTGACGATGGTATAAAGCCGAAACCGGTAGTTATATGTATATATATCTTTAGTGGAATAGACAATATTTCAAAAAATAAGTTTGTTTTATTCATTTATTACAAGTTTCCACAATATGTCCGCGTTCCTCAACTTAGAAATATAATATATATATGATAATATGAAAATATAATATATATGAAAAATAATATGACGATATAATAAATATGATAATATACTACCTATATATGAAAAAGTACTACAGACAAAAATGTCTCCTTCCTGAAAGACCTTTAAAATATTGTACAACTTGACTCCCTTTCTTTAGGTGATTTTAAATTTAGTATGCGGGCAGCGCCCCTGGTGGAGGACTGTCAACCTAGTGGTAACACATATTATCCACCAAGAGCGCTGCCCGCACACCCTAAATTTAAAATCTCCAAAAGAAAGGGAGTCAAGTTGTATATTATTTTAAAGATCTTTCAAAAAGGAGACATTTTTGTCTGTAGTATTTTTTCATTGTTACAAAATGGTGAACCTAATAGAAAATATTTCATAAAAATGAACATCCCTACATACACGCACTCTACTTCACAAACAGAGTAAACAATGTTTATATAATTATATGTCATATAACTTGATAAAATTATATATTTTTTAAAATTTGATTGGTTTAATTCAAGGCTCCCTATTTCTTTTGAATAGGGAAATCCTCAAATAAATATAATTTTGCTGGAGCTTCCTAATTATTGGACAAGCACATGATAGGGAAACGGAGAACAAAAATATAGGGGAAGAAAATAATAATAATACTGAGAACAAAGTAAAAAAAAAAATAAGTATATCATAAGAAAAAAAAATATATATATGTATATTCAATGACGCAAAAAAGAATACATCCTGTTAATCAAAATAAAATTGAAATTAACTGAAGTTTAAAAATAAATTCTTATCAAAATATGTCAAAAAGATTGGGTAAATAATTATTATATACAATCGGACATATCGGATCTATAATAAAAACAAACAGAATATCAATTCTTAAAACAAAAAGAAAGGGATCTATATATAAATTTATATTGTTAAAAAATAATCACTGAAAGTAATATAATAAAAAATATACTCGACTATGGACTACGAACAACGAAAGTAGTTCCGTAAGAAACAATGTTTGTATACCCCATATGTAATTAAAACTGAAAATATTAACGTGAGCTCACGATGAAAATAAAAATAAAATGATAAATATCTTTATGTTGACAACCACAGTGTGGTGAAAATAGTGAAATTGAAATAGAAACAAAAATGATGATGTTCGAAGGATGATGGAACCCAAGGAACGGTGAGATCAGAAGAACGAAGCTCATCGGACGAACGGGGACACTGGCAGATAACGTCCAGATAGAAGTTCAAGAAAACCAAAAAAGGAAGGAGGGCCGTAATAAAATAGGACAATAAATCAAAACTTAAAATAGGTCCACTCTCTGGCAACTATAGCATGGGACTGACTGGGGCTGAGTATCGGACTCAGAGAGGGATTAGCCGTGTGTTTACATTACGAACGTTGTTGTCTAAACATTGATATTTCCTTATTCTCAAAACATAAATCCTCTGTTTACATTGTCGTGTTTTCATTGTTTCACACTGACCTTAACGTACCTTTCGTCACCAAGTTGCTAAATCCAAGAATAAAAAATTATTTTCCTCAGTTAGTTCCCACAATAATCCTCTAGTCCGTGCCCTCCGTTCTGCAACACTAGCCCAACGACGGCTTAAGCGTCAATGGCCTAGAGACCTTCTTAGCAGCAGCAGTGACAGTAATTCGTTCCAATGAGAGTAACTCAGTGACTAGAGAGTATCACCACTGGGTGATTTTTCTCCTCAGAGCATTTTTACATTGCCATTATCTCTCTCTTTGCACATTTGCTTCTTGTATTTATTTTTTATATAGTTGTGAATGTCTATTTTTAAAAACATTATGGTGAACAAAAAAATTTTTAAAATACTTTCTTCAAAATTGCACGTTTTGAACTTTCGATGTTTTTTTAGGCCCCTTTTCGGAAATTACTGTAGAAATCAAAATTAAGTAGAATACCAGCTATAATTTCTACGGAAATCTGGCAATTTTATTATTTATTATTAATTTTATATTTATTTAACATTTACATAATTTTAATTATCACATTTTCAGTCGTTTTTGCCGTGTGTGGGGGGGTTCCATGTCAGTCGACTGTTGTTCGAACCCAAGGTAGCAACTTAATACATACCATTTTTCTTCATTTTTGGAATTAGGGAAACATGAAGTTCCGTATACTGCATAGAAATATAGGTTTACAAATTTATAAAATTTGATATTTCCTGACCCTCAAAACATAAATTTCTGTTTACTTTGTGGTGAACCAAGGAATTATATTAGATTACGTGCAAAAAAGATCTGCAAAATTGCATATATTTCCACTAACAATGATCCGATTGGTATGGGCGGGATTCCTCATCGTTCGAACATTTTAAAATAATGCAATGAAAAATACTTCGTTCGTTTTCGCAGAAGTTATAGAAAGAAAATGAGAGACCCAAGCAATTACAACTTCCTTTGTACTTCGTAAATAGGAGCACATAATATGTGCTCATAATATGACAAAATATGAGCCATATATATACAGCTCTCCCCCTAAAATTTTGGCCTTCAATTAGCATCTCTAGTGTTGAAGCCAAGTTTCTCTCATGCCCAATTCAATTTCATATCCCCCCTCCCGCATTAAAGATGCTTTTCAGGCTATCTGGTGGGGGTGTGCTCGGGTCCGGTTGCCCCCCCCCCCCCCCACCCTGCCTGCGGCCTTGCTCGTTTCCCTCCATAAACCAGGGCAGCGCTCTCTGATATTTTAATTTCTGTTTAATATGCTAAGCACACCGAGCTTGTTATCCGTCTCACATAATGAGAAAAAAATATTATGTCATTATGAAAGAGTATACATATAATAACTAATGACAAATCATTTATCTGACGGTGATTAGCAATTTCCGCACCAATTTTTTCCCTTCATATGTCGGATATAAGACTAAGTGACTCTGTTGATTCTGCGGGTTCGAAACCTGGCCGAGGTCCTTAGATTCTTTTTATCTGGGAGGTGCAAAAATCTTGAACACGTCGTCCTATGATGGTCCCGTGCCTGTATGATGTCAGGTACTCGTTAAACAATAAACCAGGATAGGCAAAATTTAGAACAAAGAAAGAGCGATTTGGTATCAGGCGATATGACCTCGTACTTAACGCCTGGACATGGGCCACAATAACTCTTCTACTGGACCGATTTCCTTTATATATTCCTACATATTGTGTCTTCAATCGTTTCATTTTGAAAGTTTCCTGGTACCATTGAGTCAATACTGAAAGTTCTTGTAAAGATGGAAAAATATAAAGATATGTCATTTGATATTATGGTAAAATCGTTCAAGCAACATAAAACAATTTTCAACAAATTTGTAATTCAAGCAATATAATGGCATTTCTATAGTTTGTCATGATATCACAAAACAACTCCATCTCATAAAAACGTCATATTTTTCTCACAAAATACGTTTACCCGCCGTCATTGGCGGATCTACCATAAGGCTTAACTATGCCAATGGGGCCCCGCTTAGGAAACAAGGTCATTTTACACATTTTTATGTTTATTTACAACTAGCAGTATTACCCGGCGTTGACCGGGGAACTTTGATTTTTTCCCATAATATCTCTCATGCGATTCCTAGGCATTTCTTCAAATTCTAGGCATTTCTTCAAATTCTAGGCATTTAGTCAAATCCCGTAAAAAAGCAATGGTTTATTGTTTTGGTATGAAAACAAATTTAAGGCCGAGCAGCGGTGGTCATCATAGCTAATAATTGCGATGCAACAGAGGACCCCACTTAGTATGTGCTGAGCAATACTTGGCAACCCAGCTAGTACGTGCTTAGAGGTGCTGGTGACCGCAGCTAGTATTTGACGTTTGACAATGATCACCCAGGTGCTATGTGCAGAGCTAGCATCATATTTATGCTTAGGACCCCCTCACAACCCCGCCTCCCCTAACAAATTTTGAGAGGCCATATAGCCTTTTTTTCAATTTGGCTTAGAAGAAGTTTCTTGAAAATCCATCTAGCGGTTTGAAAGTGATGTTGAAACACCAACAAACACCGTTTCAGCTTTATTAACATAGATGCCTTCTAGGACAATCTAATTTAGTTTCAACCAGAATATTTATTTTATCTTTACATATGGTGTCTAAAGACGAGTTCATAATCTAGAACCTTGAGCACGTCGTCCTTCTGATGGGATCTTAGGGGATGTTCTATAGGCGTTGTTTTACAGCTAGAGGCATAAGCATTCAGTGCTCTTATCCCTTCCTTGGAAGCGCTCGGCTTCCACCTTGCTTTGTACCTGTATGCTTATACTACCTAAACCAAGTCCTTCATGAAGTACGCAGTCTCCCAGTTTCTTCTAAAATCCTCCTCTGTGATTATATATTTACCAAAAATGTGGAATCTCGTTCCCGCGTATCCCGAGTAAATACCCAGGAAGTGTGCCGTCGTCTCGTCTTCTTCCTCACATCTGTCACAGGTGGGACTGTCCTTGACTCCTACAGTGTGTGTCTATTGAACGGAACGTGTCCTGTGAGAACTCCAGTTAGTTGCAAAAGCTCGTTTCTTTTGAGGTTCAAGATCCCATCCTTCAACACTTACTTCCCCACCCAGGAACATCTTCCACAGTCTGCATGTGTTTTTTTCTCTCCATGAATGCTCCAAAAGATCTTTAATCCACGTTTTAATTCGGGTTCGTTAGCCTATTATTCAATCGGGCTCAAAAGGAGCAACATGTGAAGTTTCATAAAAATCCGTCCGGCCGTTTGGGCGTGATGCTGGAACAAACAGACAAACAAATCCCGTTTCAGCTTTATTATTATAGATTATTGTCATTTTGAATTTAAAATTATATGAAAAGAGTTGGCATACCCAACATTTTGTTAAAGTTTTCTTCTTATCGATAGTTGACTTTCAAGCAGAGATCGGTAGAGGCACTTAGTAACCTGAAGATGTGACGTGGAAATTAGTTATTGCGACTAATGCCCAAGCTTTACGAGGTCATATCGCCTACTACCAGAGCGCTCTTTCGTCGCTCTGGTGGACATGAGCCAGACTCTACAGTGGGAGTCCTAAATTTTGCCAACCCAGGTTTATTCAACAAGAGTTGGGGATCTTTAACGAGTACCTGACATCGTACAGGCTCGGGACCATAGCTTAACGTCCAATCCGAACGAGGGCGTGCTCAAAGTTTTTTCACCTCAGATAAGAAAATCTAAGGGCCTCGGGCGGGTTTTGATCCCTCGATCTTGAGCTCAGTAGACAAGAAATGTACATATTACATGTATTTTGATGGGCCTGAGGAAGTTAATTTTCTATACACGATTCACGTTGGAGGGTGTTCTCATATACTAAAAATGGGATTAACAAAACCAGAATCTCACCGGCCTGAAAGAAAATTTTGTAGATATATAGAACATGATTACAACTAACTACGTCTAGTTTAAATCAAAATCGGTTATGATTTGAGATAAGCGATTTGAATGTCGTGAGATTGTCACACATTAATCTCGTAGATATGACTCGAAATACTTTCAAATCAAGTTGAAGACCCCTCTAGAAGAAATGCAGGAAAAACTTAACTATCACCCAAGAGGTAGGTACCAGGTAGACCACTGGAGTTGTTTTAATTTAACCTCAACAAATTGAATCTTTATTACTGTTTAATTGAAATTTCCTGTTCAAATGTTTATTAATTAAATAGGTAATGAGTGACCATAAAGATTGAAATCACAATGATATTATTGTAGCTGCACCATAGAGACATGTTTTCCTCGTTACCTCATTCACACAATTACAATCTAAAACTAGATAGCTTACTTAACAAGAAATACTCGAGGACGCAGCCAAACAATTTTATTTCATTAACTGTTGTAAACTGGTATCTCACTATCAATGTTACTGTCATTGAAAAAGTGCAGTAAAAATGATCATTTTTAAATATATTGATTCAGCCCAAAAATGTAATAGTTGATATGCGCAAAAACACAATATCAGTCAATTCTGCAATGGTTATCTCATGTCCGCCCACTGTACAATGCTGGCTACATCCCGGCCAATGTATTTCCCCACTAATCAAGTTTTCGCTCTCCCTTTGAATCCAATTAATTGATTTGGTTGAAAGCATTGTCTTACTCAGAGATTTCTGATTCCTTATACTAAATTTCGTATTGATACATTAGTTACATTGGCAGTTATTAGGATTTTTAAGTAAAGTACCGCCGATTAAGCTCAGAATTAATAGGTGTCATCCTTATAGAGTTCTGGATCAATTTTGTGTTGATACATTCGTTACATTGGCAGTTATTAGGATTTTTAAGTAAAGTACCGCCGATTAAGCTCAGAATTAATAGGTGTCATCCTTATGGGGTTCTGGATCAATTTTGTGTTGATACATTCGTTACATTAGCAGTTATTAGGATTTTTAAGTAAAGTACTGCCGATTAAGCTCAGAATTAATAGGTGTCATCCTTATAGGGTTCTGGATCAATTTTGTGCTGATACATTCGTTACATTGGCAGTTATTAGGGTGACCACTTTCTCCCCTCATGTACTCCTCTCACCTTCAGCCCTGCCGCTACTGCTAGACAGTGATTCGCGGGGCGAGAGGGCGGGGGAGATCACTCGAGACCGCGCGGCCTACTCTACCTCCATTTAGTTGGAGGGATGGCGATGACATAGAACAGTGGGTGTTTCGAGGGGTCTCGAGTTGAAGGGCTTTTATGTTGATTTAATTTCATCTTTATTATTATGTTTTATGTTTATGTTTATTTAAATTTAATATTTTCATTTTGTTTTGTATATACTATATTGTTTTGTACATTATTTTGTTATCGATGTAAATAATTTTGTTATATAGACAAATAAAAAAATATATATATAAAAAAATATATATATATATATATTTTTATTTGTCTTTATTATTTTTTTTATTTTCATATGAAAGTTTAACTATAAAAAAAAAGTTTTGCATCCCCAGCTATATAAAGTTCAGGGAAAGTTATAATCAGTCAAAAATTCGATACGAAGTTTTCAATGGAAATTTATTTTTCCCGACCTCCTGATCCCAAAAATGAAAAAAAAAAATTTCTGTCTGTCTGTGAACACGATAACTCCCTATGGAATGAATGTATCGAGCCTGTACGATGTCAGGTACTCGTTAAAGACCAATACCCTAGGTGAATAAAAATTAAAAATTTAGGGTCGACGAAATTTAGAATCCTCAAGAAAGAGTGCTCTGGTCATAGGCGATATAAACTGGTTGTTAAAGCCAGGCAGAAGTCACAATAAAATATAATTTATTTTTTTGGTAGATATAGAAAAAATCTAGAAATTCAGAACGTGTCACTAGTTGACAGTATAGCTGTTTCGAACGAACCTGTTGAAAAATAAGAAGAAAACAGGAATAAATGAAAAAGAAATCGAAGGATGAGACTTATAGAGTGGGAATCAGGTCAACGAACATTTGGAACTTAATTAAATCTCAACGGAAATAGCAAATTTGACGTATGCTCACGTCATTTCAGCGAACGCGAAATGTTTTTTTAGCCGTTATAAAGCTGTATCTCAGAGATCTTTCCAAATACTTGCAAGTTGATTGGTAGCTTTGTTCTTTGAGTTGGAAAAATATAAAATGAATGCTAGTTTTTCAATAGTTGATTGGATTTACATGAAATTTCACACAGCATCATTTTAGGTCCGGTTCAAGGTAGGTCTTGCTGCATTTCAAAATGTGCAACGTTACAGGGAACGCGGTGACTGAAAGGAAGGGGATGCGCTCAGAGTGACATATGGCGCAGCAATGAGAGGTTATTGTGGTCCTCGAAGGTCCCTTTCTATCTTTCAGACCAGTTGAAGGGAGGCGCTCAGAGTGACATATGGCGCAGCAATGAGAGGTTATTGTGGTCCTCGAAGGTTCCTTTCTATCTTTCAGAACAGTTGAAGGGAGGCGCTCAGAGTGAAATATGGCGCAGCAATGAGAGGTTATTGTGGTCCTCGAAGGTCCCTTTTTATCTTTCAGACCAGTTGAAGGGAGGCGCTCAGAGTGACATATGGCGCAGCAATGAGAGGTTCTTTTTTTGATGAGTCACATAATCCGGTTCTGAGCTCAAATCAGACCTGGGCAATAGTCAGATACATAATAAATTTTAATAATGAATAAGATACCATCTTGCATGATAAATATTTCCCAAGATATCTATAAGATATCTATCTTTTTATCTTACCAAGTTTGGTATTATGAAAATATATATTTATTCAAGAACTTCATTATATGTCACTCATCAAACACGTTATTTCTTTATCTGCAAAATGATTATTCAAAGACAGTTTTTGAAAGCATATCATTACCATTTGAATGATCACTCATTATTCACAGGATACTCAGATAAGCAATATTTTAGTGGGCTGGGATCTAATGTTACACCTATTTTTACTTCCCTAGCAATACGAAGTAGGTATAGGAGAAGTTTCGTAATCGGTCAGAAATTGTGTGTGTGTGTGGAGATGCCTGTGAGGAGGATTAGAGGGAGAGGGGAGTTTTTACACAGAAACCCTAATAACTGGCAATGTAATGAACGTAAATTTGAAACCTCATGAGGACGACCACTGTCAATTTTCAGCCGAATCGGACGTCAATTTTCAGTCGAATCGGACGTCAATTTTTAACCAATAGATAGGTGGACAAACACAAAACTCTAGTAACTATCGAAGTAATAAATGTTACGACATTATATAAGTTAATGCGACATTAATAAACACAATAAATGTGTTCGAATCCTAACAGGTCATACCAACCTATTTTAGCGATAGCTTGTGTTACCAACCCAAGGAGTCTGGGTTCGAATCCTAACAAGTCATATCATAGTATATACACTGGAGGAGGGTAGAAAGGACAGGCTGCAGGATTCCAGACGACTTCCCCTGGAAGGACATCCTGGCCAACTTGAGCATGACCTCCAGACAGAGTCATCTCCACAGAATCAGGATTAAGGAGACACGAGTGTGCGGAATGGAAAAGGAATGAACGTAGACTGTCTTCATCTTTTGGACAGTGTTAACATGGAAAAAGAGAGAGCGCCAGTAGCTTCGTTGTCTAATGAGCTCAAAATCGCGGGTTCGATACGAGGCGGAGGCAGTTAGGTTCTTCTTTGGAAAGTGAAAAATCTTGAGCACACCATACTTCGGATAGTCCTGAGCCTATATGATGTCAGATAATCGTTAACGACCCCTACTCAAGATGAATAAACCTAGGTAAGCATAATTTAGGGCTCCCTTAGTAGAGCGACAAAATTGCCTTCTGGTAGTAGGCGATATGAACTCGTAGTTATAGCCCGGGCATGAGTCACAATAACTACCATGGTAGAACCGTTGGGAAATTAAATTAAATGAATATAAATAGTTTACTCTGTTTCCGAGAGGTCCACTAAGAATAAATTTAAAAAAATCTATAAGAAATGAAACCGAATGCCAGTATACCATATGAAGTGAAAAAAATTAAATTCGTACAATGAAGAAAAACAAAATAGACAATAATAAATTAAAATAAACAGCTTAATTAAGAAAGAATAGTCGAAAATAAATGTATAAATATAAACACACAGAAGAAACGGAAATATATTAAAAAATAGACAGAGCAGAATACATAAATAGCTGACTATAAAATATAGGGGAGAAATGCAAACTAGGTTTGAAGTAAAAGTAGTTTAAGAAAAACTTATTCGAATGAGAGACTAAACAGAAATAAGTGAAAAAATAAATAATAAATAAATGCATAGATAATACAGTTAAAGTTGAATAGGGGGAAATACGGTGGAATGGGAAAGAAAGGGGAGAGAGGATTGTAGAAAGGAAGAGGAATTGGAGGAGAGGACTTGAAGGAAGCCACGGAAGAGTTCAGAAGTTAATATCTTTATTCATTACTTCACTATTCTCAATATCTGTTTAAATAGATTTTTATAATTACCTTATGTTATAATCTACTCTGATAGCCAGGGTGTCCTCAAGACACTACAGCACATGGATTCCAGATGTAACGATCCTCTTCTACTGGATATTTCTCATCGATTAACTGAGCTACATCGGCACCAGATACCTGTCTTTCTTATTTGGATCAAAGATCACAGCAACATAAAATATAATGAGGCGGTTGACAGGCTGGCCAAGGAGGCCTCAACCTCGGCCCGATCTCTATTGAACTTCCTCAGTCACGAAGATATTGTAGCCCATATCAAGAAGTTCAACCTTCGTTACTGGCAGAGGGATTATACTCGTTCTTTGTTAAATAAAGGGGCATTTTATGGAGCAATTCAGCCCCAGATACCCACTAAACCCTGGTTCACTCACCTCTCCAAACCGCGATCCTACTTCACAACTCTATGCAGACTTAGATTTAACCATACCAGACTTCCTTCCCATCTGTTTAAAATCCACCTCCTGGAATCACCAAATTGTACCTGTGATCCTCAATATACAGCTGATTCCAATCATGTCATCCTCGCTTGCCCTCTCATCAACAGTTTCCGTGACTCCCTTGTCGAAATTATTGTTGACAATAATTTACCCTTACCCAATGGTTTGCAACAACTTTTAAGATATTCTAAATTCCCTCTCATATTTGATGCCTTATACAAATTTATTAATAGTAACAATATTTTAATATAGTTTTACATTTCCCTGCCCACCTTTCGGCCCCTCGGTTCCTCTCAGATCCCATTTGATACCCTCATCACCTCCATAAGATGCCCCTTCATCTAACAACCTTTCCTTGCAATTGGAGTCATGGCTGATATGCTTCGTCCATGAGGCCATTCAAAATAAAATTAAAATTAAAATAAATTGTTATGATATGTCAGTGTTACTTCCCCAGCTATACGAAGTAATGTTCTCGGTCAGAAATTCAATGTTGCGTTGTCTGGAACCGGCCGAAGGGCCAACAGGAGAAGGGCTCCACTCAAAAAAGTCGAATGATTTTGAAGGGAAAGCGACAACTTAATTAATTAATTCGGGTTGTTTTTTATTGGTTTCTATTCACGCTTAAAAAAATATATCTATTATTCCTTATTGCTTTTTGACTCTCAGCATAAATACCTATTCCTCCCAGAACATGCTTACTATCACAAATGTAAATATTTCCAGAGGGCGCCTGTAGCTCAGTGGTATGCGTGCTTGCCTTCTGAGCTCAAGGTCGTGGGTTCGAAACCCGGCAGAGGCCCTTCGTTTATTTTATCTGGTAGGTAAAATAAACTTAAGCACTTGGTCCCGAGCCTGTACGACCTCTGGAACTCGTTAAAGACCCCTGTCCTAGGTGAATAAAAAATTAGGGTAGGCAAAATTTAGGACTTCCACAGTAGAGTCGGGCTCATGTCACCCAGAGTGGCAAAAGAGCGCTCTGGTAGTAGGCGATATGACCTCGAAGTTAAAGCTCGGGCATGAGTCATAGTAACTAACTATAAATCCGTAAAGATGTGTCAATATTTACAAAATTTGAGTGTATTTGAGATTTTTAATAGAGAAACATTTTGACGCAGATTTAGAAAAACTGCAAATAATGCGGGTTAACGACTTTTCCCTACTTATGAGATATTTTGCTGGAATTTTCATTTCGGAGGAGATTAGCTTTGTCAATTTATATAATTCTGAGAATAAGAAGAAAAACCGCCATCAAAAGAAATCACGGCGTCAGAAGCTCATCCAGGTGGGGGATTTAAGTGAAGTACCCCGTGTGTACATCATCAGCACAGAAAATCAGCTTAGTGGGATTATAAGAAATGGGATTACAAGAAAAAAACGACTTAATCTGACTGGCGTGAAAATGTACGGAGATTATGAAGGAATGTGCATCATGTCGGCAATGAGTTCTACATACGTTTCCTTTTTTGGTTAAAAAAATTATATATCTGATAAATAACAAGGTTGTACGTAAAAAAATTCAAAATGGCTGAAGAAGTTGTCTGTCACGTGTTGTGGCTTAATTAAAGATTTTTTTTTTTGTTTTTAAATATATCTGAGGCGACCAAGGACAGGGAGTACTCTTGGATGTCTTCGGAAATGAGACTAAAATCGGCTGTTCCACAATTTGAAAAAAAAAATGAACCGATTTGATTCGGGAGACGCCAGCGCATCTACTGGCAGAGTTTTGTGTTTATAAAGGGGGAGGCATTTGACTCCTCACCGCAGGTAAAACATACGTTCGAAAATGTTCGATACTGCTATACTACGAAATAATAAAACTTTAAATATTTTTAATTTTGAGACAAAAGAGCACTCTGGTAGTAGGCGATATGACCTCGTAGTTAAAACCCGGGCATGAGTCATAATAACTAACATTAAAACTTCATTATTTACTAAAGAAACTTTTATTAACGGTAGGAAAATTTGATATTTTCAAAAAAAACAGAATAATAATAATATAAAATTCAAAATAAGCTTTAAAATTACAATAATAATGAAGAATTCAAGTAAAATCATTCTCAAAATTCTCTTTCTAGAGTTGAAGTCAATAAATCGTGGATGAATCACCGACGATGTACCTCCCCAGCTCGAATTAATCGTTTTTGCTCTCCCTCCGAAACTAGTTGACCGTTTGGGCTAATAGTTGACCTAAAAAGAGACTTTTGAATTCTCATATTAAAAAATGGCGGAAGAAAGTATTTATAATTGGCTTTGGGGGAACTACTGGTTCCTCATTCTATGCTTTGAAAGTTGATATGCGTATTTTTATTTTTATTAATTATTTTTTTTAATTCGTATTAATAGTTTATTACATTAATCTTAACTTCTTGAAAATGCTCCTCTCCCTGCTCAGAAGTAGGACTACTCTCTCAGATGGATAGTTAGGTTCCTGGAGATGGATAACAGTAGGTACCCAAAAATTTGTTACATGAAACTAAGGGAATTACGCTTACAGAAGCCAAATGCGACGAGATTCAATTGGGTGTCCTAAGCATTTTGAATGAAATTGGGGAGGGAGAATTATTAAATTTATTGGATCCGGTAAAGCTAAAAAACTCTCTGCCCAAGGCTTCGGACGCATTTGTGAATTATCTGAAGAATAAAGATAAATATCACCTTTTAGAATGCCGATACAACACCTTTTATCCCAATATTTACAACCCAGATCAACTCCAACCATACCTAAACCTGAATGCTCCTTTCTCATACATCAAAGCACTGGCTCAACTCCGTCTATCTGGCTATCTATCTTAAAATCAGTTATAAAAATAATGTATACACCCTTAATCCCCAGGAACTTTGTACAATCTTATATATAAAAGTCAAAGTCTTGACCGGGGTACAAATCCACAATTTATGATGAATCTTTACAAAATTTTGCACACATGTTCTTGCTACTCCCGGACGCGTCGTAAGCGTAGTTAGAACGCAGATTTTTCTTCAGTTTTTTAATAATAATTCGTCAAACTTTCCATGCGTAATACATGGAGCAAATAAAAACAAGTAATGGCGCCTGTCTCAATTCTCACCGATATATATCGAATATCAAATATATATCGATCTGTCACTCTGTCGAGAGCAGTCGAGAGTTCGCGATACAAACAATGTCAAATACAATACAAGTCGGATTGAGTTTGTAATTGTCTTGGTTTTGTTATCCGTTGTAACGCGTTTAATTGGTGCAATAAGTGCAATTAGTGGAACGTCAATTTCGAAATCAACTAACCGTTTTCTGACAAACATCAAATTTTCTTATTCGGTAAATATGTGCGTCTTTGTAGTTGATACCCTGCATTTCGAAGGTGACAATTTGTATTGTGAAGTAAGAAATTTGGGTTTGTAAGTCGGCTATTTGCATTTTCGGTTGAGCATTCACATTTTATGTAGTTGGCAAATTGCATTCTTTAAGGTTAAATTGCTTTTTATGTTGACTATTTGGATTTTAGTGGAAAATTTGAGTTTTTATGGTTGACAATTAGCAATTTTTTCGATCGAGTTGCATTTTTTTGTTCACTTAGTGCATTTTTTACTTGAAAATTTGCATTATTCAGTTGATGATTGCATTTTTGTCGTAAATTTCTATTTTTTGTCAAAAATGTGCATTTCTGGTCGAAAATTCGTATTTTAAGTAGTTGACGATTTGCATTTTTTTAGGTTTAATTGCATTTTTTTTCCATTCTTGGATTTTTCACTATAAATTCCTAATTTTATTGTTGACTATTTGCATTTTGCAGTTGACAATTGCATGTTTTGTCGAACATACGTATTTTCGTAGTTGACAATTTGCATTCTTACAGGTTTAATTGCGTTTTTTGTTTACTATTTGGATTTTTCATTATAGATTTGCATTTTTTGTTGACTACTTGCGTTTTGCAGTTGAAAATTGAATTGTTGTCGGTAATTTGCATTTTTTGTCGAACATACGTTTTTTTGGTAGTTGACAATTTGCATTTTTATAGGTCGATTTGCGTTTTTTGTTGACTATTAGTATTTTGCAGTTGACAGTTGCATTTTTGTCGACAATTTTCATTTTTTTTAAACATACGTTTTTTTGTAGTTGACAATTTGCATTTTTTTGTTGACTATTAGTATTTTCCAGATGACAATTGCGTTTTTGTTGACAATTTTTATTTTTTGTCGAACACACGTTTTTTTGTAGTTGACAATTTGTATTTTTACAGGTTTGTTTGCGTTTTTTTGATGACTTTTTGGATATTTTACTATAAATTTGCATTTTTTTTATGACAATTTACATTTCTTCACATTTGCTCTTTTGAGGTTACATTGCGTTTTTTGGTTGACTGTGTAGATTTTTCGACATTTGAATGTCAATTGTTGATTATAAAGAACAAATTTTTGTATTCGAATTTTCTCTCGCTTTGTTTATTCGCTGTTCAATTAACGATGGCACCTAGAAAGCGACAGTTCATTGGTCGTGATAGCAATTCATCAAGTCGATCAAAAAAAAGGAGAGAGGCGGAATCTGCAGAACAAGCTTCACACCGGCTTCAAGAGGAAAGAAGAAGGTACACGCTTCAACCCCGTAGGCAACCTGCTGATCTTGAGTTAGCAGGATTCAATTATGAGCAAGATGTCGACTATCATATGCATCCCAGTATACTTATCGGAGAAATGAGCATCATTTGTTCTTTTTGCTCTGCTCGAAAATTTAAAAATGAAGCTCCTGGAATGTGCTGCTCTAATGGAAAGGTCAAATTAACACCGCTAAAGAATCCTCCGGAACCACTGCTTACTCTTACATCAGGATGTACGGCTCAATCGAAAAGTTTCTTGCAAAACATACGAAAATACAATAGTTGTTTCCAAATGACTTCATTTGGAGCAAAAGAAATTCAAGAAGGTGGTTTCATGCCAACTTTCAAAGTTCAAGGACAAATATACCACCGCGCCGGGTCACTGTTACCACTACCAGAGCAAGATGCTCAGTTCCTGCAAATCTATTTCTTAGGCGACACTGACTTGGAAACAGATAGACGATGCGCAATAATCCCTGGAGTCGATCGTGAAATCGTTCGTCAATTGCAAGATTTACTACATCAAAGTAATGCGTTAGTTCGGATTTTCGAAACCGCTCTGGATCAGATGCCTTCTGATGATTACAAAGTCATCATAAAAGCTGATAAAACACCGACAAGGGAACACGAACGACGTTTTAACATCCCAACCATCTCTGAAGTTGCAATCGTCATTGTAGGACAACAGTTTGACAGACGCGATATAATTCTCCATAAACGAGGTGATAACTTACAACGAATCGCTGAAACGCATAGATCTTATGACGCTCTTCAATACCCTCTTCTCTTTTGGGAAGGTGAAGATGGGTATCACTTCAACATCTTTCAAGTTGATCCAGAGACTGGTGCGCCAACGAAAAAAAAAGTTTCAGCTATGAACTTCTACGCTTATCGTCTCATGATGCGATCTGGCACTAATTACCTTTTGCGGTGCGGCCGTCTTTTACAGCAATACGTGGTCGACATGTATGCAAAAATCGAGACTGAAAGGTTACTCTATCTTCGTTTAAATCAGACAAAGCTCCGTTCAGAGGAATATATCCATTTGCGAGATTCACTTGCCAGTGATCGAAATGTATCAGATGTTGGTCGGATGGTGATTTTACCCGCAACATTTACAGGAAGTCCAAGGCACATGCATGAGTACGCGCAAGACGCTATGGCATATGTGCGACACTACGGCCGTCCAGACCTTTTCATAACTTTTACATGCAACCCAAAATGGCCTGAGATCACCCATCATCTCCTTCCAGGGCAAACAGCAAACGACAGGCATGACTTAACAGCAAGGATTTTCAAACAAAAACTGAACAAAATGATGGATGCCATTAAAAAACTTCATATTTTCGGAGATGTGCGATGTTTTATGTACTCCATCGAATGGCAGAAACGAGGTTTGCCACATGCCCACATCCTGATTTGGCTGAAGGAGAAGATACATTCAAACAGGATCAACAACATCATCTCAGCAGAGTTGCCTAATCAAGAATCTGATCCGTTACTCTTTCAAACAATCAGTACTAGCATGATACATGGCCCGTGTGGACATTTGAATCCTTCTGCCCCATGTATGAAAGATGGACATTGTACGAAAAAATATCCACGGGAATTTACACTTGAGACCGAAACAGGCCATGATGGGTATCCAAAATACAGGCGACGGCAACCAGAAGATGGGGGCAATGTCACAACAGTGAAGGTTAAAAACCAAGAAATTCAGGTAGATAACAGCTGGGTAGTTCCCTACTCACCGTTACTATCCAAGATGTTCCAAGCACACATAAATGTAGAATTTTGCAACTCGGTAAAATCAATCAAGTATATTTGCAAATATATAAACAAAGGCAGCGACATGGCGGTATTCGGATTTGCAAATGAAAATGATGAGATTGCACAATATCAGATGGGGCGCTACGTAAGTAGCAATGAAGCTTTTTGGAGGATTCTGAGCTTTCCTATTCACGATAGACACCCAACGGTTGTTCATTTGTCAGTGCATCTTGAAAACGGGCAAAGAGTTTATTTCACTGAAGCAAACGCACGAGAAAGAGCAGAAAATCCACAACACACGACGCTCACAGCATTTTTCCAGCTATGCACAGATGACCCATTTGCCAGATCATTGCTCTACTCCGAAATCCCGCGGTTTTATACCTGGAACACTTTAAAAAAACAGTTTTTCAAGAGAAAGCAAGGCACCATAGTACCAGGAACAGACGCCAAAGAGAGTGATGCATTAGGTCGCGTCTACACCATTCACCCGACTAATGCTGAATGCTACTATCTAAGGATGCTTCTCCACCAAGTCAAAGGACCTACGTCTTTTGAAGCTCTCCGCACTGTGGATGGACAAGTCTGTCAAACATATAGAGAGGCGTGTCACAAGTACGGCCTTCTTGAAGATGATAGTCATTGGGACACTACTTTGTCGGATGCTGCTTTAACTTCTTTCCCGTCACAACTGCGTAGTCTTTTTGCTATCATACTGACAACGTGCACACCGTCAAATCCAAAAAACCTGTGGGAGAAGTACAAAGATAGTTTTAGCGAAGATTTTTTGCATCGAGCGCGCCGCACAAGCAACGACCCTGACCTACAGTACTCGATTCGAATTTATAACTTGGCTCTCATTGATGTTGAGGACAAATGCATGTCCATCAACAATAAGACCCTCAATGATCTAGGTTTGGTATCTCCAACGCGCGATGGCATGGACATTACCGACAGAGATATATTAAGAGAAACAAGCTACGACACAGAGGCGTTGCGCGTATTTGTGGAGACAAACAAGCAACGATTAGTTCCTGATCAAAGACTGGCATACGATTATATCATGCAACATGTTGCTAATGATGAAGGTGGCCTCTTCTTCCTTGATGCACCAGGAGGAACGGGAAAAACATTCTTGATTAATTTAATTTTGGCCGATATACGAAAGGATAACAAAATTGGTCTTGCCATTGCATCTTCAGGGATTGCGGCGACACTTCTACCAGGTGGGAGGACTGCGCACTCAGCTTTGAAATTACCATTAAATCTTGCGACTTCTGATTCGCCGATATGTAACGTAAGTAAAAGCTCTGGGCAAGGTCATGTTTTGAAAATTTGTAAAATTATAATTTGGGACGAATGTACAATGGCCCACAAAAAAGCTCTAGAGGCACTTGATCGGACTTTGAGAGATATTCGAGGAATCAACGAACCTATGGGTGGTGCATTCGTCTTAATAGCAGGAGATTTTCGGCAAACCCTGCCTGTGATTCAACGAGGAACCGCTGCTGATGAGCTGCATGCATGTTTGAAAGCATCTTACCTTTGGCGGAACGTTCAAAAACTGACTCTTAACACAAATATGAGAGTTGTTCTGGGTGGAGATGACACAGCAGGACCTTTTGCACAAAAACTTTTGCAGATTGGTGAAGGAAAGTTTCCAACGACACTCATGAGTGAAATCTCATTTTCGCCAGACTTTTGCAACGTCGTCCCCACAATTGAAGAACTCATTGACAAAGTATTCACTCATATTATCAGCAATTACAAGAATCACACGTGGCTTTGCGAGAGAGCTATCCTCGCACCACGTAACGACGATGTCAACAACATCAATACCATTGTACTTGGCACTTTACCAGGAGAACTCACAACATACAAATCCATCGATACAGTTCTCGATCAAGACCAAGCTGTCAATTACCCCACAGAGTTTCTCAACTCATTAGAACCTCCAGGTTTTCCACCTCATATGCTTCGACTGAAAAAAGGTTGTACTATAATTCTACTTCGGAACCTAAATCCACCAAAACTCTGCAACGGAACAAGATTGGCTGTAAAAAATTTGCTTCCCAACGTCATCGAAGCCACAATACTGACAGGCGCGGCTAAAGGAGAAGACATTTTTATTCCTAGGATTCCTATGATACCCTCTGACATGCCATTTGACTTCAAGAGGCTTCAATTTCCAGTGCGCTTAGCATTCGCCATGACTATTAATAAATCACAAGGGCAATCTCTGAAGGTAGCTGGCATCAATCTAGAAAAGCCGTGCTTTTCTCATGGCCAATTATATGTTGCCTGTTCTAGGGTTGGTTCGCCAAAAAATTTGTACATTTACTCGCCTAACAATACGACTAAAAATATAGTTTATCCCACAGCTTTGGACAACTGACTTTACTCATTCGAATGACATTACCGTTGACAGCCAATATTATTTATTTCTTTATTTCATAACGTTAAACTTTTAATAACGTTATAGGCATTTATTCATCTTGAGAAACGTGAGTGCAATACACAATTAAATCATGCGCTGTGACTTCCATTTTGTTAGGCTGACGTTTGTTTCGATATTATGTGCAATGTCTTAACAAGGTGTTCTTTAATAAAGTTCCTCTTCAATAAAGTTAGTTCTGAGTAAGTTATTAGTAAGTTAATTGCTTATTACATACAAGTTGCCCAGAACGTGATATTGCACACACTCTCCATAGAGAAAGACTTCCGAATTTCTTCTTACTTTTTCGTCATTTTTTGTTATGCAAGTATGAAAATTATTTTGATCGTATAGGTTTTCATATTTCACTGTGTGTAAAGTAAATTTTTTTTTTAACGGTACGGACAATAAATTGTTCTCATCATTAATGAACTGATACAAGTTGTTTATAATCCAAGGTGATTCATGAACAGTTTCTGCAATAACGTTCATTACACAACTACAATTTCCTTACATTATCTTTGTCACAGATTTCGAGTAGTAGCCGTGAAGCAGCCGTTCTGCTCGCGTGTCTTTCAATAATTTGAAAAACAGGAATATCTTACTTGGCAGGATGACTGTCGGGTACACTTGCAACTTCTACGAAGACGAACTAAATTTTTAAACGACAAAATGCGCAGCGGAGCGCGCGCGGGCTCAGCTAGTCTGTAATAAAAACGAATTGGAAGACTTATACCACCTGTTAATATCCTGTCCGATCTACTCCCCCATTAGAAGCCACTTCCTGCCTCAGAGTGTCAGTACAGACCGATCCAACTCTTATACGTTACTCCTGGCCCGTAATAAGAATGAGATCTCAAACATTTTCTACTATTTAATCAGCGCTTTGAAACTTACGATCATTCATTGTTAATGAATTATGTATTCCACTTCCATATTATATTGATATTCAACACCTACATCCCCACTCCATATTATATTGATATTCAACACCTACATCCCCACTCCATATTATATTGATATTCAACACCTACATCCCCACTCCATATTATATTGATATTCAACACCTACATCCCCACTCCATATTATATTGATATTCAACACCTACATCCCCACTCCATATTATATTGATATTCAACACCTACATCCCCACTCCATATTATATTGATATTCAACACCTACATCCCCACTCCATATTATATTGATATTCAACACCTACATCCCCACTCCATATTATATTGATATTCAACACCTACATCCCCACTCCATATTATATTGATATTCAACACCTACATCCCCACTCCATATTATATTGATATTCAACACCTATATCCCCACTCCATATTATATTGATATTCAACACCTACATCCCCACTCCATATTATATTGATATTCAACACCTACATCCCCACTCCATATTATATTGATATTCAACACCTACATCCCCACTCCATATTATATTGATATTCAACACCTACATCCCCACTCCATATTATATTGATATTCAACACCTACATCCCCACTCCATATTATATTGATATTCAACACCTACATCCCCACTCCATATTATATTGATATTCAACACCTACATCCCCACTCCATATTATATTGATATTCAACACCTACATCCCCACTCCATATTATATTGATATTCAACACCTACATCCCCACTCCATATTATATTGATATTCAACACCTACATCCCCACTCCATATTATATTGATATTCAACACCTACATCCCCACTCCATATTATATTGATATTCAACACCTACATCCCCACTCCATATTATATTGATATTCAACACCTACATCCCCACTCCATATTATATTGATATTCAACACCTACATCCCCACTCCATATTATATTGATATTCAACACCTACATCCCCACTCCATATTATATTGATATTCAACACCTACATCCCCACTCCATATTATATTGATATTCAACACCTACATCCCCACTCCATATTATATTGATATTCAACACCTACATCCCCACTCCATATTATATTGATATTCAACACCTACATCCCCACTCCATATTATATTGATATTCAACACCTACATCCCCACTCCATATTATATTGATATTCAACACCTACATCCCCACTCCATATTATATTGATATTCAACACCTACATCCCCACTCCATATTATATTGATATTCAACACCTACATCCCCACTCCATATTATATTGATATTCAACACCTACATCCCCACTCCATATTATATTGATATTCAACACCTACATCCCCACTCCATATTATATTGATATTCAACACCTACATCCCCACTCCATATTATATTGATATTCAACACCTACATCCCCACTCCATATTATATTGATATTCAACACCTACATCCCCACTCCATATTATATTGATATTCAACACCTACATCCCCACTCCATATTATATTGATATTCAACACCTACATCCCCACTCCATATTATATTGATATTCAACACCTACATCCCCACTCCATATTATATTGATATTCAACACCTACATCCCCACTCCATATTATATTGATATTCAACACCTACATCCCCACTCCATATTATATTGATATTCAACACCTACATCCCCACTCCATATTATATTGATATTCAACACCTACATCCCCACTCCATATTATATTGATATTCAACACCTACATCCCCACTCCATATTATATTGATATTCAACACCTACATCCCCACTCCATATTATATTGATATTCAACACCTACATCCCCACTCCATATTATATTGATATTCAACACCTACATCCCCACTCCATATTATATTGATATTCAACACCTACATCCCCACTCCATATTATATTGATATTCAACACCTACATCCCCACTCCATATTATATTGATATTCAACACCTACATCCCCACTCCATATTATATTGATATTCAACACCTACATCCCCACTCCATATTATATTGATATTCAACACCTACATCCCCACTCCATATTATATTGATATTCAACACCTACATCCCCACTCCATATTATATTGATATTCAACACCTACATCCCCACTCCATATTATATTGATATTCAACACCTACATCCCCACTCCATATTATATTGATATTCAACACCTACATCCCCACTCCATATTATATTGATATTCAACACCTACATCCCCACTCCATATTATATTGATATTCAACACCTACATCCCCACTCCATATTATATTGATATTCAACACCTACATCCCCACTCCATATTATATTGATATTCAACACCTACATCCCCACTCCATATTATATTGATATTCAACACCTACATCCCCACTCCATATTATATTGATATTCAACACCTACATCCCCACTCCATATTATATTGATATTCAACACCTACATCCCCACTCCATATTATATTGATATTCAACACCTACATCCCCACTCCATATTATATTGATATTCAACACCTACATCCCCACTCCATATTATATTGATATTCAACACCTACATCCCCACTCCATATTTACTGTCTTTGTTATATTATTATTAATTTGTAATTACTTATTTTATTTATACTTTTCTTTATTTAGTTTGTTAAAGGTTCCTTTATATATGAGGAGTTTGGAGCCAGAGCGGACCAACTGGTTGAAACTGATCAGGTAGAAAATAGCAATTGAAAATTGAGTACATTTTGTTTATCTCCATAAATGGGCCCCAAATATTTATTTATATTTGAAATTATAGAATAGTATTGGATGAGTGATCCCTTTTTGTGTTCTATAAAGTTTTTGAAGGCCGTATGATCCATTGTGACTTTGAAAATATATGCACAAAATACTTGTGGACTAAACTTAAAGTGCTGCTATCTATCACTGAAGTGAAGAAACTAAGTGATCCACACTGGTTTTGAAAAAAGGGAACCTATGCCAACATCAGGATGGTAATAACTCATTTTCCGAAAAATTGTGGGTTGGTCCGCTCTGGCTCCAAACTCCTCATATGTCATTATTGTTCAGCTGATCAATATATAATTTGGAAATGTTGATGTTAATATTGTAAATGTAATGGTCACTCACTCAATTGTATATTGTATAGGGGTCATCCCTTTATACAATAAAATTATTATTATTATTATTAGTTTATTATCTTATATAACTATATGTGTATTCATTTATTGTTTGTTTTAGTGGCTCAACTACGAGGTCATATCGCCTACTGACAGAGTGCTCTTTTGTCGCTCTGATGGACATGAGCCCGACTCTATTCTGGCAGTTCTAAATTTTGCCTACCTAGGATTGAGTTACCAAGAATAGAGGTCTTAACGAGTTCCTGACATCACACAGGCTCGGAACCGTCGCTTAACGTTATATTTTGAGACTTATTGAAATTAAGAGTTACATTCTCAACCAATAAACGTTGATTTCCAATATTAAATAATTAGTACACAATACAAGCAATTGAAAATATTTTGTCTGTTTATTATTGTGTATTAAATGAGCCTACCAACGATATACTAATGAATGATCTTTCAAGTAATTTTGAGTTCTCGCAAAAACCAACTTATGGCCATATTTTTTATAAATTGCCACTGTTAAACATCGGTCTTTGAACGTTCCAAATGTGATCATATAACACATCATTGCAAAGCTCATTAAACGTACATTATTTTTTTTTTTAAGTTTGCAATTTAATCCATTGCAGAGATCGAGAATTCAATAATTCCTCAGAAAAAGTCAATAAAAAAAGAACAAAAATACTGTAAGCAGCCATTTTGACAGGGTATGAATAATCACGTGACATTAAAGAGAGAAGTTGTTTTGAAGGCCTTATTTAGGCCTTCGAAACAAGGTACTACCCGGCCTTTATGACTTTATGGTAACCACCAATGTAAATAGCAGTGGAGGTTAATACTAACCTCTCTCCTCCTAACCTACAAAAATATATTTTCAACATACTTATGATTTTTGAAATTTAATTCTCTACAACTTCAGATAGAAAAACTTTTTAATTCGATGAGATGTGATCGAGGTATTTAGCAAAGCGTTGAACAAAAAAGTCTTTTCTTTTGAGGTTTTTTGACTGTATTTCGAGAAGAACGCAGTAATGAACCTGTTTTTTTATTCTGAAAATCTCAACTTCAGGCATTCGCAACCGGTGTGCTGTGGCATTTAGGGCCGCCCCAAATATTTAGGAGTGTAGTGCAACATTTTCTAAAGACTGATTACATTACTTCCACTATACTGTGACAATATAAAAAAATGAATAATAAATTTAATAATAATAATTAAAAATAAGTAATAAATATATTATCATATTTCCTATAGACATTTTTGGTTGCTGTTATACTAAATTTTGATTTCTACAATAGTTTCCGAAAAGGGCCCTAATAAAAAAAATATAAACTTTATCAAAATGAATATAATATAATCGAGAACAAAATAATGATAAACACTACACTGATGATGACTAGTTCATTTCTTCCACATCACTATATCCAGCCTCATGTCCATCATCACACCTGTGAACTGTCCCTCTTCATGTCTATAACTCAACGGTTAACACTACATGTGTCTTGGGTCCGGCCGGCTTTTGTTGTTTTTCACTTTTAATAAAACGAATTTAATTAATAGTTTTTGTTGTGTAAACATGTTAGATCTCGGTAGGAGCTATGTCAGAGGGTAATAGGAGCTATGTCAGAGGGTAATAGGAGCTATGTCAGAGGGTAATAGGAGCTATGTCAGAGGGTAAGTCTTGTTGATTGTGTGTGTGTTGGACGGTTGCATGCGCATCGCACTCACACAACTGCACACTTCTTTATCTGTGAGTCACCTGTTTTTGAGCATTTCTATATTCAAGGAATAAAATTTAAAAAAATATATTTCGACTGCATTTGACTTTTAATTTTAATTTTGTGATCATCGAAGAAATTGGTAAGAAACTTATATTATATTGTTAATGTATAATAATAATAATAGCTGCTGAAAATATCGTTCAATAAATAATATATTTGTTATAATATACTATAAAATGATAATTCGGTAAGAAACGTTTAGGTTAAGATGCTTCGATTGCTTAAATTTGTCACAATAAATAAAATTTGTGGTAAAATCTATATATAATATTTCAATATATTATTATATATGGGGGCCATGGTGGCCATGCGGGCTAGAGCGTAGGGCTTTGGTCGCATGGTCTCACCAGGGTTTGCGGGTTCGAATCCTGTCCGTGAGTGAGTTTTATTTCGTAGATAGAACTCCCTCCCGGGTCTTAAATAATTATATATAACACATTGACATGGCTAATATGCACCGCACATAGAGCCAAAAGAGAAAAAAATATATTATTATAGGTTAGGTTAGGTTTTATGACTCATGCCCGGGCATTAACTACGAGGTCATATCGCCTACAACCAGAACGCTCTTTCGTCACTCTGGTGGACATCAGCCCGACTCTACTATGGGAGTCCTAAATTTTGCCTACCTACCCTAAATTTGTATTCACCTAGGGCAGGGGTCTTTAACGAGTACCTGAAATCATACAGGCTCGGGACCATCGCTTAACGCTTAAAATATAAAAACAGCTGTTAAATTTATTATATATTATTGGTTAGGTTAGATAATATTATATGTTATTAACTAATATTGTTATTAATATATATATATTATTATATATAATAATAACTATTGCTGAAAATATCTATCAATAAATAATATATTTGTTGTCATATGGTCACAACAAATATATTATGTTTTTACCCATTTTAGGATATTTAATGACTGCTTTATATTTACTACTTTTCTTATTGTAACATTATAAACCAAATTTTAATCAAAATCATTTTTGAAACTAAAGCAGATGTTTACACATCAATTCTCGTGAGTACCGCGTCACTCACACATTTTTTTTTTTTTTTAAATATTTAGGTTAGGTTAGGTTTTATGACTCATGCCCGGGCTTTAACAACGAGGTCATATCGCCTACTACCAGAGCGCTCATTCGTCACTCTGGTGGACATGAGCCCGACTCTACTGTGGGAGTCCTAAATTTTGCCTACCCTAAATTTTTTATTCATCTAGGGTAGGGATCTTTAACGAGTACCTGACATCGTACAGGCTCGGGACCATCGCTTAACGTCCCATCCGAAGGACGGCGTGCTTAAGTTTATTTTACCTCCCAGATAAGGGCCTCGGTCGGGTTTCGAACCCACGACCTTGAGTTTAAATATTTATAATCACTAATTAATTTACATACCTTTAACAGCTGTTTTTATAGAAAAAAAAATCAACATTTCTTGTAAAATTCAGAATTTTGGCGATTCTCTTTTTAAGAGTTCACGGTTTCCGAACCCTTGATTTCAAAACTGAAAAACAATTCCTGTCTGGCTATGTGTGTTCAACTCCCGATAGAATGAATATCTCGCCACGAAATTGTATATATGGATCCAGGACCCCAATAAGACAATTCAATTCGAAAGCCCGAATAACTGTTAAAGTAACAAATGAGATTTAGTATGAGAATTCTGAGTAGTCTCTGATTAAGATACCTATAGATTTTCAATAAAATCGGTAAATTCATTTCAAAAAGAGAGAGCGACCACTTTTAATTCGCGCTGAGGAACTAGATTGACCGTCGACTATTGCTAATGAGTTGTCCACGCCAACTGTATTCGTATTGTTTACATATCACATAATTATATGAGAGCGCCAGTAGCTCAGATGTAGCAAGCTTGCCTACTGAGCTCAAGATCACGGGTTGAAACCCGGCCGAGGCCCTTGGGTTTATCTAGAAGGTGAAATAACATTGAGCACGCCGTCCTTCGTGTGTGACTTTAAGCGACGGTTTCGAGTCTGTACGATGTCAGGTACTCGTTTAAGACGCCTACTCTAATTTAATAAAAATTTAGGTACGGCAACATTTAGGACTCCCACAGTAGAGTCGGGCTCTTGTACACCAGCGTGACGAAAGAGCACTCTGGTAGTAGGCGATATGAATCACAAAATAACTAACTTGTTGCTGTGATTGTTTATAAACCTCGGATAACTTTCCCTCAAAGACCCCAAGAAAACATCAATACCACAACAGAAAAAATTGAAGTTTTCCACTGGAAATTGATCTCTTGTATTTCAGTCCAACACCTGGATCCATCTTATAAACTTAGACGCTGGTCAGAGTCGCTCTGTACTCACATCGTTCAAAAATTGAAGAACTATGTGAATCATCAAACTCATTTATCAAATTTATGGACTACCTAATGTAACAGGCAGGTTAGTAACTTTGTCTGCCCTATTAGTGACGCTAAGAAATAAAATAATTGAAAATTCAACTTAAAACTTTGTGAGTCACTCATGAGTGACACATGTGTCATATACCCTCAGCATAAATAAAAATTGTGGGGTGCCGATGACCTACTGTTCCGCTGATTCGGGATTATAAGGATTTAAAATTACATGAAATTGATGAATTATTAAAGAGCTACAAGGTACATCATCATCGACTTTTACACCCCCCCCCCCCCCACCCCCCCCCTCCCTTATACTGGGAATTTCAAAAAATCCCTTCTTGCCATCTGAGGAATATTCATTTCAAGTTTTAACTTTTCCGTTTCAATAGTTTTTTAAATATAGCGCCAATTTTACAAATGATATAAAGACTTCCCTTTTTTATTGGTGTTTGGTAAATAAAAAAAATTGTTAACTGCAACTAGTGGTAATCTATAAGTTAATATTGCCTTATTTAAAATTTAAAAAAATATTTGCCTACCAATAAGTAATCAATAAGAAATATTTCTGATTTACTCTGAATTTAGAGAGAAATGATATTTCCTTAAATGTACCCAGGGATTGGCTGTCCTACATCTTCCCTAAGTATGGCCGACCGGACACACCCAATACATAACTACTATACTAATCGCATGTTTCGACCCCCCCGCGTTCTGTTCAATATTTTGCCAAACAGCTTATGTTTTCAACTTGGTTTATGAGGATGTTACTTGTCCAAATTTATGAAAATCTGTTTTAACAAAAAAAAATTTAGGGGCCCTTATCTGCAGTGCCTCAAGTTTTTGTAGGCTAAGTATTCCATCTATTTTCCTAGTTCATTGCAAAACTACCCTAAGCTCCTCTTGACATTGTCTAGGGAGGGGGGTATCTCTACCCACAGATCTGTCAATGTCTTTTTCCTCCCCCAAATTCCCAAAGAAATTTAGTTTTTCCGTTTTGTTGGATGTTGAGTCGGTGCGGACAACCCCCAGTACCTGCAGACGGACTTCAGACAGCCCACTGCAGGTACGCTGACGATATGTTAGAGGCGTGGCCAGCCCCCCTCTTCTTTCCTATAAATCCTCACAAAAACTGGTTCTCTCCCATGTCTACTTTAAAAGATATCGTCTCAACCCAGGTTGTTTTTTATTTTAATTTATTGATAAACTTATTTTTATGACATTTTGATTATATATATAAGGACGAACCGGTGTTTGTGCGCGTAAATGGGAACCTGTATCTGTATCTACATTCCCATGAAAATATATAAAAAAAGGTTATGGTATTTATATTTCCTTGTTTCTTATGAGTACAAAATTGGACAGGTTCAACACAACTGTTCGCTTAACACAAAAACTGTTTCCGCTAATGGACAGTTGTTTGAAATGGGCCAATAATTGGTAAAAAAGTTTAAATACCAAAAAGAGTGTTGTAGGACCACAAGATTTTATAAATAACAGAAAAAGAAACCAAATGTCTGTCTGGGGACACAGTAACTTCCAGTAGAATATATCGCCACAAAACGACTTGGGCTGATGTTTTATCTGCACAACTACGAGTATAAGCCAACAAGAAGATAGGCAAATGCTGGTCCCATTGCTCCTGCTGGCTCTCCGCAACCTTCGAAAGGTGCTCCGCATCCGACTGCGGATTGTTCCCGAGAGCTCAGGTTCTTCAACACTATAGACTTGAAGTTTCTTCCTTGATCAGAGTGTAAGTACATCCGAACTTCAAAACGACAAGTTACCCATCTGGCAGCTCGCCACCGGTTCGGGACGGTATATGCTTCCGGCCACTTACAAGAGCAAGTACAAATATGTGCATGTTGCCCAACTCAGTTCGAGGAGATCTATGTTTTTCTCTATTTTTCGAGAAATATTTTGGCTAATGGGCGGGGAAGAAGAATTAGAGCAGTGGTTTCTGCATCTGTTGTCTGCAGGCGTCACAATGCTGGGAAAGTAAATCGGGCTATATATCCTTCACCTTTGGACGTGTGGGGCGCTTCAGACTTTGATGTAACAAGTGTAAACTTCGCCAGTGTGCCTGACGCATAGCCAGAAGACTTGGATTTGTCTCTTTACATGTGCAGTTTTTCGGGGTGTACATTTGAATCTGTACTGTACATCACTGGCACAGAGAACGACTTCGGTTGTAGAATTGAGAGGATCACATGGAAGTTCAGCCCATCAACGGGAGCCTGGTGAGGAGATTGTTGGGAGCGGCACATCGGGTCGTTGAAGAGGCTTCTTCGGACGGTGCTGGGGAACGACGAGATGAAGACACTTCTTTGTACTAAACGCTCGTTCCCTGACCTATCTCTCCTATCATGCATCAGAGCCAGCAGTCATCATTCCGGCAATGTTTATCCAGGATGTGATGGAAGAAGAACTACCGGAGCGGGGTCCTAGAGTCCAATGATTTTGATATGCTCTTCAAACACCGGGCGAAATTGAGAGGTGAACTACAAATATGATATCGAAACAAGGCCTTCAATTAGAACGTCAAGTTAGGAGTCATTGTCTTCGTCACCAGCAAGAATGACAAGTTGCTTGACATCCTCGGATTGTATAGTTGTTGCCTGGTAAAGATGGAGAGGTTAGGCTCGTCAGGCTGAAGACTGCGGCCTCAGAGATCCGCTTAGTGCAACGATCCCTACCTGGCACTGGCATTGGTGAAGAGTATGAAGTTTTCGAGAAAATCGCCTCTTTAGAGGTCAAGTCATAGACATTGGCTAAGAAGAGAGCACAAGAAAACGGTAAATCGAATTTTCATGAAATTTCACATAAACCATATTTATAAGCCGGGATCAGTACCTATGGTATATAAAAACAAATTATTTAGCCTCGACCATGAATTTTATCTAGGATCTTAATCATATAATTATCTATGTCCTCGAAATCATTTACAATTTCAACCTATTTCTAATTGGCCAGATAACGTTACTAACCTGCTTTAAGTAATCCCCGCGTTGCGTGCTTATAACATTATAGAATAAGTACTTCATTAATGGGTTTGATGATTCACAATACTCTTCAACTCTTGGACGATTTGGGGACAGAGCGACTTGATGATTCACAATACTCTTCAACTCTTGGACGATTTGGGGACAGAGCGACTTGATGATTCACAATACTCTTCAACTCTTGGACGATTTGGGGACAGAGCGACTTGATGATTCACAATACTCTTCAACTCTTGGACGATTTGGGGACAGAGCGACTTGATGATTCACAATACTCTTCAACTCTTGGACGATTTGGGGACAGAGCGACTTGATGATTCACAATACTCTTCAACTCTTGGACGATTTGGGGACAGAGCGACTTGATGATTCACAATACTCTTCAACTCTTGGACGATTTGGGGACAGAGCGACTTGATGATTCACAATACTCTTCAACTCTTGGACGATTTGGGGACAGAGCGACTTGATGATTCACAATACTCTTCAACTCTTGGACGATTTGGGGACAGAGCGACTTGATGATTCACAATACTCTTCAACTCTTGGACGATTTGGGGACAGAGCGACTTGATGATTCACAATACTCTTCAACTCTTGGACGATTTGGGGACAGAGCGACTTGATGATTCACAATACTCTTCAACTCTTGGACGATTTGGGGACAGAGCGACTTGATGATTCACAATACTCTTCAACTCTTGGACGATTTGGGGACAGAGCGACTTGATGATTCACAATACTCTTCAACTCTTGGACGATTTGGGGACAGAGCGACTTGATGATTCACAATACTCTTCAACTCTTGGACGATTTGGGGACAGAGCGACTTGATGATTCACAATACTCTTCAACTCTTGGACGATTTGGGGACAGAGCGACTTGGTGATCAGCTGCTACATCTACAAGAGGTATCCTGCTCTTGGACCTGATGTTATTCAACGTTCAGAAGGCCTGCACACACAAACAGATGGATAAGAACAGCTACATTGCTGTTTTAGATATGCACGGGTATCGGTCCTCCATATTCAGCCAGAAAGAATCTGTCCTATTAATTAGACGTGTCGTTGATGTTGAATCGCAGCATTCGCTTAACTCTGCAACTAAGTCAGGAAAATCGGAAGAAAACATAATCAATCTGCGTGTGTTGTTGATATCAATAGGAAATAGTTCTGCATATAATCTTGCTGGTTCAAAATATGTAAGATCATTAGTTATAAGATCAGTTTTATGTAGAGAAATTTTTGAAATAGTATTCCCACGAGATCTATTTCCTGTGGAAACCTTCAATTTTATTTTTTGAGATAACGATGTTTTCTTTGGGTCTAGTTTTTGTATTTATAAAAAAAAAATATCACTTTTTTTAAAGTACAAAAACTGGACCTCAAGAACGTAACAAATAAAGTTTCCACAGGAAATACTGTATATATTTATATAAAATTAAGTACCTTGACTCATAACTGTACCTCAAAAACTAATATGAATAGGGTTACGACATTATCGGATACGAAGCCCAGAGTCATTCAAAAATGTTAAGAATTTTTCTCGTCGTAGAACTTATATTCTTTTCCGATTGGGCTTCATACTTTGTCGCATAAATTTAAGAATTTTGCTAGAAAGTGGGTTTCCTGCATATGATAGGAGAATATTTTTTTAGAGTTAAGTTTTTTAATACGTATTGTTGTTTTTGTTATTTTCAAATATATTTTTTGTATGCGAGTGTTTTTGTTTATTCCGAAAAAGGTCCCCCGAGAAATTTTGATGGTCACTGGTCAGATTCTATTTGAAAGCCGGAAGTGGTTATTAAAGCAGTTCAGCTATGACATCTACAGAAGAAATAAACTTCACTTCACCTTCGTCCTTGGACAGAAAGGGATGATGACGACCCGTGGAAGAAGAGGAATGGGTCCCAATTGTCTTGCAGGAGGAAAACGGTGATCGGAGAAGAACAAGAGGACATCACTGAAGAGGGCTTCACTGGAATATCACCATATTAGCTTCAGTGATCCAAGATCAAGGTGTAGATGTGGTGAGTTTTCCTGAAATGTTTAAAGACTTTCATATTATTGATTGCTTACTGAGCTCAAGATCGCGGGTTCTAAAGCCGCTGTTCACCACGCAATCCTTTGATGGGACATGAAGCGATGATCCCGAGTCTGTGCTTTGTCCAGTACTCGTTAAAGGTCCCTACACTAGGTAACTAAATCAAGTTAGGCAAAGACTCCCAAAGTATAGTCGGGCTCAAGTCCACCAAAGAGCTCTCTGCAAATAGGCGATATGACCTCGTAGTTAGAGCTCTTGCATGAGTCACGATGACTAACTAAAGGGGAAGATGTTGCATATAAGTTGACAATGAAGGGGGCAGTGCTCTTTATAGTTATGTTGTATAGATTATTGTTGTTTGATCAGTTATTTAAAAAAAACAGTTAGTTAAGACATTTTTTTGACATTAATATATGTATAACACTATTGATACTGAGAGCTGAAATTTAAAATGGACATTCCTCACATGAAAGCACCCACACTTAAGTGTGTAAAAGGGAATGATATTGTAACCTGCTAGCTCTTTAAGGGTTGATTGGATTTTTATTAAATTCCACATATATCCTTCAAACGTAGCTCGATCCATACATAGTCCGATCTCATACACAGCCCTGTTCATACATAACCCAGTTCGTACATAGCCTTTGTGGCCTTTAAACATTTTGACGGGAGCTATGTCAGAGAACCCCATTTACGGAACTATGTCATATTTATCAATCTTAATTATATATATATAAAATATCTTAATTTAATTATATCTTCAATCTCAGTTGTTCTTTTTTCAGATTCCATAGCAAATATTCAAAGGTTGAGATATATCTTTGACATATTTTGTCCAAGTTAAACAGCTCATCGGTGTTTTTGTCATTAAGAGATAAAACATTTTGAAAAAAATCCAAAAAGGAAGACATTCGGGCAGATAGATCTCCGCTGGAGGTATTTAGTAATTAGATGCCAGAGCTAAAGATGGCCTCCCATTCCTCCAGTTTAGGTTATTAAATACCTATTATATATAGGTTAGGTTTTTTATATATATATCTATATATAACAGAAAGTTTGTGTGTGTTCGGAAAGTTATAAAGTAAGTAGTAAATTATATTTTGAATATTTACAATCAGTATAAACTAAATTTGATGAATGAAATTAAACATTAAATAATTAAATTTAAAAAAAATTAAAAATATATACAACGAAAGCATATGATTATAAACATATGTTTAAAAGTGCATTTCCTTGACTCATATCTACATTATTTTCCTGAAAACTGCAGTGATGTTTCCGATGAACATGGTGAAAGGTTCCATAAAGATCAGTGGCGGATTAAGCGTCTGCGGGGCCCTAGGTGATTGCAAAAGTGGGGCCCACCTATTTTTAACCCCCCCCCCCCCCCTCCCCCCTCCCATAAAAAACGAAAACTTTTCAGCAATTTTTTTTATGAATTTATTGATTCAGTTATAATTCTTAAGAATAATATTTTCAATTCGCTGTAAAATTGACTTCATACACACTTTCTCCTGCATTTCGACTCGATCACATTATCTTTAGTGGAATAGACAATATTTCAAAAATAAGTTTGTTTTATTTATTTAATAGTCTATTGTTTTGGGATGAGACATTTTTAACCCATTGTTGCTAATAGCTTTTATTACCTTTTTTGGAAAACTGAAATAACATTGCAAAAAATGAAAAAGCCGATTTGTTTTTTTATTTTTAAAAAAAGTCATGCTTAATAGAGGGTCCCTCATACCTTTTATTGGGAAAAATAACTCGGGTCAAATTCCTTGTCAAATTTGACCTGAATTATTTTTCCCAAAAGGGTGTAAAATCATTTTAAAAGTGACAAGGTTTTTTTTTTTTTTAGACATTGGGGCCTTCAGCATCGAGGGCCCCTTTATCATCGGGGGCCCTAGGCAGCTGCCTAGGTTTGCCTATTGGTTAATCCACCACTGATAAAGATATAATTACCATGGAAGGGAAATGGATGCCTGCAATGCTTGCGACTACTGCTGGAACATTACTCGAGACTGGGAAATTGATCACAAGAGAAAAAAATGAGCCTTTTAAATTCTTGGGTAAAAGATGATTTTTTTCATATTTTCTAATCTTAAATAAGTTTTTTTATACAATATATGATGATAATTTATGGGCTCCTCATGTTTTTGTTTTATACTGTCTAAAATGTTTCTAAATAATTTTATAAGTGACTAAAATATTGATAGTTGCATGTTTTGCTTTTATAAATACACGGCGTGCAAATAAGAAGGGTAACAATTTTGAAAAAACTGAAATTGTGTATAACTTCAAAACTATGCCTGACACAGAAAAACTAATTACAGGTTTGAATCCAGGAGGCAATTTCCCATAAGAATCAAGAATGATACCCCCAGAAAAATGAATTTAATTTTTTTTGTTTAACAGTATTATCAAAGTTATAAAGAACTACCGTCTATAGATGGAACTACAAAACTTTAAAAAATTTCAAAATTACGTCCCGAAAAATGAAGGATAAAGCTGATAACTCGCCAGTTTATCTTGAAAATGGAAAAAGTCTTGAAAGTTGCAAGAAATAAGATTTTCAACAATATTTTTCTCTTTAAACACCTAGAAACTTCACTTATCTTGTCAAAACTTTTACATTTTTCGATGTAAATGAATTCTAAGGTTAGTCATGGTGGCCGTGCGGGCTAAAGCGTTACCTTTGATTGCATGGTCTCATCATGGTTTTGCGAGTTCGAATCCCGGCCGGGAGTGAGTTTTATTTTTTAGATAGAATTCCTTCCCAGGGGCCATGGATGTCGTAAATAACTAGATAAACATCTTTTAAGATACATGGCTAATTTGCGTCGTACATAAGGCCAAAAAAAGAAAAAAACTAAGGTTAATGAACCCGTAAGTACTCTCTCTCATTAGTCCAGACGTCTGCTTGATTTATGGGGAAACGATCAGTTGTACTGGAAGAGTATCAAGGCGAGGTCCTGGCCAGGGGGGCTGGAAACGTCCAACCTAAAATTGAGGTAGAGTGGCGTCCGAAAATTGTTGTTTTAGTCGAGGGGGGGGAGTGGATAAGTGACCAATGACATTGAATCATCGGCTATGTACATCCCCGGCTCCAATTAATCAATTACGAGTTTGCTCTCCCTCTAGCGCCATCCGTTTGAACTAAAACTCAATATTTGATTTAAATAGTGTCTTTTCATTCGTCACATCGGGAGTTATTAGCGTATTTAGTCAAGCCCCCTTCCCTCCGACCGATTTCGCGAAAAATTAATAGGTTATTAATGGGGTTTTGAAATTAAGTATAATATAATATATATTATCATATCGATACATTCATTCTATCGGGAGTTATCATGTTCAAAAACACACATCAACTGATTTTTTTTTTTTTTCATTTTTGGAATCAGGAGGTCGGAAAAAATTCCGTTGAAAACTCGACATCGAATTTTTGACCGAGTACTTAACTTCCCTTATACCTCGTATAGCTGAGCAAGTAATAGTCTGACCTCTCTCTCCACAAACACTACAGTATCTAGGGGCGCACTTGGGGGGGGGGGGGGGGGGGGGGGGGATATAGGGGATCAATCCCCCCGAAATTTAAAAAAAAAAATTGTCCTTTTTGTTAATAATAAAACTATTCTTACTTGCATGGAACAATTTATTGACATAAAACATTTTCCTACTAGAGGTCGGAGAAAGTTTTAAAATATTTTATTTCAAGCCTAAAACATGACAAGAACATATTCCCAACAATTCACAGGTTTTTGAAAATCGGAGCTACAGTTTCTATAGCAACAAGTGAACGGTCTTACTCAACCTTTAGACTTATGAAAAGCTATACCAGAAATAGTACTAGCCAAGACATATCGAATGAATTAGCTCTGATGTCAATACCTGAAACATTTTTAAACAAGCTTGCACAATCCAAAGCTAGAAGACTTGAATTAATTTTTTTAACAACACAAGCGATGCTTTCAAGACAAATGGGGGGGAAAAAAAAATTAGAAAACAAAATACAATCAAGAAACTCATCAAGTTTAACAAAAGAAATTCCAATTAAAAGGATATTATTTCTTGATTAATATGTAAATAGGTTTATCAAATTATACAAACATTTGGGAAACGGGGTCCGGACCACCAAACAAGAAATAGAGTTCTATAAATTGTAAACATTGATATTATTACTCTAGTTTTTTTTAACTAACTATACTTAATTTTCATTTTTTTTTTTTTTTTTTTTTTTTTTTCACCTTCATTACTTAATTTCCAACTATGAATTACTTCACAACTAGGAAATATGAACACAACAAAGAAAAACAGTAACACCACTTGAGTCTCTTGATGAGACGGCTGGTCAACACCACCGCCTCCTCAGGGGTCCTCCTCAGGCAGGTCACGCGGCCAACGACGATTCAGTCGCCGAGGAGGTCTGCCCGGCAAGGACCGGACCGACATTGCTTCCACCAGTGTGTTTGGATGTGACGTGAATTTGTTGTGCAAATTTGTGTATAATTGTTGTCTAACTTCGTGTAAGAATGGTATGTTCAGGTCATGATGTAATGTTATGTTTGATACGTAGTAAGGGCATTGTGTGATTGTTCGGAGGATTTTATTTTGGATGGCTTGAATTCTTTTGGTGTGTGAGGGCTTAGCTGAACCCCAGAGCTGAACGCCATACGTCCAGATGGGTCTGATAACGGTCTTGTAAACACCCAGTTTGTGGTTGAGGCGAAGTTGAGATCGCTTGTCTAGTAGTCTTTTGAGGAGTCCAAATCGCCGTTTCATTTTCTGTCGAGTCTGTGAAACATGTTTACTCCATGTCAGTCGTCTGTCAAGATAGAGTCCTAAGTATCGTACGTCTTTGTCATGTTTCAGAGGGACATTATTCAGCCATACAATTGGGCAGTCACCGCGCCTCAAGGCGAATATAACATGAAGGGATTTGATCTCATTTATTTTTATCTTCCACAGATGTAACCAACCCTCTAGAAGGTGTAAGTGCTCCTGCAGAGATTTGGATGCGTCCCCAGCCAGTGGAGGTCCGGTGTGTCCTGCTGTCACGATGACTCAAAGTCATTTGTCTGCCCTCAAGTGTAAACTTGAATGTGTTGTAAATCACCTCAAAGTGTAAACTTTGTGCGCAACCCTGCATCTCTTCAACCGAAGAAACACACATGATTTTCATTTAAAAAATAAATAAAAAACAGAAGCTGGTGCCCCTTTCCCACTTTAAAGGTTATTTATTATTAAAACGGTTATCCGTTATACCTATAATTATTTTCCTAGTTTCAAGAACCTAAGAAATACATTTAGATATAATAAAAAAGTTGTATAATTAATTACATTATATATTTAAGGAAAAGGGGAATAAGATTATAGAAACATATTAACCTAAAATACATATAATAATTTATCTTAGAAGTAGCGTTAATCAAATAATCACTGAAAATGTACTTCCCCAGCACGAATTAAGAAATTAAGTTTTAGCTCTCCCTCCAAAACCAATCCACAAATTTGTTAAAAATCAATAGTTGGGCTTCTGAATCCTTATACTGAATAATGTGTTGATACATTCATTACATCCTAGGTTATTATACTTTTTACGTTAAGGCTCCCCTCTAATCCCCCCCCCCCCCTTCCCATTGGCCGATTTAGCTGAAAATCATCAGATATTGTCCTTATGGGGTTTTGGATACCCATATGAAATTTCATGCTGATATATTCATTGCCGATAGAATGATGGGAGTTATCGTGTTCACGAAGACATTCTTTTTTTTTTTTTTTTTCCATTTTTGGAATCAGGGAGTCGAATTCCATGCAGAATGCCATTTTTTCACTTAAATCCTTTGTCTGTACTAATAAAGTTTTTTATTTTAATTTTTTTTGTTAGTTTTTTTAAAGGATCATTTAAGTTAATTTTGTAAATTACTGCATTTGTATTTGTATTTGAATTTTTTTTGTTTTGTCACTTTTATATAAGTATGTGTGAGTAGAAATAGAAGAGATAACCCCTCAGACGGTCAATCTGACCATGAGTATTGTCGGTCAATATTATTAATGTACATTTGTAAAAAAAAAAATAAAAATAAATAAAGACTTTTATTATTATTATTATATTAATAAAGATTTCAGTTTTTTTTTTTTTTTTTTTTATGTCTATATAACGGTATTATTTAGTTATATTTACAACATCTATGACCCCGGGAGGGAGTTTTACCTAAGAAATAAAACTCACACCCGGACGGGATTCGAACCCGCAAACCATGGTGAGACCAAACAACCAATGCCCTACGCTACGGCCCGCCACGGCCATCATGGGCCCGTTTTTTAGGGTTAATTTGTAATCAATTTTATGGCGCCTCCTAACGCTGCTTTCACTTCAATTTACTGGTATTTCTAGTTTTTTTTTTAACGCCTTATCTTTTTCGAGGTACATTTTCGAAAGTCGGGATCTAACTTCTAATTGAGGTGATTCAGTAATCTGAAATAATTAAACTGGTAAATATATACCCATTAATGAGAACAAACGATCATATTTATTATTATTATGATTATAACAGACGAAGAAAAAAACCAAAAATAACCGGTTAACCGAACCATAAACTGTGAGGTATAAAATTATACACATTGTAATTATTAAAATATCATAAAACTAATTATATTTATTTGTATAAAACAGTGAAGTAGGTACTAAATTAGTGAATAAATATATGAAGTCGCATTTTGTTATAAAACAAACAATGAATAAAAAACAAAAAACTACTATCAGCTGTTCTAATTAGAATGGACGAGTCGAAGTCTATGTTGTGGAGGTGAGATGAGATATGAAGGGGGACAGGCTAGGAGTGAGAAAAGTGTTTAGGCTGTGAAGGTTTAAGTGCGGTGAACCAAAAAGGTGTGAATAACAATGAAATAGCCAGTTGTGTTCAGGCTGCCCTGCAGGAAGGATCTAGTGCACGGAGCTCCCGGCTTACAGGCCAGTCGTATCTCACATACTGCTATTTTTCATCTATTTATCTATTTAAATTATCTTTTTATATAATTATTTTATCTATTTATTTCTTTTTTTTTTTAATTTATTATTATTATTTTTTCTCTTTTTGATCTACCTATCTGTTTTTGTTTTCTTTAATTTCAATTTTTTCTTGTACACCGGCAATTCTTTTCTTTTTCTCTCACTATTTTTCTAGGTTTCACCATCTCTCATATTCTGAGAGTCCGAAACAATGAACAAGCCCCCAGACCCCAACCCCAGGTCCAAAAGGCCTCGGACAAACAGTCCGCCTGAGGGGGGAGGGCAATTTCCACGATTTCTACTTATCTCTAAGGAGGGGGCGGGTGATCTGAAAAAGACATCCCCCTTTCTTATACAGAAGTCCATCAGTTCCATAGCCGGGGAAGTAACTAACATTAAAAAAATCAGAACGGGTCAGATTTTGGTGGAAGTCAAAAATGCCCGTCAGGCCAATAAACTTTTGGAGACGACTAGTCTTTCTGGGCAGGTATCTGTGAAAGTAGAGGCCCATTCGACACTTAATTACTCCAAAGGGGTAATTCGGTGCATGGACCTGGACGAGGTGCCCCTGGAAACCATCAAATCTGAATTATCCCCTTTTTATGTCACTGAGGTTTACCGAATCACTAGCAATAGAACCGTGGAGGAGGATGGCGAAAAAAAGAGGGTTAAAATGAACATGGACAGTTATGTTCTAACTTTTTTTCTTCCTACGCCGTCTCTCCCCGTAAGGCTGTACGTCCCTAACCCACTCAGATGCATGTCGTGCCTGCACTTCGGTCATGTGGCCAGGACCTGCTCCAGGACGGCGTTGTGTGCCAACTGTGGCCAGGCACAGCACCCCGCTGGTTCACCGCCTTGCACCGCCCCACCCGTTTGTGCCGTCTGCAAGGGCCCCCACTCAGCCTTCAATAGGGACTGTCCCATATTTAAACAAGAAAAAGCCATAAAATAAATCCAACTAGCTGAGAAAGTGCCATTGCCAGAGGCCAGGAAAATCTATAGAGCTAAATTAGCGCCCTCATTTAGCAAGTCCTTTGCCCAAGTAGCCTTTGTAGGCAATGAGAATTTGCCTGAAAATAAACCAAAAAAAATGTGTGATTCTGCCACTCAGACAGAAGTTTTTAATTTTAAATCTAATGATATTAATAGTGTTTTAGACACAAACAAGACAGATAACAATAGTTCAACCATTAATGCTATTGTCGTAAACAATACCGCTAATGAGAGACAGGAGCCGAACTCTAGCGAGCCGGTCCGAGCGCTCCCGACCTCCCCCTCCGTCCCTCCACCTACCTTTCAACCTACCCCACCTCCACCTTCAGAGCCCACCCGGGCGCCCCCCCTCACCATTGCCCCACGGGCCCCGACGCCCTCTCCTTCCGTCCCCACGTCCCGGGCCTCATCGGCCCCCCCGGAACCCGTTAAACCCTCCCCCTCTTCCTTACTCAAGTTAAAAATTAATCGGCCCCATTTGATGGAAGTGGGAGATAACTCCTCAAAACAAAAAAATAAAAATAGAAATCGAAGTAAAACTAGAAGTAAAACGAAAGAAAGGGAATCTCCCAATTCCCGCTAATCTTGATTGTCACGATATACATATACACTTTTTTTTTCTAACTATGTCTGCTTACGTTTACCATTACCACCGATTTACTTCCCCCCTCTACGTATTTATTTATTCGCTATTTTATTCTGTTTATTCTTATCTTACTCTTTCCCATTTACTTCCTACATTCTTATTGTATATTTATCTTTGTGTATGTATGTTTGTCTGTACGCTTGTGTACGCTGCGTAGTTATATGGATTTTTATGTATATATATATATACATTTTATTATTTAGTCTTTTAATGCATATACTTATTTTTGTTGCACGTTTGCGTGTATGTGTTCCTACATGTGTAAGTATGAATGTTGGCGTACATATGTATGTATTAATTTGCTTGTTATCATTGTTATTTATTATTTTATTTTTCCTCATTGCTCCAACTATTTGTTATTACCTCTATACTATATCTATGTATGTTAGTATAGGTGTGTATATATTATATGTCTTTTCTTTTTTCTTTTCTATTTTTTACGACTATTACTATTATTTTATTTATTTATTGTTCCTTTTTTGTATCCTCCCGATCATGTATGAATCTGTGTGTGCCCGCGAGTGGTTGGAAGTGCATGTGGTTATATTGTGGGTCGCGATCTCAATACATGAACATAATTCAATACAACATAAACGGTGCCAAGACACATTTCAGTGATCTACACTTACTCGTCAAAGACTTCGACCCTATCTGTATCTGTCTCCAGGAAACCCATCTGAAAACAGACGAAGACTTCGACTTAAGGACCTACGAGGTTTACAGAAGAGATGGACCTCTCAGGGGAAGAGCGTGCGGAGGGGTGGCAGTGGCGGTGTCCGTCCGGGTGCCTGCCACCGAAGTGCCGCTCCAGACCCCGCTCCAGGCCGTCGCCATCAGACTTCAGACACGGCCCCCCATCACCATCTGCAACACCTATCTGCCCCCTCAGGAACCTGTCACTGAGACTGAGCTCAGGGACCTTGTGTACCAAATGGAGGGGCCCATCCTGCTACTGGGGGACCTCAATGCTCACAGCTCTTCCTGGGGCTCAACTCACACCACGCCCAGGGGTTCCCTCATAGAGAGAGTCCTTGACGTCTCCAACCTCGTTATCCTGAACTCTGGCGAACCTACATACTTAAGCCCTAGCTACGGCACCTTCTCTTCCATTGACATCACCGCCTGCTCAACCTCTCTCCTCCCGCACATGGAATGGATCGTTTGTCCGGAGCAATTCTCCAGCGACCATTTTCCCATCTTAATCTCCGCAAACACTTGCCTTCCTACCCCCAGCAGACGCCGTAGATGGATACTGGAGAGAGCTGATTGGACTAAATTCCGAGAACTGGCCACCCCATCAGAAGCCTGGTCAGAAGATCCAACGATCAACTACCAAGGCCTCTCCAACCTCATCTACTCTGCGGCCTGTGCCTCTATACCTAGGAGCTCTTCTCATCCCAAAAGAAGACCAGTCCCCTGGTTCAATGAAGAGTGCAAAGAAGCGATTAGAGAAAAGAGAAGAGTCTATAGAATCTTTAAAAACTCTATGACTCAAAGTAATTACATCGCTTATAAAAAACAGAAAGCTCTAACCAAGAGGACTATAAACACCAATAAATCCAACTCCTGGAAAACTTACGTGAGTAGTATTAATTCGTCAACCCCGTATCGTACCGTCTGGAGAAAAATCAAGTCCATGTCAGGATCATCCGCCCATCCGCCCATCATGCTGAATATTCAAGGTAGACTCTGCTCCGACGAAAAAATAGTTGCTGAGGAACTCGCCATGAAATATTCTCTCAGGGACTTCGGATATGACCCCCAGTTTCTGGCAAACCAAGAAACTCAAGGAGCCGCAACAATGAATTTCCTTCCGTCTAGTCATCCGTCAGAGAAGTATAACGAGCCTCTCACCGAATGGGAACTTCTGAACGCCCTCCGTGAACTTAAAGGCAAATCCCCGGGCCTTGATGGAATTCAATACCAGATGATACAAGGCCTTCCTCTAGTAGCCCTCCTCAGGCTGTTAGGCATATATAACCAAATTTGGGATAAAGGAGTCCTGCCCAAGGAGTGGCGAGAATCTTGCATCCTACCAATCTTAAAAGCAGGGAAGGACAAGAGGTCAGCCAGCAGCTACAGACCTATCTCACTCACTAGCTGCCTCTGTAAGCTGATGGAAAGAATTATCAACAAGAGACTCATGTGGGTACTTGAACAATCAGACCGTATCTCGAACCTCCAAAGCGGTTTCAGAAGAAAACGATCTGCCCTGGACCACTTGGTAAGGATGGAAGGAGAGTTACAGTACACCTTCATTAACAAGGAGCATGCCGTAGCAATATTCTTCGATATCCAAAAAGCCTTTGACACCACTTGGACTCCTCTCATTATGAAAACTCTGTACGAATGGGGATTCCGAGGCAATCTTCCTGTCTTTATTAAGGAATTCCTGAAGGAAAGGACATTCAGAGTGATGGTGGGTGGCACACTCTCTGATGCCCAGATCCAGACAACAGGTGTCCCACAGGGCAGTGTCCTTAGTACTACCTTGTTTTCCATTGCCATCAATAAAATCACAGGCTGCATTAACAGATACACTACAGGCTTCTTATTTGTCGATGATTTTGCCATCCTCTGTCGGTCTAGTCAACTCGACCTCATACAAGCCCGCCTCCAAACGGCAGTCAACAAACTACAGGAATGGGCCCTTGAGACAGGATTTCAGTTCTCCTCGGAGAAAACGTTCTGCATTCACTTCAACCGACTGAGGAAGCATACTGTCTCTCCGAGTATCTACCTGTACGACTCCCCTCTACAATACAAGGAACATGCGCGCTTCCTGGGTCTCGAATTGGACAGGAGACTCAGCTGGATCCCCCATATCAAGCAGTTAAAGGAGAAGTGCTATCAGCGGCTCAAGATGCTGAGGGTCCTTGCCCATACTGGATGGGGAGCTGATAGGGTAACCCTCCTCAGAGTATACAAGGCACTGATTGGCTCAAAGCTAGACTATGGCTGTTTCCTGGGTCTCGAATTGGACAGGAGACTCAGCTGGATCCCCCATATCAAGCAGCTAAAGGAGAAGTGCTATCAGCGGCTCAAGATGCTGAGGGTCCTTGCCCATACTGGATGGGGAGCTGATAGGGGAGCCCTCCTCAGAGTATACAAGGCACTGATTGGCTCAAAGCTAGACTATGGCTGTTCTGTGTATGGCTCGGCTAAATTGCCCAACCTCGCTCTTCTGGATGCCGTTCACCATGCTGGGATACGACTAGCAACAGGTGCCTTCCGCACCAGCCCTGTTTTAAGCCTATGCGCAGAGTCTGGAACCGCCCCCCTCTTATTTAGAAGACAGAAGCTTGCAGCGAACTACCTCTCAACAATTGTAACCCAGACATCACACCCTTGTTTCAACTACCTTTTTCGTCCAAAATTCAGAGCCCTCTTCAACAATTCAAACAATGCCACACTCCCTTTAGGTCTTCGAATGTCAAGAGCCACCCAGGAGTTATTAGAAGTTGACATAAATGAAACCCGGGAAGATATCCCTCCTTGGACATTTAGGAAACCCCTCTGCAATCTAGAGCTGAAAGGCGAAGTCCACAAAGCCTCAACCAACCCAAGGAAGAGATCAAGCAGAGATTTCTTTCTGTTCTGAGTCGCTTCACGGGTCATAGAGTCATCTATACCGATGGCTCCAAAGTAACCGGGTCTACTGCTTGTGCTTTCACGGACAACCTAAGGGAATATAAGTACAAATTGCATGGGCTTTGTAGTATTTTCACAGCGGAGCTGACAGCTGTTGGGTTCGCATTATATTATGCCCTGTCCGTCCAGGAAAACGAGATTGCGATCTGTACGGACTCCCTTAGTGCACTCCAGAGCCTGGATCGCATGTACTCACCCCATCATGCCGTCTACAAGGTTCATCGCTATGTCGCCATGCTGAGAGAAATGGGAAAAAGAGTGGTCTTCGTCTGGGTGCCAAGCCACGTCGGAATCCCAGGAAACGAGCGAGCTGATAAAGCTGCTAACGCGGCCCATGACCTGATTGAGATTTGCAGAACCCCACTGACCCCCAACGAAGTAAAACGCCCCCTACTCCTAACAATAAAAAGTCATTGGGAGCAAATGTGGGAGGAGGTGAACCCGAACAAACTTAAAGAAATCAAGAAATCGGTATCGCCCTGGAGTTCGTCTACAAGAAGCTGCAGACAGGAGGAAGTGGCCATCGCCCGGCTGAGAATCGGGCACACGCGGCTCACCCACGCTCACCTGATCACAAGAGAGCAGCCCCCCAGGTGCAATCATTGCCATCTCTCTCTGAGTGTATACCATATATTCTCGGAGTGCTCCTTTTATGAAGACCTTCTCAGAAACAATGATGTCCCGAGGAGCTTGGAGGAGGCGTTGGGGGACAGCCCCTCCATCCTGGATATAGTCATTAATTTCTTAAAAGAAACTGGGCTATACCAAAAAATGTGAGCTGTACTGTCTGCTATCATTTGCCTATTTTAGGTCGCTCCGCCAGTTGAGTGGGGCCTGAACGGCCCATGGCGGGTCCCCCTGGGGGTCTGGGGGCCCGGGGGGGGTCCTGCGTGGGACCCTCGGGTGGCCGGCGGGCACGGCTGGCTGGATGGGGGGGCCTGGGGCGGCTCCGTCGGGGCCTCTGGACTGGAACGGTCCCGGACTTGGAGGGTGTGGACGGCTTTCCTCACATGCACACCCTCGTCCTCAAGTCCCATTAACTTCACGATTAAGCTAAATGCTTCATATACTTGAGTGAGTGGCCCGGCGGTGCCGTTGTCTTTGTCCCCCGGTCCGGCCTGCCTGTTCGTTGGTTGCCCTTGGTCCTGTGCTTGGCCTTCCCTGGGCCCCGTGGCCCCCTGTGGGATCCGTTCATGTCTGTTCCTGTCATCTGCATCAAGAGTTCGCTGACTTAGTTAGTGCAAGGAATGTAACAAGATAGGGCGATAATAACCGAAGTAGTTGTTCGCCCAAAATAACCAACCAACCAACAATGAAATAGATGCGCAAAGGAGGTATTTTTATTTATTTATATGTAAATAATATATATATCCCCAAAATAACATGTGATATAGTTGTTAAGTAATAAGTTTATAAGATTTCTTTTTAAAAATTAATTGCTTCTACCATGTTCGCCCTAAAACCACAGTAAATAAATAAATAAAAATTAATTTAATTTAATTTTTTATTTTTCAATATTTAGTTACATATAACAAATTTATAATGTAGATTTAAGTAAATAAACCCAAATATTTGTTCTCCTATTCTATGCTATTGATTTTCCCTGTTAACCCAGTAAGATAATTTATTTATATCTTCGGATTAGATTTAACATTTTTGCAAAATTTAGAAAAACAATATGGCATCTCTTTAGAAATCCATATGAAATGTTTGTTAATTGAATTTGTTTTTAAAACACTTGCACTTTCTTCAAAATTGCACGTCTTGAACTTTTGATATTTTTTAGGGCCCTTTTCAGAAACTACTGTAGAAATCAAAATTTAATAAAAGATCAGAGATATAATTTCGCCGAAAGTTTTCTGAAACAATTAGTAAATTCTAAAGCCAAATTCATTCCTAGTATACTCCAATTTATGAAACGGAATTACATAGAACTTTAGTAAAGGAAGGGGACCATGGAGGGTGGGGGGGGGGGGGGGGGGGGCTGGGGTGGGGCTGATGGCTTACGTCGTTGGGGGCCTTCTGTTTCCGCCCCGGGTCTCTCTATCCCTCCTGGGTTTCCCCAAAGAACGCAAAGATCTTGTGTCCGGCTATATAGGGCAATTACGCCTTGGAACCAAAAATAAAAAAAATAAAAATAAATAAAAAAATAATTTCTACAGAAAATGAAATAATATTTATTTGTTTATTTAATTATTATTAATTTTATTAATTCACTTATTATTTAAATATTTATTTTTATTTAACATAATTCAGTTTATCACAAAACATGGAATAATGGAACGGTTATTGAGATGCCTATTGGACCTGTGTATCTAGGATCTAGTATAGGATGTGTCCATTGAGTGGTTCTATTAATCCTATATGGGACACATCCTCTTTGGGTGCTGTTGGCCAAGGTCAATTTGTCCACGTTCCCCTCACCTCCACCCCAACCAAAGTTGTAAATAGATCGTAGTCTTCAACAAGAACCCCCTGAAATAGTGACATACACAATAATAAAGCGGTTTCAGAAATGCAATTATTGTATAGCGAAATCGTTTAAAGAAACATGCTAGGTGAATTTGGGAAAGGTCCAACATATATCGATCTATTTTCATATATCTCCGGTGTTTGGGCAAAGGGCTCAGGTCAGCAAATCTCAATTTTAGGAAGGGAATTTCTGAAGGTTCGAAAAATTCCTGCAAATCAGTTAAAACACATTTATGTTACTTGAAATATTATTTCAATATTAAATATAAACAAAGTTAAATATTCTAACAAAATATTAAATGCACTTGTCCTTTGGATCCCATGACTGGTTCTGACCTAAGCCCTTTTGCCCAAACACCGGAGATATATAAAGAGCAACCCTTATCTACTTTACTTATCTCATAATTTCTGAGGTACCTTAGCTATAAAACTGAAAATTTGTACGTAGTCCCTTTCCTATGGTTTTTGGAAAAATCCAAAAAACTGGCAATTTTATGTATTGCTATCATCTCAATCGATAAGATAAAATAACACAAAATCAAGTTTTCTTCTAATGAATTGTTGGCTAATTAAAAAATCATTTATATTACTTAATTTAATATTCAATAATTATTAATTGAATATATTTAATATGTATTGGTCAAAACATTAATTATATTGATTGATTCTTCATTATTTCATTGGAATTTACATTTTATTGAATGACATAGAGAGCTTTTAATAATAATAATAAACGTCTTTATTTCCTTCTCTTTTTACAGATGTACATTAATAATAATAATAATATTGACAGAAAATAAAACATATAGGTATACATAAATACGTAACCAACGTCTTGAAACCTAGAGGTTAGGTTTAGGTTTTATGACTCATGCCCGGGCTTTAACTACGAGGTCATATCGCCTACTACCAGAGCGCTCTTTCGTCACTCTGGTGGACATGAGCCTGACTCTACTGTGGGAGTCCTAAATTTTGCCTACCCTAAATTTTTATTCATCTAGGGCAGGGGAATTTTTAACGAGTACCTGACATAGTACAGGCTCGGGACTATCGCTTAACGTCCCATCCGAAGAACGGAGTGCTTAAGTTTATTTTACCTCCCAGATAAAATAAACTAAGGGCCTCGGTCGGGTTACGAACCCACGACCATGAGCTCAGAATTCAAGCACGCATACCACTGAGCTACCTGCGCCCTCAAAAAAACCTAGAGCATTCATTGTTAATAAATAATGTACTCGTATCCTTTCTTCTTTCATTCCTCATATATATGATATAAATATAAAAAAAGGGAAATGAAAGATATAAAGATAGACAATGATAGATAAACAATGAATGCTCCAAGTTTCAAGACGCTCATTACATATTTATGTAGAACATATGTTTGATTTTTCATTTAAATCAATGAGACGATAAAATAAACATTAAATGGTAAAAAAGTGAAATTCACAGATAATTATATAACTACAGCACGTGAAGTACAATCATTATCTATAAGCTCTCTATTATATATATATATAATTAAGTATTGAATATATATATGCTGCTCTTGAAAACGGGGCCTATTAGAGATTTTGGCTGATTGGGTGCTCATAAATGACTTAACCTGATGAAAAAAAAAAAATTATATATTCCTTTGGATGAATAATGAACCAATGACCGGGCAGGGATTATCATCTGTCTTCGCTAGGCAGGTGTTAGTTGCTCTTGGACACGCTAGACAACTTCCCTCCCATCCATCTGGTATCCTGTATAAACAATACTTTGTCAAGTTCAGAAACTTGTAGTATGACTTTAGTAGTTTACTGTAGTTTTTAATAATTGCAGTAGATAGAATCGCCCACTCTCCTAACCAGATAACTTCTTCAGTACGTAGCCTGCTTTCTTATGAGACTTATTGCATCTTTGGCGTTCTAATGCTGTTACAATTTATGTATTCGTCTGTCTGAATTTCCCTGAATCCGGAAAGGAAATGAACTATGGTTGCAGAAAGGGAAATAATGTTGTGGACGATATATGCGCACGGATTGTCAAAAAAACAGAAATGAGAGACAAAACGAACCACTTGCGAATGTTTTGGGTCTGATTAGAGTCGAAAGAGGAATGCCGCTTGCACTTATATTTATCCACTTTAAGTTCCGGTCGCTTCCATTTTGTGCCATTTGACTATCTGAAGGAAAATTATAGACATTTATCAATTTTGCGGTCTGTGTACGTTCCTTCTTGACTTGCCATGTATATCACTGTTGACATTTTAAAGGATTACCTCTTAAATGCAGTTTTTCTTGGCTCCACACATTACGAGAAGTGGTCCTGGCCCCAACACTTGGACCATCATCATTTGTTGTCATCTGATCCAGAGTCCTGTTCCTGTACCTTTTTTTATATATTTTATTTTACTAAAAATTAATAGAATTTTAAAATTTACTAAATTTGAATTAAAAATCCCATCCGAAGGACGGCGTACTCAAGGTTTTTTCACCACAGAGATTTAAGTCTAAGGGCCTCTCAGCCAGGCTTTGAACCCACGATCTTGATTTCAGTAAGCAAGTAAGCATACCTCTGAGCTACCGGCGCCCTCTAAATTAATTTTCAATTAACATTAACTGAATATTATGTTGTACGGGTACCAAAATAACTGCAATAACTTATTATTTTTACTAGGGATTATATTAGTTAGGTATTTACTTATTTCATTTTAATATCATTTTTGTTTTACCTTTTTCTTCAGGAATGGGGCCCCTAATCAATCTTCTTGCTATCCTTTGAATGTTGGAATTTGGACCAACCTGGAGCCTGCTGAGGAATGACCCAATGTGAGGACGCCATGTACTTGCCTGCCACCCGACGTACGACAAACCTTGGGCCAGTGTGTGTGGAGCTGGCGTGATAATAATAAATTTGATAGTAAAGGTGAGCTACGAAAACACTATCGGGCTCAAGTCCACCGGAGTGATGAAAAAGCGCTCTGGTAGTAGGCGATATGACCTCGAAGCTACAAGCCCGGGCATGAGTCATAATAACTAACTCGAAGACAAATTGGAACAAGTATGATCAGAAATCAAAATTTCCAAAACGTTATAGTTAAAAATTGGGCATGTCTCAACCCAAAATTAATATTGTTCGACGTTTTGTTTTTAACAAAATCCTGGAGACTGTCAACACGATGTGTTATATACTATTTACCACGTTCTGTCTCAGGGCAGACACTTCTTGTAAACAGGTTTCCAAAGGAACATCTGTCAGGAGCGCCAAAAACGGCAAGGCGAGATGTTCCTTTTGTCGTAGCTCGTGTCAACCAGATAAAGACACTTATTTTGTGCCATTACTGTATCTGAAGTGATAACAGTACATCAAATAATTATTATTTATGAATAAATTTTATTGAAACGTTATAAACACTTGGGATGGGACGTTAAGCGATGGCCTGTACGATGTCAGGTGCTCGTTCAAGACCACGTACCCTAAGTAACTAAATATGAGTTAGCAAACATTTAGGACTCCTACTGGAGAGTCGGGCTCATGTCTACCAGAGGGACGAAAGAGCGTTTTGGTAGTAGGCGTTATGACCTTCATTGGTTCAGGTATGACCTTGTAGTTAAAAGTCCGGGCCAGGCCGCCCAGTTCGCGAAGGACATACAGGAAACCGTTTTACAATGACATCTCGATACACATTTTTTTAGACATTCGGTTAATTCGGCAAAAATGGTTAGTCCTATCGAAAAATAGGTTCTTATAAATAATTTTCCTTGCCAGATGTGAGATAGGACCAACATCACCACAGTTATACCTTTCCACAAATTCATGTACAATACACTTCCCCAGGAATTAGATTTTATCTCCGAAACCATTTTTTTTTTTTTTTATTGGCCTCAGTGCATATTAGCTATGTCTCTATAACAATTGAGGCGTTGACAATGAAAAGGAGGTAAGTGCCATAGTTGCCGAAAATGAGTTTTTTCACTGAAACGATTCTATGTTCTAAGGCCAATAGCGTTGAAAAGGAGGTAAGTTTTTATCTCCTCTCGTTTAGTTTTGAGCGATGTCACAAGATGCCGCGTTCATGTTATTTATTCATGCCTCAAATTGATTTTTTGCTTCTCTTGGAAAATTTCAGTTTTGGCACTTACCTCCTTTTCATTGTCAACGCCTCAATTATTGTTTTCATTTTTGGTATCAGGGTGTTGGAATACATGAAATTCTGGTGGAAACTTAACTTCGAATTTTTGACCGATTACATAACTTCCCCTATACTTTGTGAAGCTGGGGAAGTAAAATCGGATGTGATTTTAAGATTACTTCATTATATAGACTACATTTCATCACTACATCACTACACCACTACGTCACTATATCACTACATCACTACATCACATCACTCCTCCTCCATCTTTTCAAACTGGCATTATAGGGATATAGAAAGTCACTCTAAACTATACTCCATCCCTAATCATCTAGTAATGGAAAAAAGTATAACTCATAAAGGAATTAATTTATTTAATGCCCTTCCCTCCTTCTTGAAGTCTATAGATACAATAAAAAAAATTTAAATTTCAACTAAAAATGTTCATTTCAGAGGAAACCCTTTACACGGAAACGGAATTTTATTCTCACTGTTCAAAAAGAATAAAATAAACACAATTTGATACAAAGCTTACATTTTTCTTTTTTGGACAGAGTTCCTCCACACCTTAAAGGTCAATCCAATGTACGTTATTGTTTTATTTATTCATTTATAATTTTTTATTTATTTAAACTTTTTTATACATTCATTTATAATTGATTTATATATATATATATATATTATTTTTCATATATTGTTATAGTTTTCTTTCTTTTCTATATCTCGCACATTGGGACCTGATGATGGGACTTAAGAACGTCCCGAAACATCGTTGGAATAAAACCACTTCAGAAGAGTTTTTTTGAAAAATAGTTATCTTAATTTTTATTAAATTGAAAAATATGTCTACTTATTATAAATGTATCTTGTATTAATTTTTTTTATATACTCATATATTTTTAAGTATTTATTTATTTATTCAGTATTTATTAATTTAAATTTACTTTTTTTTAATAGTTTTGTTATTACTACTAATCATAGGTGTGTTAGACTCAAGTAGTATCTTAATGTATAAATTCTTTTGATGTATCCTATTACCATGTGTTGGTTTAACGGAAATAAATTTATTATTACTAAAAATGGTAGTTTGAATTGAGGGAGAAATGATTTTGAGAAGGAGTGGTGGATAGTATAAGAAAGTCATGTTATGGTCAAAATAATAATTATTATATATTAAAAAATTCTAAAACGAATGCCCAAACAAGAATTTTCGAGTAAAAAAAATGGAAGCGCTGATTTAGAGGGTTGAATCAGTTTTTTTTTCTACTCCTGTAAAGTATTCATTAATTTGAGGAAGGGTGGAGGATGCGAGAAGCAGGCTACATTCCTGGCAAGTTCAAAAACACGTCTTGCGGCGTCCGTCGTACATCACTATTTGGACCGCGTAGCTGCACAAGAAGTGCCATCTAATTAACACAAGCCACCTGCACAGAAGGACCTTCCGACCACGACCACGACCACAAGGACACAGATACTTTTTATATAAACCCCCCTATTATTTTATTTCATCCTAAGTAATGTCCTGTCTCAATGTTTTTTCTTCTTCCTATTCCTTAGAAGGCTGGATGAACCATATTCTGTTTCCCCTTCTCCCTCTATTCCCATTTCAATGGTCTTCCTCAAATGGCAACGATGGCCATTATCAGTTACATATAGCTTGCCTGCTTACAATTATGATCAGTTTCATAAATTCTTCCAAGAGCTTCTTCCAATTAAATGAAACATTTCTGGAAATAAGAAATCCAAGAAATGTTTAATGAGAAAAAAAGTATATATATGAACAGGATCCAGCTTCACGGAACTTTCTCATGGAGCTTTGAATGGGCTATGGAATGTTTGCGGAATGGTCTTAATTCTCTAATAAATTTTATTACAGTATAATACTAGTGGACTATAATTTTTTTTCTTTTCTAAGAATTACATTACAACTCGTCAGATGGTAAAGTTGCGATGACAATAGGCTTTTCATTCATTTACTTCATTCTTCTTTTCATCTAACCGCAGAACCGATCTAGATTCTCTCCCTTTCATTATAATAAAAATGTATGACTCTCTTTATGTGGTTATTTCTATTCATGACTTCTCTATAAGGTCTCTAGCCTCCTCCTTTATCTGGTTCGGTCTGCCTCCCAGGATATTCCTAGTACTGGCTCTGGTCCCATGAAAGGATTTACTTGAACCTTCCTTGGCCAATCAGTCTGCTTTCTCGTTTTCCTGTATCCCCGAGTGTCCAGGGACCCAGTAGAGTCCCACTTCCCTGTATCCCCGAGTGTCCAGGGAGCCAGTAGAATCCCACGTTCCTGTATCCCCGAGTGACCAGGGACCCAGTAGAGTCCCACTTCCCTGTATCCCCGAGTGTCCAGGGAGCCAGTAGAATCCCACTTCCCTGTATCCCCGAGTGTCCAGGGACCCAGTAGACTCCCACTTTTCTGTTTCCCCGAGTGTCCAGGGACCCAGTAGAGTCCCACTTCCCTGTATCCCCGAGTGTCCAGGGACCCAGTAGAGTCCCACTTCTAGAGGTTGGCTATCGGAGAATATTCTGACCTCCCCCATGTCACCCTCCATGCAAAGCTCCATAAAAAAATACTAAAGTACGCCGTCCTTCGGATGGGACATTAAGCGATGGTCTCGACCCTGTACGATGTCAGGTACTTGTTAAAGACCCCTACCCTAGTTGAATAAAATATGCAAAACTCCCACATTCGGGCTCATGTCAACCAGAGTGACGAAAAAGCGCGTAGTAGGCGATGTGACTTCGTATTTGAATCAGCATTACTAGGTAACTAGAATAAATTATGATGTATAAAATTAGACACATTGTAATTATTAAAATATTATAAAATTAATTATATTTATTTGTATAAAAACAAAGAAGTAACTAAATTAGTAAATAAATATATAAAGTCGTATTTTGTTTTGAAACAAGCAATGAATGAAAAACAAAAGACGACCATCAGCTGTTTCAAATAGTGTGGACGAGTCGAAGTTCTCTGGTGGAGGTGGGAGGTCTGAGTTGAGATGTAGTGAGAAAAGTGTTTAGGCTTAAGCCTACTTTAAAGTGTGGTGAACTAAGTAAGTGTGAAATAACATTGAAATTGATGCGCAAAGGAGATACTTTTATTTATTTATATGTACAAAATATATATGCCCAAAAATATAAATTTTATAATGTAGATTTAAATAAGGAAACACAAATATTTGTTATCAAATTCTATGCTATTCATTTTCCATGTTAACCCAGTAAGATAATTGATACCTTTGGATTAGATTTAACTTTTTTGCAAAATTTAGAAAAACAAATGAAAAGTTGGTTAATTGAAATAATAAATTTAAAAATATGTTCACTTTCTTCAAAATTCCAAGTCTTGAACTTTTGATATTTTTTATTAGGGCTCTTTTCTGAAATTTGTGTAGAAATCAAAATTTAGTAAAATACCAGAGATACAATTTCTACAGGAAATGTGGTAATAATTTTATTTAATTTTTTTTGTTTATTTAACTATTATTAATTCACTTATTATTTATATTTATTTATTTTTATTATACATAATTATTAATATCACAAAATATAAACTAATATTATACTAAATATTTAATATAATTTATTAAGATTTATAGGATATATATATATATATATACTCAATTCAGTTTTCACGCTCCATCTATCCGCCAATTTGGCGGAAAATAAATAGGTGTCTTACTTAGGGACTTCTCAATCCTCATGTAAATTTCATATCGATACATACATTACAATGGCAGTTATCAGGGACTGATAAACCTCAAAACCTCATAAGGACTAAATATTATTTAGTCCTTATGAGGTTTTGGATCAACCTATGAAATTTCGTTTCGATAAATTCATTATATTGGCAATTATTAGAGTTTTTGTATTGCATAACGCGATAAAGGTTCCGTACCCTCTCAATTATTGTTCATAAGTAGTTTGAAGTTATAACCCCCAGGGGCATCTTTTCAATCTTGCATTTAATAAATAATTAATTTTTAGTTACAACACTCAAGTAGCTTATCACAAAACCATTTAACAGATTTTGATTAAAATTGTTCATCGTTAGTTTAATAATCCTGTTCTATATAGACCCTTGGGGATCTTATCATACATTAGAAATGGGATTAACAAAATTAGAATCTCAGCGGCCTGAGTGGAAATTTGGTAGATATATGAGGCGTGTAGAGAAAATGAACTTCGTCTGGATTGAGGCCCAAGCTGAGAGGTAGCATGCTTGCTTACTGAGCTCAGGATCGTGGGTTCGAAACCCGGCCGACTCAGGCTTTGTATCTGGTAGGTGAAGAAACCTTGAAAACGCCGTCCTAAAAGTCTGTATGATGTCTGGTACTCGTCAAAGACTTCTACCCTGAATAAACCACCTAAGGTATGCAAAATTTAGGACTCTGTATGTATGTGTGTCTGTAGGGAGCCATGGTGGCCGTGTGGGCTAGAGCGTAGGGCTTTGGTCGCATGGTATCACCATGGTTTGCGAGTTCGAATCTCATCCGGGAGTGAGTTTTATTTCGTAAATAGAACTAGGATGTCGTAGGGCAACGCAGGATGTCATGAATAACTAGGTAACATTATTATTAGAGTCTAATATGCATATAAGGGCAAAAATTAAAACAATAAAAAATAAATGTCTGTGAACACGATAACTCCCGATAGAATGATTGTAAATAGAAGAATATTATGAGTGTTTCCACGACTCCATAAGGACGACACTTATTAATTTTCATTCAAATCGGCCAAAGGGAGGGGGAGAGGGAATTAGGGAGACGGGTTAACATAAAAACCCCAATAACTGCCGATGTATCGAATGTATCGACATAAAATTTTACATTTAAAGTCAAAACCCAATGAGGACAATATCTGATTATTTTCAGCGAAACGGCCGAAGAGAAGAGGGGGTTCAGTGGACGGGGCTTAACTCAAAAAAACATAACTGTCGATGCGAATGTATCAACACAAACCTTTGTATGAGACTTTAGAAGCCCCTATGAAAGTCAACTATTGATTATTAGCCCAAACGGTCGACTGGTTTGGGAGGGGAAGCGAAAAGTTAATTGATTTATTCATTCTGGAGAGGTTTCATTACAGTGGTCATAACGCCCACTACCGGTCTGGTAGAAGCTCTGTCTTTTGTCGCTCTGGTGGACAGATTTTTGCGAAGAATAAGCTGGTAAGTATATATTTTCAAGCCACATTTGACAACTCTATTTCCTTGATCGTAATATATATTATTTAAAGAAGTTAACATTTCTCCATACATTATTTAACATTTCTCTACACGAAAGTTAACATTCCTTCTGAACTTCGTGTTGGTAGATTCGTTACTTCGACAATTATAAGAGATTTGATTTCCCCAACCCATTAAAGAGGTATCACCCTTATGGGCTTTACACTACACTTTGATCTAAGCCAAAAGACCGAGAAGCGATCTTATGGGCTTTTACATTTATATATAAAATTATATATATATGGGCTTTTACATTTTTATATAAAATTTCATTATTTTGCCAGATATTGGGATTTTTGTGTACCTCCTCCCTTCTGGCCGATTTGTCGGAAAATTAACAGCTGTCTTCCTTGTGGGGTTCCGGACACATACTAAACTTCGTGTCGGTATATTCGTGTCTATTCCATCGGGAGATCATGTTCACAGACACAAACAAGATTTTTTTTTTCTTCTTTTTTGGAATCAGGGAATCGGAAAACATGAAATTTCGTAGAAAACCCTACATCGAATTTCTGATCGATTACATAACTTCCCCCATTCCTCCTACAGCTAGTGAAGTAAAAAAAAAATCACATAGAGGAAACGGTTTTTCATCAGTTTTGTCATGTCGTCCGATGTAGATGATGCGTTTGTCTTATGGTGGCTACGGAAGAAGGACACCAACTCGGGGCTGAATTTTGAATTTTAGAATCGAACCTGTACTTTCCACTTCTTGTGCCACTGTTTCCCATGTCCTTTGAACTTTGTCCCTGTTGCTGTAGTCCTTCACATGGAAATCGTACAGATATGGATGTTTTTCAACAACTTCCGCTAACTTCACTTAAAAGGGAATGGAAACATTCGTCATATCTGGGGAAAAACGTCCGACAAACATGCAATTTCTTTATTCAATGAAAATGACAAGTCTCGAAACGTGAAACTGAAGTCACAAGAAACCAAGTTTTTACAAGTTGCCCTAAAACCGGGTTTTAAGAAACTGATGAAACTTGAGTTTAATGTAAGAAACGCTATGTGCCACGGCCCTGTGCGATTTACCTTATTTTACGATCATTTTGAAACAAATGGCTGCATGCAACTGGTTTCTCCGCGCTTTAGGCACTAACTTGACATTGAAATTACACAGGTAGGTAAGTTAAATATTTTCCATGAAGATAAGGGGGGGGGGGGGGGGGGGGATACCTTGAGTTGCAGTGTTGTTGATGTTTGTCGGAGTCGACCGATATCAGGACTGGCTGATTGCCACTATCAGCATCCTACTATGACGTCACATCTATCTAATCAGTAGCCCTCCTCTATGATGATCCTCCCTCAACTAGTATTAAGCAGGTTATTATTTTTTTGTGTTAAACTTATTCTTGTAACATAATCTGTGGAATAACAATACATGTTGAGTGTTGTCTACTCAATACTATAGATGTAAAATATATTCATATAAATAAAACATTATTGGTTAGAAACATAACACTAACTGAAATATTGAAACAGAACATATGTTAATTAAACAAATAATGAAATCATATGTAAATATACACATCATAGAGTACTAACCTATTAAGTTCAAGATCGTGGGTTCAAAACCCGGCCGAGACGCATAATTTTTTTATCTGGGGGGTAAAAAAAACTGAGCACGCCGTCCTTTAAGAGTTTCGTTAAAGACCCCTGTCCTAGGTGAATGAAAATTATTTAGGGTAGGCAAAATTTAGGACTCCCACAGTAGAGTTGGGTTTATGTCCACCAGAGTGACGAAAGAGCGCTCTGGAAGTAGGCGATATGACCTCGTAGTTAAAGCCCGGGTATGAGTTATGATAGCTAACTATATATATTTGTATATATGAGGCGTTGCGAAAGAGAAGGGCGACCTCAACAAAAAGTAACTTATTATGCTTTTCATCCATCCCTCATTAATGTAACGTAATTAATCATTCATTAACCATTAATAGAATAGAACAGTAATAAATAAAAAAAAATTTACCTATGTGTTGAGTTCGCCCTTCTCTTTCTCAACGCCTCATATATACAATACATATATTTGTATATACACACAACTATGTGTAAAGTATATAATGTTATCTGCAGGGACGGATTTACAATAGAGGCACTCAAGGCACTTGCTCTGGGCTGCATGAATTAGGGGCGGAAAAATTATGGATTTACTTTTTAAATAAAAATTCCATTAATAAATAAATATTAAATTAGAAAATAAAATAGTATATTTATTATATTTTAATGTGTGTAATGTATTTTTTATTATTATAATTTATAAAAAAAAATTCTATCTAAATAAAAGTATGTAGGTATTTCTCTTTCGGGTGTGGGCGTCAGAATATTTTTTGCCTCTGGACGGAACAAAGTGTAAGTCTATCCCTGGTTTATAGTGGATAGGCAGATTCAAAATATGAAGTTTATTTGAAATATATTATTTGATATTTCTAGATAATGGTACAGACAAGACGAACGAATATACACCAAAGAATAAAACACTTTTATGGTCTTTGTTTGATCTGAAATTGATAATACTCAAATAGTTTCACAGATATACTCAATCAACAGACAGCCTCTCACTTACAGTTGTACTTATAAAAAGGTGTGGTACGATTGCACGTGTTGCTAATTGTAACTATTAAATTAGTCAAATATAATCGAAATAGGTGATAGATGCACGGAACTTTCTCAGAGAGCTGTTGAATGTTTAGAGTAAAGACGGCCACACACTCCAGTACACCTGTACAGGCAAACCGGAGTGTGTATGGGAAGAACCTACGCAGGTTTTTCGACCTGTGCAGGAGACCGGAGAAGATATTGAAAAAGATATGTTTACCTTCGCCAGAGTTGGGCCGATAAGCTGCGCAATGAGACAAGATTTTGCCAGATTGCAAAAGGGCAGGTTTCTTTACATTTCCACTTCTTTGTTAATACATGTTTGTTTTCTTTGTTTACATTAGTTCAACAGAAAATTTCTAAGCAAAACTTGTCAAAAAAAGGTATGGAGGAGTTTATAGAGACGTATAAGAGTGAACCCAGTTTATGGAAAATAAATAATAAGGTGTATCACCATTTCGTTAATTTTCAAATAATTTGGATAATCCTTTGGTTCAAATTTCAATTCATTTAGCAAGTTTGTATGACCAAAGTGACAGGTATACCTGAAATGTATACCAGGTAAACCGGAGCGTGTGTGGCCGTCTTAATGCTCCTAATTTGATTGAATGAGCACTAAAGTCCAGTATAATACCAATTGGCTACCTGTAGAATAAGATTATTTTCAAGAATTAATAAAAATCGTCAGTTGGTTTAGTTGCCATGCCAACAGTACTTTTTACTTACCCTGCTATTATTTACCCCGACCGAGGCCCTTAGTTTATTTTATCTGGGAGGTAAAATAAACTTAAGCATGCCGTCCTTTGGATGGGACGTTAAGCGATGGTCCCGAGCCTGTACGATGTCAGGTACTCGTTAAAGACCCCTACCCTAGATGAATAAAAATTTAGGGTAGGCAAAATTTAGGACTCCCACAGTAGAGTCGGGCTCATGTCCACCAGAGTGACGAATGAGCGCTCCGGTAGTAGGCGATATGACCTTGTAGTTAAAGCCCGGGCATGAGTCATAAAACCTAACCTAACCTATTATTTACCTGCTATAAAACCTAACCTAACCTATTATTTACATTTCTAGGCATAAACATATCTAGTTATATACATAATATTGAGGAAATTATAGAAAGTTTAGCTTTTATTTTTAATGTAAGAAACATAGCATATATTATTATAATAGCAGAGTTTTAAATGAGGACACAAATATGCTTATGATGAATTAAGTTCTCATTAAATTGTTCGATGGTCTCTACTTCAACTTTTTCATCTGAAACACACAAAAAAACATGTAGATTATAAATATGCAATGTATCGACAATTTAGGTCGATTGGCATTGGAGGAAGAGAGAACAAGTTATTGATTAAATCGTGGCCGGTGATCTACAGACGAATTTTTTTAATCTTTTTATTTTTATTTATTATTTTTCTTAATGAACCGATTTTAACAATAAAAGGATCTTCCTCTTCAATATTGAAGGGCTTTCTTACATCTCACATTTTAATAAGACTATGTCCAGGAAATCAAAATTGAAATATACAAACTGAATTTGAGGTCGCCGGTATCACAGAAGTAGCGTCCTTGCTTCCTGTGCCCAACTTCGTTGGTTCGAACCCGCTGGAAGTCCGTAGGTAAGAAAACCTCGAGCATGCCGTCCTTCGGTTTGGACGTTAAGCGATGGTCCCGAGTCATGTGTGATGTCAGATACTCGTTAAAAATCCCTCAAACTAAACGTGGGTAGGTTGAAGTTTTAAGACTCCCGTAGTTGAGCTTGAGGGAAAGAATAAGGGCATGGAATGCTTAGGTCCCTAGGTGTCCAGACCATCCCACCCAGTATATCTAAGATAGATAGGATAAGATTTTTTTTAAGACTTAATAAAAGTCGTCATTATGTTTAGTTGCCATGCCAACAGTGGATTTTATTCTCTTTTAATTTTTTTATTACTTTTTTAGATTGACAAAAAAGATTTTAAAAGTTTGGATTCTCTATCACCAATCATCTGTTCAAAAAAAGAAAAATAACAAATCTGAGGAAAGAATGAAAATATTGAAAGAATTTTATGTCAGTTAAGGAAGAAATGTTTACAAAAATGTCGTATATTTTACAGATCTATTGAACACATAAAATATAATATATTCGTAAATTAAAAAAAAAAAAATTATGTCAAAAGAATGTAATCTATAAATCGAAGAGGTGAGAATTACGGGAGTCTGTCTGATATTGACGATTTTTTTTTTTTTTGTTTTCCACTTTAATTATGTTTTTGAGTAGAATCCGAAAATAAACTCCTTTTGAGCATTAGACCTCTTATAACTCTTCAAAAAATCATTCGACTTTGAAACCATCAGTCAGAGAAACAGAAGGTCTGAATGGATTCAGCCAATGAGAATTTGTTTTCAATAGAGGTTTGCCTTCTACAAAAAATTAAGTTGAAATCTGAGAGAACTAACTACAGCAACACATGTTATTTTCGTCTCATGTTGTATAGATTTCTAAATATATTCATTAGTTTGATTTGCATGCTAGAATTTGATTAGTGACTCCTCGGTTTGTATAATCTAAATTTAAATGGCTAAATATTTGGTTTATAGATCAGCAGGTGGACAATGCAGAGGTAATGTTAATAATAACCACGAGAGGGCCGGGAGCACAGAGGAAGTAAGTGTTCTTGCTTCCTGTCTTCAAGATCGCAGGCTCGAAACCCGGCCAAGGCTCTTAGTTTTTTTCCATCTGAGAGATAAAAAAAAACATGAGCATGCCGTCCTTGAATACACATTTAGGGAATGGAAACATTAGGATTGTCAGAGTAGAATCGGGCTCTAAGGGATATAATTTTTTTTGTTCATGTCAAACATGATTTTATACCAAAATTAGGTTGTGTAACTTGATCTTATAGTCAGATCATCATATTACAGCACCATTGGAATCTATGTTAATTTTTTTGTTAGGAAACATCACTGAAACTTTCATTATGATCAAAATCCAGTGGTTAGGGAGGGGTGTGGTTAACATGACTGATAACCATGAAGGAAGACTACCGTGATGAGGTGAGGGCGGGGTTGCAACATGTCCAAACAAAACAGTGGCCCGGGCTGGATTCGAACCTCCAATCTTCACCTTTTAAGGCCTGCAGTACACACAAAAAACGAAATGTTAGTACGCTGGTACTCCACACAACTCTTCGACGCCTCCTCACCCTGTCTTAACCTCCTGCCGTGGTTTCCTTCAAGTCCTAGGCTATCCACACCACTCTTCCAAGTCCAAGCCTCCTCACCCCGTCTTAACCTCCTGCCGTGGCTTCCTTCAAGTCCTAAGCTATCCACACAACTCTTCCAAGTCCAAGCCTCCTCACCCCGTCTTAACCTCCTGCCGTGGTTTCCTTCAAGTCCTAAGCTATCCACACAACTCTTCCAAGTCCAAGCCTCCTCACCCCGTCTTAACCTCCTGCCGTGGCTTCCTTCAAGTTCTCTTCGAATAACAATCCTCTTCGTCTGATTAGCCTTTCATTCCCCTTCCTGTGAATTTTTCTGATCTTCTGCATCAATTTGTATTATCTCTGTATTTATTTCAATTTCTTATTATACCTATTGTATAACAAAGTATTGTAATTGTGCGAAAATCCGAGATCGAGTTTTAACAAAGGATTTTAACCTTTCAAGGTCTTCTGACACATTTTGACCATTTTCGCGATGATGTTTATCTGTGCGCATGCGTGAATGTGACTGGAACTTAGTGAGCGTTCTAACTCAAAACGACATTAAACTGAAGCCACTTTCCTTCTGGATCCAAGTCCATTTTACAAGATACTCCTTATATTTATGACAAAATAAAAAGTTCCTTCGAATAAAGTTGTAAATAAAATACATTTTATGTCAAATATGATTTTCGCAGGTCGTCACGTTTCTTTTACATCAGTTTTTCAGTTTGTTCTGAAAAGTTAATTTCATTTCAAACCCGGTCTGAGCCTCCACTTCTCTCTTGTCCAGTCAGCCATTAATGTATTCTGCTCTATCTATTTTTAAGTTATTTCCTTTTCTTCTATATATTTATATAGATGCATTTTTTTTCTTCTTAATGTCTGTTTATTTAAATTTAATTATTTATTATATATTTATTCATTTATTATTTATTCATTGGTGTTTTTATTGCTTTGTTTCTTTCCGCTATAGCAATAATTTGATATTCTTTCTTACTTCGTAGGCCATACTCATATTTTATTTTATTATTTCTTTTCTTATTGACTTTTTATGTATTTATTCTTAGGGGACATCGGTCCCGGAATAATATTTCATATCATTTTCCCCTTCAAGATGTTTGTCAATTCAAAAATACTAACTTTTTTTATAGTCCTTGGTAAGTACTTAAAAATTATGTGTTTTCACCGGAATTTTATGTTTTCCGAACATAAGTTTTTTGCTTTTTTTCTTCAGTTTTAGAATTAAGATGAAAATCAATAAAAATTTTGAAGAAAACTGGTTTCGTCATTCTGAATTAAAAAAAAAAAAAGGGGGGGGGGTTTATTTCCCACGTATAGCTACATTTTCGGAATCGCCTTGTCCAGATTTTTAATATAGATTCGTCAATAAATATTCGTTTAAAAAAATGTAGCCCCATCCGTTCTTTTTTTAAGGGACCAGTGGGGGGGTATATGTAAATGCAGTGGACACCGGTTTTTTTTTTTTTTTTTAATGTTCATGTTGAAGGGGGGCCCCAAGGAAAAATGTTGTAGGGTGTTCAAAAGTTAAAGTTAGGCCCACTACTGTGAAGCCCAAAAATCAAAATGTTTCGACGCTATATAGTCAATTTTTTAAGTTATAGATATATCCTTTTTTTTTCTGAAATTAATTTTATTTCAAACCTTGTCTGGGCATCCTTCTGTAGTCAACCATTATTGAATCATGTTCTGATGATTTTATTAATATTTTATTCTTATTGTTGGTTTGGGTACAGGTTAAATGAGAACTTCGAATAGAACAAGAGATATATTTATTTGGACAACACCCTTATTACAAAACCGCGTGGTAACGAACACAAAGTCAGTTGTTCAATAATAAGTCCCATACCGCGTGGGAACTACACAAGTCACTCACTTACTGTGCTTGGTAACAGACGACTAACTTTATACCCGCGTGGTAATAAACAACTCACTTCCGCATGGTAACTAACGACTCACCTTATACCCGCGTGGTAATAAGGACGAATCCATTCCGTACACCGCGTGCTGGCTCGACCCAGACTCTCAGTCCACCCCGCGTGGCGACCAACTCAACGAACTCAGTCCACCCCGCGTGGTGCCCAACTGCTTACTGACTCAAGTAGTTCATCAACAACAAATCGATTGTCTCGGCGTGTTCCCGAACTCACCCACACTCAACTCGCGACTTAACATCCCGCCCCCCATGAAGGCTCGGCTTCATTATTGGGTTGGGAGCGGGCATAGTCGCGAAAGGGGTCTGCGCACAACCCCGGTGGTCGTTGCGACTCGCGTGATCGCGTCTTGCCCCGGGTAGAGCTGGGTGATCCGTCCCAGCTTCCAGGATTGCGGCGGAGCGTTGTCGTCCCCGTAGGTCTCCTTCAAGAGCACCTCCGACGCGAGCGGGCACCGCTGCAGCTCCCGATCAGCCAGCCCATGCAGCGCGCGAATCGCGAGAAAAGGCGCGGAAGTCGTCCATGAACGGAGCGGAGGCGACATGCATCAGTGTAGCGAATGGTGTGCGAGTGATGATCTCAGTGCCGCGTGTAGTGGAAGGCGGCTGTCCGAGCCGACTTTTGCGTCCAGGCTTACGATGAGTAGGCCAATTGGTGCGTTGAGGTCGTGGGTTGCAGGCTTCATCCAAAGAGGCTGGAGGCGCTGAAGTCGCGGGTCTCGGCTCAGTTTGCGCAGAAGAGGCGTCGCATGTGGATTCGTTCGCGGTAGCGGGAGGTGCAGTCTTCTCAGCAGCAGAAGATCTACGGCGTCGGCGCTGGTGCCGCGGGGTCTTGTTTTTTCTAAGTCGACTAATTTGACTTTCTTCGCGACATTTTTCAAATGAAAATAATAAAATGGACTGCATGTACTTGCGTTAATCCGGCCCGGTAAAAACCATGTTGGGTTTGGGTACAGGTTAAATGAGAACTTCGAATAGAACAAGAGATATATTTATTTGGACAACACCCTTATTACAAAACCGCGTGGTAACGAACACAAAGTCAGTTGTTCAATAATAAGTCCCATACCGCGTGGGAACTACACAAGTCACTCACTTACTGTGCTTGGTAACAGACGACTAACTTTATACCCGCGTGGTAATAAACAACTCACTTCCGCATGGTAACTAACGACTCACCTTATACCCGCGTGGTAATAAGGACGAATCCATTCCGTACACCGCGTGCTGGCTCGACCCAGACTCTCAGTCCACCCCGCGTGGCGACCAACTCAACGAACTCAGTCCACCCCGCGTGGCAACCAACTCAACGAACTCAGTCCACCCCGCGTGGTGCCCAACTGCTTACTGACTCATGTAGTTCATCAACAACAAATCGATTGTCTCGGCGTGTTCCCGAACTCACCCACACTCAACTCGCGACTTAACACTTATTTATATAGGTTTTCTCCATCCAACTTATTTATTTCTTTGTACGACATATTAATACTTTATTTGATTGTTTATTTTTCCTTTTGACTCTGTATGTACTTAGGGGACTTTGGTCCTAGAATAAAAAAAATATTTTCATTTTATTTGTTTCCATCCTGAAAATTTGATATATATATAGATTTATTAGAAGTAGAAGTCTATATTCATTTCCAAAGTCCCCCCCCCCCCCCCCCCCCCCTCATCACCATCCATTTCTCGAAAAAAGTAAAGATAGGTTATAGGCCAATTAGACTTAGTAATAGTGAGGTGGAGCTGTTGGCAATTATTATAACTCGCAATCTGTGTCCTTGCCAGGTTCAAGGTCTCCTCTTTCGTAAGTATCGACATGAAATGAAATAAGTAATATGCAAATATAACTATAATATAAATCAGAGATAAACCCTCATTTAACGATGCAGTTACTGTCAAATAAACTAATATTGTATATAATTAACAGTATTAACCGGAGTTATCCAGGGAACATACTATAGTTCATGTGATTTCTAAGTCCTTGTTTGCAATGTTCAGTGATTCATATGAAAAAAAATGCATTATGTTTTGGTATGAAAGCAAATTTTTAGGCGTTGCGAGCTTATCCCCCACCAAAATCCATTCAATATAAAATATATTATTCTTCAGTTTGTCAACTTAAGAATAATATGAAAACTGACATTATTGCAGAGATATTGTGAAAAAATTCAAATGAACTTGAATGAAATAAAACTCGTTTATTTGTGGTATTGTCTAATTTCACAAAATAAATATACATGGGAGTACTTTCGGTATTTCTACCATCCTCAGCCAAAAGTATAAGAGTCTCTTACACTTTTGGCTGAGGATGGTAGAAATACCGAAAGTACTCCATGTATATTTATTCTATGAAATAAGACAATATCACAAATAAACGAGTTTTATTTCATTCAAGTTCATAAGAATAATATATTTTATACTATTCTTGTCAATATCTTTAAAAACATCACTTAATATTTTTATACAGAATTGGGTAACACAACCTGACAGATAATTGAAAAGGGAGGTTACCTCGCTCTTGTACCATAATGGTAAACATTTGTTGGCGGGACATAACTATACACGGTTAATCAAAAAACGTTACTTAGCTTTTGCGACATAGCGGTGAATAGTGATTTGATTGCGGTAATTTGGCAAATATTTTATACTTATACTACCTATAAGTATACCGCCTAAGAATCGTATTAGGACGTTTTGGCAAACTCTACTTAAATAATAGTTGAACAATAATCAGCTGAAGAATAAGCATATCTTATACATTAACGAATGACTAATAATAAAGAACATAAAAATCTAGGTTGTGTCCAACACAGACTTTCTTGTACCAACCATGAAGTTTCAGATCAATCCTACCTTTCAGATTGACATTATAGGGTATAAGAAAGTCACTCATAGAATTACACTGAACAATGAAACAAAGAAAACTATTATATACCAAGTAATGCCAGTTTTAAATGAGAGAGGGATCTAAAAAAAACCTGTTTGGTATAAGAAAGTCCTGTGTTCTATATTATATTATTAATATACAAATAAAAATATAGGTTTGGATAAACATACTCGTACATGACTTTCTTGTTCCAAAATAATGTTTATTATGAAAAATGAATAATAGATAGAAATAATCGAATGTGTAATATTTATTTCATAATTTCTAATAAAATTATAGACAATCAATAAAGTATCAGATATAGTTATTGTTCAGTTATTTCTATTTAATTTACCAGAAAGTCTTCATACGATAGTTAGAAGGTATTGTTATAACAACCAAGTTGAGAAAGGCGGAATATGGTCGACAATGTTCAAGGTCATCCCATAAGTAATGTCGGTTTCTCATTATTGCCTATTTGTAAACAAAATTAAAGCCAACTGCTTTTGGATGATGATTTGTTTACCAATAATATTCAAATAGGTATTAATAAATAATTAACTTATATTGTTTTGACTGAGGCCTTCATCTTTAGGCCTTCAGTTCACATTTTACCATGGAAGTGACTAGTGAACATATTCGGCATATTTTGTTATGGAAATTTAACAGAGGCGAAAAAGCGGCTACCACCCCATCGAAAAATTGAGAAAGTTTATGGCGAGGGTCAAATAAGTGAGAGGCAGGTGCAACGATGGTTTGAAAAATTTCGTGGTGGACATTTCGACCTTGTAGACGAGCCTCGCTCAGACCGACCTGTTCAATTAGGAGAGGATCTTCTGAGAGCTGCAGTTGAAGAAAATCCAGCTGTAACAGTTGAAGAACTTGTTAACAAACTTGAATCCATCCATTCCACCATCCACCGCCATCTCCATCAGATCGGAAAAATTTCCAAATTAGGAAAATGGGTGTCACATGAGCTTAGCGAGGAAAATCTTAGAGGGCGTATCTCGACTTGGACTTCATTAATCTCTAGGCTAAATGGGGAGCCATTTCTCGCCAAGATCGTCACTGGTGGCAAAAAGTGGGTTCTTTACAACAATGTTGTGCGTTCTAGACAATGGCTCAGTCCAGGGCAAGAACAATACCTCAGCCTAGAGCAGGCCTCCATCCCGAAAAGGTTTTGCTTTCTGTTTGGTGGGATATGGGAGGCATAATTCACTATGAATTTTTAAAAAAGAATGAAACGATCACCAAAGAGGTTTACTGTCAACAGCTTGACCGTTTAAATCAAGCTCTTTCAGAAGAACAGCTTTCTTTAGTGAGTAGACGTGGAGTTTTGTTTCACCAGGACAACGCAAAGCCTCACACTGTCAAAGACACGATTACAAAAATCCATGGCTTCGGCTGAGAAATTATGGCTTACCCACTTTATTCGCCTCATTTAGCCCTTTCAGATTTAGCCCTTACCATCTTTTCCGGAGCCTTCAAAATTATTTGAAGGGAAAAACAATAAAGTCGCCAGAAAAAGTGAAAATGATAATGAGTCAATTTTTTTATTCAAAAGAGAAAGATTTTTTTTTAAAGGAATAGGAGACTTGAAAATTAGGTGGAAAAACATTGTACAAAATGAGGAAAATACATAGTTGATCGATAACATTTTTCACATTTTTTTTACACAACCCCCATCCAACTTATTTAAAAACCGACATTAGTTATGGGATGAACTGATATAATATTTGAAATATTGTATATTACACAAGTAATGTATACGTAATTTACCAGTTTCGACATTACATCATCGTCAGATTTAGTAAACTACTTCCTCTTGTCTTCAAGAAGAATTTAAAAAAATTAAATAAAAAGGGATTTTGTTTTATTTAAAGTAAGTACTTTGTTGGCCATTAAGGATGTTTTCAGAGGTTTACTCCGTCTTTGCGAAACGGAACACCATTGTCGAAAAATTAACAATATAAAAAAAATTCCTTATGAAATTCCTAACCTTCAATTTTTGTCATATTTAAGGTGGGACCAACATGGTCAAAGATAATAGCCGCCGATAATAGATTAGTGCCGTAGATATAATGTTTAAATATATATAATATAACACTGGAGGCTCCGCCCCTTCCGCTGCCGGGATTTATTTTCTAATTTAATATTAATTTATTAATGAAATTTTGATATAAAAAAAAATCTGAAATTTTGTCGCCCTTCTTTCATGCCAAGTGCCTTGAGGCCCCCTATTGTAAGTCCGTCCCTGGGTGAACCGGACTTGAGACCTGTTGGCTGGATGAGACGCGAAGGAAGAGAAGTGGGCAGGAGGTGTGACATAGAGGAGGGGTGGGGCACACGCCTTCAGGGGCTTGGAGGCTCGCCGCAACACAAGGTCACATGACCTCCACCTCACAACTTGTCTCTTACTTCCTCACCTGTGTAAGTTATCTCCTCACCTGTGTAAGTTATCTAATCAGTCAAAAAGTCAATATTGATTTTTCACCGAAATTTCATGTTAAATCCAGAAATAAAAAAAAAAATTCACTGGTTCGGCCAGAGTAGGCCTATTGTGTTGGGAGAATCATGGCCAATGTACTTCCTCAGCGTGAATTAATCAACTAAGTTTTCTCTCTCTCTCTCTGAAACAAATCAACCAATTTGATTGAAAATTAATATTATGCCTTACTCAGGGATTTCTGAAACCTCATACTAATTGTCGTGTCGATACATTCATTAGGTCAACAGGAATTGGTATTTTTGACTTCGGGCTCCCTCTTCTTCCCCCCTTCGGGTGATTTTGCTGAAAAGCGATAGGTTTTGTCTTTGTTTAGTTCTGGATAAGCTATCATATTAATATACAATAAATTGATTATATCCAGAGTTATATAGTTCACAGAAACACTCACAGATAAGAATTTTTTTATTAATTTATTGAATCCATCCTCCTAAAAAATTATTTATTTTTTCTTCTCTTATTTTCTTTTCTTATCCCTATAAATTGAGGCTCAACTTATTATTAAGGTTAAGTTTGAAAGTCTGCTAAAAAGGCTTTGCATTTGGTGGATTATTTATTTATTTTTTTAATATGACATTCCTTATATGTAACCTTAAACCAAGCCAAATATCTCTAGTGGAGTGTGAGGTGGGAAGCTTGCATGTGCATGTGCATACCGGAGGAGGAAGGTGTGTCCTGGATGCAGTTTCAGCACACAAGACATTCTGCATGGTTCAAGGCGATCCTAGGCCTGCCCCCAAGGCCGCTGTATTTATGATTCAGGTAAAGTACCACATTTCATTGGTACCATGCCAAACTAATTAACTTGAAATTCAATAGTTTCATAAGGAGAGCAAAAAAAAAAAAAAACATTTTTCATGTTGAATTTAAAATCAGCGCTTTCATAAATTCTCTTTTTTCACAGCTCATCTAATTTGGTTAAGCACACAGTTTATGTTCTTTTAGCAATCATTTAAATGTTAATCGGGACACTCCAGCGACTAGAAGTTTAATAACAAACATTTTTAGTGAGAATCAATTTTTTGATATGACTAACTGTTTTCGGGCAAATGAAGAAACGTCTAAAAATATCTGTTTCAAAAAGAAATTTCAAAACAAATTTCGGTATGTATCTCGCAAAGCGGGCGTCCTCAAGAAATCGTATTTCATTTAAAATGTTTTAGTTTTCTGTACAAATTTTACTTGAAGATTTTTGATTAAGACATAAATATAAGCGGTATCCTGTAAAATGCATTTAGGCCCCGAAATAAAGTGGCCTCAATTTCGGCCAAAATCTATTCATTTCAAATTCTCAGCTATAATCATGTTTACGATGTAGCGCTCACTTGAAATTTGAAAGGGATTTAGTTGTTATAAACGACATAACTAGAACGCCTCAAAATCCATTTGTAATCCCGAAATAAATCCTGATTGACTCAAATTGAAAGATAAACAAACCAGATAGACTGTTTCTAACGTCAACAAGTCAGCCTTCAGAGGCAGATGTCAAACTAACGGAATATTTTATATTCATCTTCAACAGACAGTCATTTATTTATAAAAAAATTGATCTGGCCATAACAGGACTTTGTTATACCAACCACTTTTGTACAGATTATTCTCCCACCCGCTACCTGAGACATTTCTAGTTTCTGGATAATTTAAACCTTTGAAATCAAACTCCTTCATAATTTTACTATTGAAAGGGGTGTTCGTGATTTGTCGACCTAGACTGTCTTCACCTCATAAGGCGTGTGAAGAGTTGTCAGTTTCTTTTATTTTCTTTATCAAAGAGAAATAACGATCACATGGGAGGTACGAATGGCCTCGTACAAGATACGTAGGTAGCCGTCCACAATAAGGTATAATGGGCAACTGTAATCCCGATCCCGATATATAATATATATTGTTAGAATCTGCTCTATTGGACAGAAGAATAAAAACGTGGAAAATATTAACAAAATTAAAAATAAGCAATGGAATTTTAGAAAGGTTTAATCAATGATGTAATAGAAAAGGGAAGAGTCAAAGGGTCTTATGGGAAGGTTATAGGAGAGGAATGGAAAGCAAGAAAAAAATGTAGTGTTGGCAGCTGAAACAAAAAGAGAAGGAAAAAAATGGCAAAACTAGCGATAGTTGTTAAATTTATGCTCTACAGACTAAATAGCCTGCGATATTTTTTCATACTAACCGGCAGTGCATTACTCACAAAAAATCCAAAAATTCTGTGAAGGCTCCACAGGTAGACCCAAAATCAATGCGACACTCATTGTTTTCACCCAGATGGCTGCAGTTACCACTTTTCTCTAGTTTTTATCCTGATTAGAGAATCCATCATTGAATCTCCCCCTACACCTTGGGGGGGCTATGCCTCCAAACCCAACTTTTCTTTTCCAATGATACGCTTAATTTTTTGTTTTAAAATTCGAAAACTAGATATTTTGAAAAGAAAAAATACGCAAAATAATATTGACCGGATAAGTATTCCTGGAGATATTCAAGGAGGGGGGGGGGGGGGGCAAATTTAAATTTTACTTTCAGATATACAGACATGATATAAATAACATTTTCCATCCATTGTTGGTCTAATTTAAAATCAGACAATATCTCCCTTCCCGTTGAGGGGAGGGGAATTATCCCAATATCATTTTTGACGATAAGATTTAAAGTCAAGGTAACAACTAGTGAAAGGTGGTGTTTGTTTCATATTTATAACCATTTAAGTGAAAATAGGGAGTCGCATCGAATTTGTGCCATTTTGTATGTGTATTAATATGTTTATCATATTGATTAAACTAGCAGGTCGACCAGACTTTGCCCGAGAGTAACTTATCAGAAGGTCCTTTCTTAGAAAGAGAAACCTTAATCCGAATAATACAACCTAGTAGCCAATTTCCTAACCGCCATGTAGGGATGGATAACTGAGATTCCTAACGCAATTTTTAAACATTCATCCTTCGACGCTCCTTTTATGGTTATTTACATATCTAGTTATATACATAAGATCGAGGAAATGATGTAGACAAAGTTCAGCTTTTATATTTATTTTAATGTAAGAAACTTGGCATCTATTATTATGATAGCAGAGCTTTGAATGAGAACACAAATATGTTTATGGTGAACTAAATTCTCATTGAATTGTTCGATGGTCTCTACTTCAACTTTTTCATCTGAAACACAAAAAATATGTAAATATAAATATGTAATTATAGTAGATCAATGAAATGAGTTTATACTTCCCCAGTTATACGAAATATAGGAGACGTTACCTAATCGGTCTGAAATTCAATGCGGCGTTTTCAACGGAATTTTCTGTTTTCAGACCTCCAGATGCCAAAAATGAAGAGTCTCTGTTCTTCCTCAAAGATGCGTCCTCCAGGATGGCAACGGCTCTGGCTGGGAACATAACAATGTTACAACTACGGAAACGACTGGCACTTGTAACTCGTTATGAAGGGCTGTCTGTCGTAACTATAGCAGATATTCTCAGAACTGGGAGAGTGTTATTATCTATGTGGACTGATGAGCAGTTATTGCGGCGGAGGCTTCCTTACCGAGGTTAAAAATACAAACTTCAACATTTGAAATATTAAAGAATGTACAAATTTAATAAAGATTTCATTTTTTGTGCGGGTTATGCACAGGGCCACAGAATTAGGTTGTCCAGAAAACCAAGACTTTTAATAGTCCGTGATCTCGCCGATCATATTTTTCACTTTTACCTCGGTCCATTAAAGTAATACACTAATTACTTTATAATTAGGTGTACACGATGAAATAGTACTAAATAAGATAGGAAAAATAATAATAAGAGAAGTAACGGGACTAACACGGGATTAAAATGTATAGTTACAAAATTAAAATTTATATTATTTTTTAGGTTTCAAAATTCCCGGTTCCTGGATGAACTGGATGATGAACTAATAATAGTCGAGAAAAAAAAGAGGGATCTTACTTTTTGAGTTGGCCTGGCATGGACACTTTGGCTGATTCAATGTTCTTCAGCTGACCACTCTGAACACTGCAATCACACAACACTTACTATTAGCAATTATAATAGTTTTACAACCATTATGATTATTTACATATTTGTTAATTAATGGTTTTAAAATCAAATGGCGATTATATTCATATTATTTACCATAAATTCAATTAGAAAAATTGAGATAATCGGGTTTGATATGAACCGGTGAAGATGGACCTTGTAACCAAATATGTACATCAAAGTGATTCTATTCTGCAAGAGCTTCTTCCTTAACATAGTCTATGGCCATAGCAGGTCTGTCTGTTTACGCGCATATCCAAAAGAAATTGGTTGAACGTAGGTTTCTCCAATTCTCGAAACTTGGATATTATCTCACTGATCTGTTTTGGATACAGCTAGTTTTGTTCTGTACATTAGTACAGAGATAGTTAACGTTGATCTGAACACTATTTAAAATAATCATACCATTCGATGTGCATTTTAATGTTGAATACAAACTACGGTTTTTCCATTGATTTTCTCACATTTAGCACTCACAATTGTTTAAATTAGAAAAAAAAATCCTCCCATCAACTCATCATCCTTCAAATTCATATTCAAAGTACAGTAATCCCTCAATATTTGCCAGTTTACATTCTTGTAACCTCCAGGGAATGTCAAAATATTTGCGACTATAATACAATGAGACAACGAGGGTTAGGTTCTTCAGGAAGAAGCTAATTTGGATAAATGCAAAGTATAACAAATGTTTTACATAAAAATCAATGCAAGTTCAAGAAATATATCACTGTCTATTTAAGAAAATAAAGCGCCCCCGCCGGCACAGTAAATAAACAAAACAGCACACATAAATGTTTATAAAACCATTGCATATACATAATAATTGTTTAAACTTTATAGTAAGAAATTTCGGTTAAAATTTAGAAACATAAGTACATCCTAATAGTGAAGGCGCCGGTAACTCAGTGGTATGAGTTCTTGCTTACTTAGCTCATGATCGCAGATAAAAAACTCGGCCGAAGCCCTTCGGTTTTTTATCTGGGAGGTGAAAAACCCTTGAGCACGTCTTCCTCCGGATTGGACGTTAAGCGATGGTCCCGAGCCTGTACGATGTCAGGTACTCGTTAAAGATCCATACTCTAAGTGAATAAACCTGAGTATGCAACATTTAGGACCACCACAGTAGAGTCGGGCCCATATCCACCAGAGCGACGTAAGAGCTTTGGTAATAGGCGATACGGCCTCGTAGTTAAAGACCGGGCATGAGTCACAATAACTAACATCCTAATAATAAAAAAAGTTTAATTATATCCTACAGTGGCGTTAGTACTCTCATCATTACCTAACCTGATTTTTATTTTTTTATTTATATTCTCTAGGGGCCGTGTGGGCTAGAGCGTAGGGCTTTGGTTGCATTCGACTCACCACGGGTGCGGGTTCGAATCCCGTCCGGGGAAGAATTTAATTACATAGATAAAATGTCTCTCCCGGGTCCATGGATGTTTGTAAATAACCCCGGTAATGTAGCCCACCCCGATGGTGCCAAAATAAAAATGGGCTATACCCACCCAGCCTTTAACAGCCCCAAGGAAAACATTTCCATATGGGGTGGGTGTTATGAAAAAAAAATTGTCTTTTTAATACATTTTTTTCCATATTTTTAAAAAGTTATTTTTTAGATTCGGTATGATATGTAAAACAGCCAAATACAGAAAAAACAACAACATAAATTGGTCCGCAGGTTACAAAGACTATTGTGAAACTACGCTCTTAACAAACAACCTAAATATGAGAGGAAAGGTATAATTTGTTGGTAAAGTGAATAAACAAGTTTATTCAGAAATCAGAGTTGCCAAAAAACCTCTAGCGTCGTGTTGCATTCACTTGTATGGATGGAAGATGGCTGATACGAGTATAGTGAGAAGTGATTATTTCACAGGTTGCACAATAAGAATGTAATCTGACTTCTCACTCATTTTATTATTATATGCTTGCCGGCTTCCGGTCCTCATCATCAGCCTGTCTACAAAAACCTCACATTTAGTAAAAAAAAAAAGTTATGAAATTCTAGGAATAGATAATTAAAATACACAATTTCTTTGTCAAACTTCACTATATATTCTCAAATACTCAACTAGTTTCGCCGTGTTATGGCATTATCAAGAGAGTTTATAAGTGACTCTTGATAATGCCTTAACACAGCGAAACTAGTTAAGTATTTGAGAATATATAGTGAAGTTTGACAAAGAAATTGTGTATTTTAATTATCTATTACTTTATTTTTATATCTTCCGTTAGATTTTTTATTATTTCAGTGCTTAATGACAAAAACAAAGTGTGTAAATAGTTATTGTATATAGTTCTTGTTTCGTTTTTCTTTTTCTAGACATGAGTTTTGTGCGTTTTCATTTCGTTATGGTTTCTTTATCTTTAAAGTGTTGAAAGTAACCTTTACAAATACTATTTTTATTTAATTATTGTGATTTTGTGCGGACTTAATGGTGGCGGGAAGTGAGGAAACCCCAGTTGGGGCCCTTGCTAGTCCTAGCACCAGCACCACAGTAGCCATGGAACAAGCCCCATCCAACTTGGGAACGACCTGGGAGTCAGTAGTGGGCCGGAAGAGAAGCGGGACAACGTCCAGAGACCCACGCAAGGTAGCCAAACAGTCAGGTGAGCACCTCACCCCTACCACCGTAGCAAATAGCTTTAGTGTTCTGACCAACATGGAGACATCAGCTATTGAAGAGCCAGAAAAAACAAATAATGTTACAAAAGCTGAAAAGCCTCCACCTATTTACCTAAAAGGCGTCGAAAATTACGACAGCCTAATAGAAATTTTAATAAAAGAAGGAGGATTGGAGTCATTCTCCTTGAGGACTACCACACAGGGCATAACAATATATGCCAAAACGCCGACGGCATACAGGGCCTTCATCCACCTACTCGAAGGAAATAATGCCAATTTCCACACCTACCAAAACCCAAACGACAAAGTGCCTCGAGTGGTCATCCGAGGTCTTCATCCCTCCACGAGTGTGAACACTATACACAGAGCCCTGCAAGAGAAAGGGTTCGTCGCCACCCGAATTACTAATGTGTGGTCGAGATACAAAGTGCCACTACCATTATTCTTTGTTGATGTAGAGCCTGGCAGCTACAATGAAAAAATTTATGACATTGAATGTTTATTGTATACAAAAATTAAAATAGAGGAGCCAAGAAAGAAGCACACTGTGGCACAGTGCACTCGCTGCCAGGCCTTCGGGCACACAAAGAGTTACTGTAGGCACACACATCGTTGTGTTCGGTGTGGCGGCGAACACATTTCGGGAAGCTGCAACAAGCCCCGGACTGTTCCAGCCACCTGCGCGAACTGCCAGGAATCCCACCCGGCCAACTACAAGGGATGCCGGGTGTACAAAGAACTGCAGTTCAAACGACAGGGCAGTAGACCACAACCACCGAGAAACCCAGCAGCAGCGCCTCCATCCCACCAGGACCAGGCGATCTACCCTTCTCTGGTGCGGCCCGCCCCTCCACCACCTCCTCTGAGGCAGACCTTTGCAGCCACCGCCAGGAACCTCACCACCGAGACACCTCCCCTTCAGAGATCTCCGCACATTTCGGCAGGCCTGAGAGAGGACAACACCCAGTGGTCAGCAAATGGCCTCCCACCTCAAATGGTACACTTCATATCAGGTATAAACCAGATAGTCCAACCTCTTTTTAATCTTCTTAGCCAGCTATCCCAACTCACCCAAACCTTTTGTTCCCAGTATGTCCGCTAATACTCTCACACTGGGTTCCTTGACAGTCCTTCTATGGAACGCCAATGGCATAATACAACATAAAAATGAGCTTGAAATAATTTTGAATCAAAAAAGAATTGACGTAGCCCTCATTTCGGAAACCCACCTGACAACTAAATCTAAATTTTTCATTCAAAATTACAAAGTGTATAGAGCCGACCACCCAGACAACAGGAGCCACGGCGGTGCGGCTGTCATAATAAAACAATCCCTTAAACACTATGCACTACCATCACATACCACACCACACATACAAGCGGCAGCTATATCCTTACACACCAGACACAGGAAAATCTCACTCGTGGCCGTATATTGTCCCCCGAGGCACGCCATAAGGCCGGAAACATTCGTCCGGTTCTTTAGGGATCTGGGCGCATGTTTCCTCGCTGGGGGCGATTTCAACGCCAAACACCAGCGATGGGGTTCGCGCCTTTGCACCCCTAGGGGCAGAAGTCTGTATTCCTCTGTTAATCAGCTCTCATTAGACACTATTTCGACAAACTCACCGACTTACTGGCCAACCTCAAGACGCAAATTGCCGGACTTACTAGACTTCTTCATACAGAAGGGGCTGCGAGGTGTGCCATACGATGTTAAATCTTGCTCTCATCTCTCCTCGGATCACTCACCAGTACATCTCACTCTTTGGGCGGAGATTGAGATTGAATCAACGAGGCCAAGTCTAACGCCAGGAGTTATGGACTGGAACCTTTTCCAACAGCAATTGGAGACAACATTGTCCGTGCCATATTCACTGAAGACGGGAGAGGAAATAGAGGAGGCTGTGGAATTTCTTACCGTATCCATACAGCAGGCTGCCTGGCAAGCAGTCCTACCAACAAACACTGGTCCTCATCCGACTCTCCCCTCCTACCCTGCATACATCCGTGAGCTGATCGGAGAAAAGAGGAGAGCGAGAAAAAGATGGCAGACCTCGAGATTACCTTCAGACAGACGGACATACAACAGACTAAGCAATGACCTGAAGACGCAAATCAGACTGATTAACAGGGAATACTACGACTCCTCCCTTTCCAATCTGAATGCGGAGGATGGCAGCCTATGGAGGAGAACCCGTAGACTTCTCCGACACCAATCTCAGTCGATGCCAATGCGACAGAACGACGGATCCTGGGCCGTGACGGACGACGAGAAAGCCGATTTGTTTGCTGCGCATCTCTCATCTACTTTCAGACCTCATCACGATCTTTCAGACATCCCTCATGAATCACGTATTCACCATTTCTTAGACACACCCCTTCCTATCTCCCTCCCACCAAAAGCCTTCATACCCTCCGAAGTTCAGTACGAAATTAAAAATCTCCCCAGAAGGAAGTCCCCGGGCTATGACCTGATAACAGCGGAGATTCTCCAGCGGCTGCCTCGGAAAGCTGTTGTATTTCTGACAACTCTGTACAATTCCATACTTCGTACAACATACTTTCCCATTCAGTGGAAGTACTCTGTTATCACCATGATCCCAAAACCAAACAAACCTGAGCATGACCCTTCTTCCTTTCGACCTATCAGTCTTCTCTCTTTTCTTTCCAAGATCTTTGAAAAACTTTTCTATAAACGCCTCATTTCTATCCTTTCACTTCATCTTCCCGATCACCAGTTTGGGTTTCGTTCTTTTCACTCCACCACCCACCAACTGCACAGAGTTGTCGACTACACAGCGTCTGCATTAGAGCGAAAACTCTATGCAGCCGGGGCATTCCTGGATATATCTCAGGCTTTTGATCGGGTCTGGCACGCGGGACTTCTATATAAACTTAAACCCCTCCTACCCCATACATATTATCTTATTCTCCAGTCATACTTAACGGATAGGTATTTCGCCGTCCGTCAGGGCTCAGCTATTTCCTCCTGCCACCCCATACTGGCCGGCGTGCCTCAGGGCTCAATATTAGCCCCCCTATTATACTCCATATACACCTTCGACTTACCCACCGACCCTCTCACATTAACAGCCACATACGCAGATGACACCGCCATTTTAGCCTCTCACACAGATCCTCACACCACTTCACTCATACTACAGCAACACCTCAACAAAATTGAAGTTTGGAGTAAATCTTGGAAAATTAAATTTAACACCACAAAATGTCAACACATAACATTCGCTCTCCGCCGTGGTGACTGTCCCCCAGTATTCCTTGAAAACCAGCCATTACCCCATACCTCTTCCGTAAAATATTTAGGATTAACCCTCGATAGAAGGCTGACTTGGAACCCTCACACTCGGACGACACGACTCACACTAGACCGGCGACTTAGACTATTGTACAGTATTTTGAATAGGCGTTCTAAATTATCTACTCGACAAAAATTAAATTGTTATACTTATCTTCTCCGACCTCTCTGGACCTATGGCTTACAAATATATGGTACAGCCAAGACTTCAAACATCAAAAGAATACAGATATTTCAATCCAAGACTCTCCGACTGATTACGCAATGCCCACCATACGTTAGCAACAAGACTTTACACCGCGACTTGAACATCACACCCATAGACACTAGCATTAAACATTTATACCAACGTTTCTACACCAAAATTTACTTACATACCAATCCGGAAGTTCGCAAAATCCTAAGTACTTTACCCCACAATCCCCCAAGAAGATTAAAGAGAGTTTGGCATAGAGATCTCCTGGTATGAAGTGATGTCATGAGGGTTCACCGCTGGGTGTTTTCCCTCTCTCAAGCCTCTCATGTCATATTTATTTTTATTATTTTATTTTATTTTTATTATTTTTGTATAGTACCTACCTGTCAGCCCAGCCGCTGGTTGTGCATTTTTTTTTGCATAGTTGTGGCTTTAAATAAATAAAATAAATAAATACATTTTTATATCTTATTGTAGACCTTATGATATACGTACATGTTAATTTATTTTTTACAAGGATGTAGAGCTCTTACAACAAAGATGTGAAACACAATTTAATACATGGTGTTTCAGCAGTATACGTCATCAGGGCGGAGCCATAATACAGCGGTGGGGGCAGGATCACCCCGGGCAGTAGAGCCTCTTGTTAGGGTCGGGCTCTCTCAGACATATACATAAATACTTCAAGAGAACCTGTGCTACTTCACTGCGAGGGCCAACGTTTTATTCTTTCGGATACATTATATGATTTGTACATATTTATATAATTGTAAGCAAAAATTTAACAATAAAACAAATAATTAATTACCGATTTTACCTTTCCAGATATACGGAAAGTTATGTAGACGGTTAAAAATTCTGACTGTGGACATAACTTCTGATAGAATGAATATATGCTTTATAAAGAGACAACTTCCTTAAATATGTGTATTCCTTCTGAAGACAATTATTCTTGTCTTATTTAGTTGTATTTCTTTGATCTGAACCTAACCAAAATCTAACTGAAGAGATGTTGACTCGAAAACATAACATCTTGATACAGAAATTATGAAAATGTTGACATAAATATAAGAAATAAACTATTAAAAGCACTCACATCAATGATTAATGAGCTTGAAATATTCTTGTCAATAAACTGATTTTAACCATATTTGGAATACAAGTATGGATTGCTGTATCCCAAATTCGTATTACAAATATGGAGACTTACGGATCTTTATAGATGCAAATAAAGAATTGTATATATGTAGAAAATGTTGGATAAATCAAAGCCTTTCAATGACTTTAATTTGATACTTTACTGGCATTATAGATTTTTCGTATTTTTCATAAGAGCGACATAAGTTGTCTGAAATCCATGAAAGAATGCGTGTTGTGAGATATACAAATCATAGAATATCTTTGCAAATAGAGGTGATCCAGCTATTCCCATTTCAAACTCTGATTCAGTGCCGTGCCAAAAATCCTAGTCCAAAAAGGATCGTCTGCTTTTGCTTCTATGGCAAATTTATTATAAATGTTTATATAATAACCCATTCATGTTTAGATAAGCTGTCGACCAATCATAATTTAATGTATATAAAGAAACAAATTGTTTAAATAATATGGACTAATTATCAATGAGTCAATTAAAGTTAATGTAAATGAAATTACTTTTGTACTATAATTCAGTTTTAGCAAAATAGAAATTGTCAAAAACTCTTTTAATAGTTTATCGAACTACTAACTACTTAAATGTATTTTATTTCTTCAGATTGGTTTAACCGAATACATTAAATGTACATTAAATGTCAAATCTTGTCAAACGTTTTTTATGCGAAAGAATTTTTTGAAGTTGTAATAGATTTTTGTTAATTTTTTATGATTGTAATAACAATTTTAGACATGTTTGGCAATTGTCAGACAAAACGGTTTTTATAGAGAATTTCCCATGGGATCCGAAAATAACGGAATAAAGTATATATTTTCTTTCAAAGGTTTCAAACAAGCGTTGGAACCAGATTTTACAATGTAATAAATAGTGATTAAGCTTCATGTTAAAAACACCATGTATAACATGAATTTGTTGATCTGGTGAAATAAAGAATTTACACAAACACAATGTAATAAATAAAAATGAAAATGCTAAATACATTTTCGAGATCTGTTTAATTGTCTGCGTAGAGGAAAACATTTATATTGTCTGATTTCATAAAAAAATATATACATAGAGTGAACCAGTTCCGGCTAAACCGGTACGGTTTATGTATATATTGTGTGGAATTAGACGATATAATTGTTAACTAACTGTTAACTAAAACTAAAGTTGAACTTAGTGCTGACGATGGCGCAAGCTGAAACTGATACACAGTGTGTATATGTATATTTTTTGTGAAATTAGAAAACATGAATGTTACAAAAGTTCATTGTTTTTAGTTGTTTAATTCTATTTTTGCAAATGCTAAAATACTTCTTGTAGAACACCTTTCCAATTACGTTTCGTTCTGAGTATTTGAGATTTAGAGAACTCAAGTAAAAACAAATTTTGCGGGGAATAAAAAATCCCATTTTGGCGTTTTAAATGCGAATATAAATATTTGACAAGTAATCAGCAAATTTAACAAAAAAAAAACGCCAAAATACTTTTTGTAAAACAGCCAGAAAATTGGTTTCATTCTCGATATTTAAGATTTGGTGAGAATGTATTGTCGAAAATTTCGTATATCAAATACCCAAAACAAAACTGTGTGGACAGGGTTTTCACAAAAAAATATTTCGACATTTAGAAAAAAAAATATATATATGTATTAGTTTTAGTCGCGATTCGAACGGCACTACCCTCCACAATACGTGAGGTCAGGTCGTATACGGGAATTCACTGCATAAGTGAACAATACTTCCATGTAGTAATAAAATATACATTTAATAAATACATAATTCTATAATAAATTTAGATTATAGCAAGAATATTTAACAATTCCATGGTTTCATTCCTATAAATTAAATTAACAATTTCTTCACAAATAAATATGTAGATTCTAGCTAATAAATGAATTATTTTTCCACAAAAAAAAACGCAGTTCTTATTCACTTGAGAGACAGAACGGCCAAGTGTAACAGCATATACACAAATATCAATTTTTTCAACTGAAAACTTTGATCTCGGGGGGAGGGGGGGGATTAATATTTTCCATCCGCTCCCCCTCACCCCACAGTCATTGGGTATATAGGTATATACAGGTTGTGACGCTTGGGACGAGGGTGGGGGGTTCTTGTTAGCAAAACTGAGAAGGGTAACTCCTCACTGGCCTTGTGGGGGGTTGGGCACCCCTGAAATTTCATTAATAATTTTATTTTTTTTCGCAATTACTTTAACATAGTACATAGGTTCATTAATAATGTCATAACTCGTTCATAATTTACGATTACGGTTTTAGAACCCCCTCCAAAAAATTATGTACATGAGAATGGGCATGGTTGTGTTCAGCTGGTGTGTTGAAGTGGCTGGAGTTCCTGAGGACTGGCTTCCTTCGGTGGTTCTTTGTCGTAGATCTCCAGATGGGAGGAGTTGAGCCAGACGCCGACATCAGCTATTGTCGCCAGCAGCAGCAACCCTGAACAATGCACACAACATGTTACAGTATTTATTATACTAACAAGAGATCCTCACGGTACACCACTGTTCTATATATGATCATGATGTCCAACAAAACATGACTAAACTATCTAATAGTAATAATTGTGATATTTGGCGAATTTTTCGAGAAAAAAAAATGGAATTATCAGCAATGCATTCCCTCAGACTGCATTAAGTGCAATCTAATAAGAATTCTTTCCCCCCCAACCAAACACCAGTAGAGGATTTTTCTCAAGGATTTTTCAGCACTCATATAAAATTTCATGTTGATACATTCATTACATTGACTATTATTAAAGTTTTTGAGTTGAGCCCCCCCCCCCCTCCCCCCTTCTGGCCGATTTGGCTGAAAATGGGGTTTTGGACTTAGTTAAACACTGATTCTATCAGAAATTATCTAGTTCGCCGACATACAGACGTGGTGTTACCTGCCCTGCTATATCATATATAGGGGAAGTAATGTAATCAGCCATATATTCGGTGTTTTCCAAACCTCTAAATCCAAAAATTGAAAAAATTCGGTTCTGGATGCATACAGGATGGTGCAAGTTCAATACAATGCCCTATTTTCACCCAGACGGTTGCAGTTACGAACATTAAAAACAATCGGGCGAAATGAGCGTGACAACGTCTGAGTTGCGAGATAGCGAAAGTGTCAAGAATCAAATATAACGAATCATTTCAATAAAATTTTTGAACCTTGAAACAATTTAAAAACAATATAGAAAGAAAACATTCATAAGCATAATAGTTTAAAAAAAATGATTTTCAAAACAATTTTATTGCAACATTAAGTTTTTTTTTGTATTGTAAATATCATTTTCAAATAAATTTTATTTATCAATAAACATTTACCAACGAAAATGTTTTTTATGTTTAAAATAATGAATTATTCAATTTAGAAATACGTACTCATTTCGTTTTGTTTTGAAATATTTTATATTTCAAAAAGTAAACATCAAATCGGTCAGCAGCGATACGTTTGTAAGCGGTACCACGTGAATCGAGACAGAAGAGCAACTAGCGGAACGAAGACACTGTGAAGCGCTCTTTCTCTCTCGGCGCATGCGCGATACGTGTGTTACGTGTTACCGAAAGTAACATAACGCAGTTTTCGAACATAAGGTGCCGGCCTACCAAATTATAAGACGTCACGTCAAAAAACACTAATTTTCAATATTTTTTATTTTTAAATCCACCATTGATCATCCTCCTATGACTTGGGAGAGGGACACTTTCCTTTGAATAGAACGCCATGAATTTCTAAATATTATTATAGTTATCAATCAAACTAATTCTCAGCATCACAGTTTCGTTGAAGAAAACCAAATTATGCATTGCGGAAAAGTTTAAAACCACGGATTCCGCTCAGTATCATAGATGGGACGAAATTTAAAGAATTGCTACCTTAATAAGGCGAGTAAAATGTTTTATTGGTGTTCAGTTAGTAATGTCTTCAAGTAACGAAAGAAGATGACAACCATCCGAGTTATTCAAGACGAAATATCTCCAGAAATACTTGTCCACTCAACTTTATTATAAGAATTCATAGCGTCCTATTCGAAAAAATGTTGGTTCGAGGTCGGAGGAGGATGGATCAATGATGATTTAAAGTCAGGATGAAAATAGTGAAAAGAGGTGTTTGTTTCATGTTTATAACTTCAATCGTCTGGCGGAAAATAGGATGTTGTACTGAATATGGGTCGCCCTGTATAGATCAAGTACCCCGGGAGGATAACACCAATTATTTTTCCATCTTTAGGAATCAGAGGATCGAAAAACACGAAATTCCCGTGAAAACTCAATACCGAATTTCTGACCGATTACATAACTTCCCCTATAAGGAACCTATATTCATCTTTCTTTTTTCTTTCTTACTTTGTATCCTTCTACATCATCCCATAGACTGGTCATTTAAACTTAAAACACAATATAAATAAAATAAAAAAACAACTTACCAGCTGATACAAAATTGATGTAGTACCTAACTGTCTGCCCATCGTAGAGCCAGCAGTTGCCCGTCTCGCCACAGATCTCACCCCAGACTAGGCAGGAGTAGTCTGAAACAGTAGCAGTTCGAGTATAGTTAGTGGCAACTGTGCCGCCTCACGCTAAACTTGTTTCTTCTGTTCGTCTCTACCTCGGAAGTAAACTACACTACGAGTATATCAGACTACCATATTTTTCAGGAGAACCTCAAGAAGCTCTGTCTGCCTTACGAGTTTTCACCTTCGTAGCATCTCTTTTGATCATTATTTCAATATTCTTTTTAAATTAAATTAGTCTTATAATAAATTGCGGTAATTCATTTCAAAAATATATATTATTATTACTTAGTTTCCAAACATATCGGAACATAGTGTCTCTCCTAAAATCTTCCACACCCGACTTAGCTGACTATACCTCTGTAAAGAGCTAAGAACAATTGGATAAAGTGTGTATCTCATTTTCGGCAAAAAATCGACATATTGTAATAATAATAATAAAAATATTTATTGCCCTTAAACCATAACATGGTAATTATATGTCATACAATAAAAGTCAAAATAGCTTATAAATTACATACATCAACCGATATTAAATCTTATAATACATATGAAAGGAATGATAATATTTTTATAAATAAATAAATAATAGAATATAAATTAATATAACATTTTTAATGCAATAGACCTATTACCATATAGTAACTTGTACTATTTATAGTTAGTTAGTTATTATGACATATGCCCGGGGTTTAACTACGAGGTCATATCGCCTACTACCAGAGCGCTCTTTCGTCACTCTGGTGGACATGAGCCCGACTCTACTGTGGGAGTCCTAAATGTTGCCTACCCTAAATTTTTATTCACTTAGGGTACGAGTCTTTAACGAGTATCTGACATCGTACAGGCTCTGGACCATCGCTTCCGTCCCATCCTAAGGACGGCGTGCTCCCAGATAAAAACCCTATGGGCCCTTTTCTTACTCGTGTGGTTGTTCAACCCCTTCAGCTCGTGTCATAATATTCCACACTTGCCACTCTCTGCACTTGTTCACAAATAAATATTATCGCAACTGTTAATAAGGAGTCCGGAGCCTGGTGGATGTCTGGTATTCGTTAAAGAGGTAACTAAACCTGGGTAGACAACATTTAGGACTCCCAGAGTAGAGTCAGCCTTATGTCAGACAAAGCCCGGGCATGAATCTCAAGAACAACAACAATATCCCACGCTCGTGAAAAACGTGCCATTCTCTGCACTTTTTACACAAATAAATATAATGACACCCCTTCCATAGCCACAACTGCCCGTCCTAAACACGTCATATACATTTAAATTGGTCCCAAGCAGTTGCAAACTTGCGCCATTTACTTCTCAGCTCAGTACACACCGCACCCCTCTTTTTATGGTATTAATAAAAAATATACTTTTTTTTTCTCAGGAAAACTTTTATTAAACTTCATGAATATGAATTTTTAAATAATATTTTTCATGCAATATAGACTTTCTTTTTTTTTTTTTGTTTACTGAATTTAGTTTCTTGAAGTTTCATATAGTCTATAACCATGTTGCTCCTCAAAAGTTGGAGCGGAATCTAACGAACGACATGCGCTCACTATAACCACTCGGCTTGCTGGGTACTCACCAAGAAGAGCTCCATAGAAGATGGGAGCTGGGATGAAAGCAAAGGCACACATCACAGCCTCCGTGAACCCGATAGAGACTGCCTTGTCCCCGTCAGACACCGACCTAACAATATCATACCAGAAATATATTATTCAAAAAATATTAATAATAAATATATACTTTTCTTGCCTAATATATTCTTCGCTCTCCCCATTGGCACAACAAGGGGCTTAAGTGAAAGAGAGGCCACCATTAATGTTAATAAACAGAATTTGAAATTATAAAAATATTATGAAGTTTTTATTTATTTATTTTTCTATGATGTGACGTTGAAACAAAATTAACGAATGAAACTTATAAGAATCTATAAGTTAACTGATACGAACACATCTGTTAACAAATATTCTATGCTCAAAAATTATTTTTTTAATAGTAACGTCAAGGGGCCATTCATAAATTAAAAACGCAATTTAAAAATTTTTTTCAGAATATTCTCATAAGTACTTACGAAAACAAGATGGACACTCGCGTTTATTTGTGTTTTTATAAAGAAAAAAATAATTAATCTATCATAATAACTTTTCAACGATATCCTACTCAAAACCGTTTATACTTTTTTTTTTTTTGTTCGGGCGCTCAATTAATTGATAACGAAAAACTCGATATTACATAATGTAGCCCTGGTCCCTTGCCAGAAACTCGAAATAGCGAAAAAAAAAAACAATGCATTTCTGTACACTCAGTATAATGAATTGATTTTTAAGATAAGTTGGTTTAAAACACGCAATATTACGAAGCCAAAAAAATGATAACCCATTGTTTACATCATTTATGTATATAAAAGTTAGCTTTATTTACATAATTCTTTTTTCAGCGAAAACAAGGAAGATTATGAAAAAGAGGACACAGACTCGGAAGTAGTGTCACCTACGTAGAAAGCTGCCTCCAAGTTCCTGAAAATATTTCACCAGTATCTGCTTAAACAACAAGTTGACGATAGCATTTTTTCCGCCCTCATTACAATTAAATTTTATTTTTGTTCAGAATTTATTAAATGTATAATACATACATAATAAATTGTATAATGGAATTCTTATTGTTTTCTTTACATTTTTAACCCTTCTCGATATTACGAACTCTTATTATAGCAAAAACTCGATAATATGAATTTTTTCTTATGCCCCTTGACTTTTGTTATATTAATAAGGATTTTACTATTATTATTTGTGGCAAAGGACCCTAAAAATAAATAATATGATTGCTTTGCGGTGTCACATCAATTTAATTTCCCGGTTGCTAGAGCGGGTGGGTAATGAGCTGTGAGGTCTCATTTCTCAACTTCTCCATGAAAGGAATATATATATATATATATTTTATTTATTTATATTCCTTACCTAAATTGTATGATGGTGTTGCCAGCTCTACCGGTGGCGGAAAAGAACCTCATCGTGCAGAGAACCACAATGAAGATGTTAAACTTGAATGTACAGTCGACGGGGCAGGGTCCAGAGAAGAGGTTCATCGAGGGAGCACAACCGCACCTCTCGTACATCTGACAACAGGACAGAAGAGAATAAACTGTCAGTATTACAATAAAAGACAGACATATACAACTATAGTTCACTCGCTATATGATATGACGGGGTTAGAATCAAAATGGTCCAAGTGACATTTTTGAAAATTTTTTGTTAAGTGCATAATCGGGTACAAAAATGATAGTTCTGTTCAGGAAAAAAGTTGTACAAGTGAAATCCTAGCCAGTGCTGAGATCTAGTGGCAAATCACTTATATCATTTTGGTGAGGTAAACAAGTAACTTAAACATATCAATAGTGACCTTGAAATTAAGATTTTTATTCAATTTTATGGTTTGCTAACAGCAACTTTCACCATAAAAGCAGAAGACAAGAGACAACAAAGTTTGAAACATGTCACTTAGACCACTTTGATTTGATTCAAAATGAAATATAAATTAATGCTACAAAGGAGAAAAACTATACAATAATATAGATAAATAAATAGAAATTAAAATAAACACCTTAATGAAGAAGAATTAAACGAAAATAAATTGTAACTATACAAATACAGAGAAGAAGAGGAAATATATTAAGAATGTACACATCAGAATGTACTTTAGCAAAGTGCATTTAATTAAAATAGCATCTTCTCACATTGTTAAATTTCTTCAACTATGACGTCCTCCATATGCCTTTACCAGAACACAATTTAGTTGTGAAGTTACCATGTATGAATGTAGGGTAGTGTTACCTGCGAAGTTGTATTGAAAGAATCTGATAGACAGCCGGCATGGCAAGGAGAATAGAACATGGCACTCCCATCTGCGGCGCAAAGCGGCGCGTACTTTACATCCGAGCCACAGCCGCAGAACGCGTTGCAGTTTGTCGTCATGTTCCAACTGAAAGTATATGTGGCTTTTAGGAGTGAAAAACTTGTACGTCATTATCGTCCTCCGAGAATAGTTAGAGCATTGTAGTGAAGAGAGAACAAATTAGGAGTAAGAAAAAAATAAAATAAATAAACTAAAAATAAATATAAATTAATAAATACATGGACTCCCCAGGAGGATGCAGACGGGGCCGACCGGGCATGGAGCAGCAGCCGAGCCATTCCAAAGACACCAGCGCCGCAACCCCAGGAGGATGCAGACGGGGCCAAACAAGAGACCGAGGGAGCCGACCGGGCATGGAGCAGCCAGGGGGAAAAGAGTTGAATGATCCCCTAATATCACCACCCCTAATTTATGGTTCATATGAGTAATTTGGGGATGAGAGTTAAATAACCCCCAGTAAATATTACTTTCTTACATTACCACGAACTAAAGAACAATCATTAAATTCTATAAAGTAGACAACATGTCATACATATTATGACTGTATTATTAATTTTTGGTGATTACACATATTGGCCGTACTATAAATAATTAAATTGGGTTGATATATAATATATATATATTTTTTTAATGAAATGGCCCTCGATATAAGTAAAGTTTTAGAATGCTTTCAAATACTGAATAAGATCTTCATATAGAATGTAATAAAAGAACAAATATTTCAAATATTACAACATAATAAAATGTAATATTGTATTAATGGGCGTATTGTTTACAAAACTACGTTATTTAACACAAGTGACAGTGTCTACGGCTGCATCAGCAGCTTCCTGTTCTTATTTATGGGGATTACTTTTCTTTCAAACCCAGGTTACACTAAGGAATTGTGAGTTTTGCGAATTATTCAACTCTCATCTCCCGGTTATGCTAGGTTATGATTTTTCGGAATTTAGAGTTAGTGTTGTTGCAGATCCTGGCTACGTCCCTGTATTTCGAGCATGTCCTTAGCTAACCTGTCGGAATTCCTAACGCCCCATCATAGCCACCCCATAGCTTCAAATATTTATTTTACTTCATATTTCCTGTTTCTCTTATTATTTTTGCCCCATAGATTTATAGCTGTCTCCATATCACACTTTTGCTTTGTACAAAGTTTCAGTAATGTAGGTTCAATCGTTTTCAAGATAGAGACAGACGTCAAACACTCGTTAATAGGGTTTCGTACACGATCTTCGACCTACGGAACCATACAAAAACAACCGGAAACTGAGCCATGAGGAGAGTACCAAATATTGGCCGGATATCCAGGACGGTAGAAGGGCACAGAGGACAGATGTATACCTTCCTTGGTCCCAGTGTCCCTGGAGGTTGTTGCTAGGGCAGCCCAAGAAAGCGTAGGAAGCATGACCAACCACATCGATCATTTCCACGATGACATTCCAGAGGGCCAGGGTCTCTGGTCTTGGCTTCCACTTGGAGATGTAGACTCCGGAGAAGAATATGCCCATACCAGTGCATGCCAGTCCCACGGTACCTGTCACAGACACATTTGACATTGAACGAACATTCAACAAAAAACACAACATAAAATGACTTTCTTTTACTCACCACGTTTTTACAGATCCAATTTCAAACTGGCATTGCTAATTATAAGAAAATTATTGAATCAGCGGGTTCCTATATTTCATTGAACTGTGTGAATCTGAGACCGACAAGTGATGCCAATTTGAAATGAGTTAGAAACGAATTTGAGAGGGGGGGGGGAGTGATATGTAAAAACATGGTGGGTATAAGATAGTCTTGCTATGGTCACATCAGATGTTTTTGTTTTTTCATCTTATGCTCATAATTGACAAAAGAGTATTCCTTTTTTGAGGTATTTGAGAGTATTTATGAGAGGGTTGTCAAGTATAGACCATTCAGTCTCCTGTACTTGTATATCAAAAATGGAACTATCTCATAGATATTTAACAATATAAATATTTAACAAAGATCTAAGAAAAATAAGTCAGCTTCGCACAATGAACTAATACATTTATATTCAAAACTCCCAATTTTACTTTTTTACCCCCAATAGAGAATTATAATATAACATACAATGTTATATGTAATCTTGACAACATACTACAAACTTATTTTTAATATGCTTACAAACAGTGGCCTATACTAGAATCCATAGACAGTTCATTAGAAGACGAATTTGTATTTACTTCTGCAGTGCTTTGGATGGCAAATCATATTCGGTTTAGAAAAGATAAGAGGTAAACAAGAAAACAAATTTGGAAGACGGGATTACTTTGAAAAATCGCTCACTTAGCTGTCAAAATATATCGCTCGGACATAAATCGGACCTTAGTATTCCATGCATTTTTATGCTAAGCAATATTTTCGTAATACTTGAGATAATATCCAAGACTCCACCACAAAAACAATGAAGTTAGTTAATTAGAAAAAATGGAGATATTTGAAGTTTCAGTTTTAGAGACAGTTTACTCACTGCAATGATTGTTGTATACACAATAGATTATGAAAACTAATCAGTATTATTTTTAGTAAATTTTAAGACACTTTTCCCAAAAATGTTCTGATTAGTAATTTTTTGAACAATTGAAAAACAATTATTGCCATTTGAAACTTTGCAAGAATGATGTACGCCTGTTAAATGGAACCTTACACTTAATGAACCACGTTACATGAGACAGTGTTGCCATGTTGCAATTCGAACCTTCATCGATATTGCAATGTTTTGCAAAGACACTCACACACAAGTAGTCATTGTATATTTTTCCTGCTCTGACTACTATCGTTTCTATGATTTTCGATAGTCCAACAAAATATAAGGGAAAGTCGTAGGTCAATAAACGTTTTGACGAAATTTAATAGTTGACTTACACTGGGACTTAATTACTACCAAACTAAATTTCATTAGGGTTTTTAAGTTAAACCACACATAATCCTCTTCTCCTCTTGGGCCGATTTGACTGAACATCATTAGGTGTCGTCTTTATGTAGTTTTGAACTTACATAAGTAATTTCATGTTTATGGATTCATTACATCAACAGTTATTAGATTTCTTGGGTTGAGCCTCCTCTAATCCCCCTCTTCCCTCTGCCCCCCCCCCCCCCCCCCGATATGGCTGAAAATCGTTAGGTGCAGTCCAGGGTTCTGGATTATCGTACAAAATTTCGTGTCGATAAATGCATTCTATCAGTAGTTATCGTGTTCACATGTACTCTTACACACACAGACAAACAGGAACTCTTTTTTCGTTTTTGGAATAGGAGGGCTGAAAAATATGAAATTCCGGTGAAAACTTGACATCCAATTTCTGACCGATTACATAACGTCATATAGCTCGTAGGGTGGGGAAGTAAAAATAGCCAGGAAATGGAATATAGTCTATTTTAACTCATATTCATAAAAAGTGAACATTCATAGCTTTCATATCATCATGGAGTCTTATATTATATATCATATTAGGGCTATGTGAAGGTAGCCTCCCTTTCAAGGGACCGCTATCTCTGTAAGCTCTCAATAGGGAGGCTGTCTGAACCGAGAAATGTGTGAAAGATGTCCCCCCGTAGTAGAAGACTGACTTACCTGAGACAAGGTTAGCCTGGGAGGCTGACAGCTGGAACTGTGTCTCCAGGTACTTGGGCATGAAGGTCCAGTAGCCCATCATACCAAACATGTAGAGTGTGGAGCTGATCGTGTTATAGATGAGCACCTTGTTAGTCAACAGTCGACCCATCAACAGCTTCAAGTCTGACACAATCACAACAATCATAGATTAATATAGACTCTCTACTAAAAAGTATAAGAAACAAGAATTATATATATATATATAACAGACCGAAGAAATTTGGGAACTGTTTCAACGACCAAACTCGTTCCAAATGCTCACCTCTGTTAACGCCACTGTTAATTACAGGTTCCATTAGTGTTTTATTCATTCATCTTTCATTAATTTTATAAATTATTCATTTGATAAATGATTTTGTTTCCTTTTCCCTAAGCTACTGTCGCCCTCTCGAATAAATGATATATATTCTACTATAAACTTTTTTTTAAATATAAATTTATTAATATATTTTCTTTAGTTTTGTATTTTTATTAGATTATTGACAACTCAAATATTTGTAAATGTGTGGTAGAACTTCCCTAGGGGTCAGGGTGTCATAGTCTTAAGTAATCTCAGGTAACCTGAGAATTGTGACGATGCATCAAGTAGTAACAAAGAAAAGGTACACGAAAAAACTTTAGAATTCTTCGCATGACACCATATTGGATATGCCATTTTGAATTTCGTAATTCTGACGACGGATTCGTGATCAGCGACCCCAAAAACCCCCGAGTACGAGGTTTCAGGTCGATCCATTAAGTTTTCGAATTATGGCCGCAAAGTGCGGACTTCGGCCGCACTGTGCGATGGCGTATTACACTATATCGACACAGATCGCAGAAATGTAATCTGATATACATTGTATATATAATTTGTTTATTGTTATTTTTTCTCATTTTTATTACACATATTATATACACATTTATTTTATTATTTTTTCTACTTTATTACTTCATATTGCCATTATTTCATATATAATTTCTTCTTTTTACCTCGTATTATCAAAAATTTGTTACACATTCTTATTATTTTTTTAACGTTATATTTAAAACTCATATATTTTCACAGTTAGATTTTTCCATTAGAACAAACAGTTGGACTTCCTGGACTGACATTATAAGAGTTCGATTAAAGAATATAAACCCCAAAAAACAGGTGTTCGGATTAGCGAGCGTTTGAATAATCGGATCTCCACCGTATTTATTATCATGGAATAGCCAATATACAATATAAATATTGATAATCTGCATTGAAAAGTAAATAGCAAAAATAGAAACCTTTAAATGATAGCTCAGAGTTGTCAATTGGTTGCTTGGCTTCAATTTTCCGCTTGTAAGCTCTAGGGAGATGTCTCGGGAAAGGCCAGATGAGGATGGCGACAATGAGAGTGAGGATGCCCAATGGGACAATGCCTAGAGAACAAAACAAGAAAACATTAATCTCAAGAAACTGAGAAACAATAAATATAAGTAACTAATTAATTATTATAGTTCGAAATTGATTTTTGTCATTTCACTCCAAATGAAATTGCTACTCTAGCAAATAAATTAATTCAATACTCAAAGAGAGAGAATAGAATTATTTACAAAAAGAAATAAGTTTTACTTCCCCAGTTATGCGATATATAGGTGAAGTTATGTAAGCGGTCAAAAATTCGAGACGGAGATTTCAATGGAATTTCATGTTTTCTGACCTCCAAATTCCACTCCCATATGCTGGTAAGTTTATAATAAATGCATTTGAATAGATAAAAAGGTAAATGCATCTGGTTAAGTATTTGTGTTTTCATCTCAGACAGTACATTACCGATATGAACCGAGCTTACAAGGTCGAGTCTCCAGACAAACTAACTGTGGTAATATAGATAGTGTTACCCATCCACCAGGCGCCGATCCAGCGAGGATCCTCCGTTGTGATCCCAGGGTCCAGAAGAGGGTTCTCGTAGTAGGACAGAGAGTGAGAGCCGAGCATGAAGCCCACTGAGGGTCCGACCATGCGGATGGCCATCGTCGAGCCTGTAACATTACATCCATATTATAATATATATATATTTTTTAAATGTATGCAACAAAGATGTTTATTAAAAAGCTCGAAGGTGCATATCAATACTCGATATATAAATGATATCGATCGATATTGCACCTCGCAGGTAAAAACCTAAGGGTTTCGGGTAGGTTTCGAACCCGCGATTTTGAGCTCAATTGGGTTGTACGTTACGTCTGAGCTACCAGCGCTCTCTAATTTTATATATAAATCAATAATAAACGTTATTCTTGTTAAAAATGTACAAATTTAAAATAAAGTTTTAAAAATAAATATCTATGTGTCCTTACCCTCCATAATGACCTTAGAATCCCCTATGTTATTGACCTCATCAAGCCACGCTTCTCCAAATTCCACTCTAACCTTTCTTCCCATGTCAATCCAGATGCTCGACTATTGTCATCCCATTCCCATCCAGATAATTCCCCCGAAGACTGAGGCGGCGCTGGCCGAGAGACCTGCTACTGCAGCAAAAATATTTAGGGAGTGCCGGTGATGACCAGCTTCTCCCCTCATGTAATCCTAATACCTTCAACCCTTCTTTCCTTCTTGGCCTGCCTCCACAGTGATTGGAGGGGCGTGAAGGCAGGGGGGATCACTCGAGCCCCCGTGGCCTCCCCTGCCCCCATTAAGTTGGAGGGATGGGGATGGCAGAGAACCGGCGGTGTTTCGAGGGGTTTCGAGTTGAAGGGCTTTCATGTTCATTTTATTCTATCTTTATTATTATTTTATGTTTATGTTTATTAATATTGAAATTTAATATCTTCTCTTTGTTTTGTACATATTATATTATTTGGACTTGAAAAATAAAATAAAACTGGTTTATTTAATATATTGTCTAATTTCACTAACTATATATACATGGGAGTACTTTCGGTATTTCTACCATCCTCAGCCAAAAGCATAAGAGATAATAATTATCTCAGAGTCACTTGAGACTCTTATCTCTTATGCTTTTGGCTGAGGATGGTAGAAATACCGAAAGTACTCCCATGTATATATAGTTAGTGAAATTAGACAATATATTAAATAAACCAGTTTTATTTTATTTTTCAAGTCCATTTGAATTATTTCACAATATCTCTGCAATAATGTCAGTTTTCATTATATTATTTGTATAGTTTTTTTGTTGTTTTTTTCGCTCTACTATTATTTTGTACATAATCATATTCTTTCGATGTATATATATATTTTTTTTTCTCTCTCTTTCTTTTAATGTATATTTTAACGTTTTGTCATTCATCAAATTTACTCATGGTTTATACCGATTGTAAATATTCAAAATAAAGAATTTAAAAAAATAAATAAATAAATACATATAATACTGACTAAGAAGGAGCGGCATCTTGTCTTTCCTGGAGTTGTCGTCGAGGTAGGCGAGCCCCAGGGTGTAGTACATAACGGAGCCAATGCCGAGCAGAAGGCAGGCGGAGAACAGGAGAGAAGAACTGAGGAAACTCTCTTCGCCTTCCTCACAAACATCCTCAGAGGGGGGGCCCATGTCGCACTTGTACCCTAAACAATCCTCTCACAATCAGTTAGCTACACTCCGCAACGATACCATTCCAAGTTTATTTTTGTACAATTTAAAACCATATATTGATTTAATCCATCGCACTTTGACATGTTTAATACTAATTTGATTAAATTGTAATGCATAAAAACTAATTTTAAAATAACTTTTTATTATTGTTCATTTTTTATTAAAAAGAATGAAAAATAAATTATACATGGTGTGACCATAACAGAACTCTCCTCCTCTCGAAACTGGCATTAATTTGAAAGGTGAAAATGCTTGGAAAACAGGTAAAAAACGTGTTACCCCCACCAGATTAGCAAACATTTGTTAATACCTATTTTTAATACATTTTTGAAACTAGATAAAAAAATTAATTTATTTTTTAAAACACCTGCTTGAAATTTACACAATCTATGGTACGGTAAATAATGTATCGTTTTTGAAAAAATTTGTCTGGCTGACTATTTTTGTTGATTAACACCTAACAGACTTTTTCTTATATATATATATTTTTTTCATGAAAGTACTCTACTTTTTGTTTTAAAATAAAGTTTGAGATCTCCCCTATCTATTAAAACTTGTCTGACTGGAAATTTTTATTAATTACCTTGTCAGACTTGATTCTGAATGCACACCATCTATCTATACATGAGATAGATGCTGGTGGCACCTCATAATACCTCCTTTTTTTTTCTTTTTTTTTTTTAATGAAGTGTAAGATTTCCTCTACTCATACAAATTGGTCTGTCATTTAAATAATGTTTTTACTATGTCAAACTTAATTTTTAAGCGCCGTTACGTAATACGCCGTTTGTGCGTGATGCGGGAACAAACAAATCCCGTTATCCCGTTTCAGCTTTATTAATATAGATAAGCGAAGAAGTAAAAAAAAAAAGGAGGGGCTCCAATCTAAGACATTCTTTTTAACACTTCGAATACATGGCATGCCAAATCTAAGATACAAAATATTTCAAAAACAAAAAAAAGTGCGCCTTCGAAGTAAATACGGCAGATAGAATAAAATTGTATAATTTTTCAGTCACAATTGGAATTATTTTTCCCATCCAAAGAACATTATACAATATTTCAAAGCATACCATAAAAATACTACTTATTTATTATACACATTAATGGCAGTATTTATTTTGCCGTCATGATGCCTATGTAACATACTCTATGTAAATAAATAAATAAAATTTATTATACAATATATCAGCTGGTAGTATTACTGCAATTACATAATTTCAAGTTTTATATTAAACTCCGTCCATACAATATAATTTAGAAATTTTATGTAACATTATCTTTTATATTGACCCAATGCATGTATGTAATTCTAAAATATTGTTATATTGCAAAATTATTTTTTGATAATTAATACTATTAATAAAGAATTTAATTCTCTATTCATTATTTGAAAATCTATAAATCGAGGCTATATTTCAATCAAAAATCTCTTTATATAGCAACATTTCCATATTTACTTTGAGAAGCTCCATAGAACGAATAAATCTATACCTAAGAAGTAACAGGTTAGTGGTCCACCTTTGAGAAAAATAGAGGTTTATGCAGACTAGTGAGTGGTCAGGATATGTTGAATTTAGCGATTTCAAGAACTTCCCTATGACGTATTATACTTCCTGAGACGTATTATCTCGTGGGCTATTGTTTGTTTAATCTTAAATCTCGGGCAATTTTTCAGAATGATTCCAAACCTGAAAATCTTTTCATTGCAAATTGACAGATTTAGAGCAATCTGCATTTAAACTAATGATTGTAATTCAAAGATCTCTTTTAATTGATCTATACTTGAAATACTGGATTTTCAAAACTTCGTTTTTAACGTTTGGACCTTACTTTCATGTATTAAACTATCAAAAATAAACACTTTTTGTTCTTGCAAATGTTTCCCAATCTGTCGATATATGTGCGTTACAAAGAATTGAAAATGACGATTTTGTGATTTTACAAGGTGCAGTTGTCGGCTTCGGAGGCGTGTAGCTCAGCGGATGATGCAAAAATTGCTATGGAAGCATATGACAATAAAAAGTAGAGGTTTCAAGCTTTCATTTGAGACCAAGCAGACCCCTTGAGACAGCTGCAAAAAAAGGACACAGAGAGTGGCAGTTTTCATGAAGAATTACCCCTATATACTTTGAAAGTACTCATCCTCAAGATCTAGAAAAGCTCTCTGGAGCTGGTGGATTATAAAAAAAAATAACTATTTTAAATTTAAAAAGCATAATGTTCTCTGCAATCAGCAGGATATAGCAACATTTCCATATTTACTTTGAGAAGCTCAATAGAACTAGATATAGCAACATTTCCATATTTACTTTGAGAAGCTCAATAGAACTAGAATTAATCTATACCTAAGAAGTAAAAGGTTAATGGTCCACCTTTTAGAAAAATCGAGGTTTATGCAGACTAGTGAGTGGCTCTCTGAACCCTTGGTCTAGTATAAGAGAATCCTTGGTAACCGCCTTTGCATTGCGAATAGTAAAGCAACCGAGTAATAATCAATATTCTAAAAACCGATGTATAGTTTTCGCTCGTATGAAAAAATTAAGAAATATGACACTTAACCATTTACTTCTGAGTGACAATAATACATTTAAATACATAAACTCAATACACAGTTTAAGTCCACCCTCTCTATATTATTCAACTAGTTTCGCCAAACTATATCATTATCAAGATGAACAAATTAAACCAGAAACTTTTATTGTTGAGTAACATATTGAAGTTAATCTTAAATTGTGTATCATTCATTAATTCTCATTGACACTGTCATAATTTAAAAAGGAGACTTCCGTTTGTTGGGTTTTATACTAAAAAACAATATTATATGAAAAATAATGTGAAAGTTGACATTACCTGTACTTGTAACGTTGTTATTTATACGTCCAGGACCGTATATCTGATAGGGTAGGATCCACAAATAGCATGCAATGGCTTGAAGAAAGGTTCCTGCAGACACCCAGCGAGGCTTGTGTCCCTTGCTGCCAACGTAGGCAAGCAGAATGAGGCAAATGAGAGATCCGATATCCCAGCTGGACATGATTATCCCTGCAACCAGCCACATTATTATTTATTATTTTTTATTAGTTTACCTAATTGTTTCAATCGTTGGCGTAGCTAGGGAGGGGGGGGGGGGGGGGGGGAGGGCAGAATGCCTGGTGCCCTAAAGTCTGGACTCTAACTAATGCTGCCAATCGGCGAAGTATGAGAGTTTAGCGAACGCATCGTAGAGCGTGTCACAACAAAACGTGCGAAAATTTAAAAATCTCTCCCAAAAACTCCGCACGGAACTGAACTAGACTGATGAAAATTGTAGTTGTTGATTATTTTGTTATAACATACAAATATTTTGTGTCTGGTACCTAATTGTTAATTATTAAGTTAAATTAAACTTAAACTATAAATATGATTGTGAAATGTTAAATATTGTTTTATTATCTTGGTCATGTTGACCGACTGCCCCCCCCTCCCCCCCCCCCCCCCCCCCCTCATCGAAGAATAATGCTGGCTACTGTTTTAATCATTGGCTGTCATTAACATTTAATATTTATTCCTAGAGACCTCTTTTCTTTATTATTTATTCTGTCTCAATTGGTTGATACTTCTATTCTTTTCTTTATTTCTTATGTTATTATTCTCCATGTCCCAGAATAAAGATAATTTTTCATTTCATTTCAGATAAGTCAGTGTCAACCACAAATAGTAGCCAAATGCTGTGTCTCCAGCCGTCCAACGAGGATTGGGTCCGTTTTTGCCAGCGGACATACAGAATAAGGAAAATCTGGAATCTGATATTACTTTAACACAAATATGTTAAGTATATAAAAAATAGTAGACCTAACAGAACCTGTGATATATCTTAGATAAGATGCGGTAATAAAATTTCCGCGAAATTAGCACTGTCATTTTTCTTGTGCTTGATTGTGTCAAAAACAAGAATTTTTCATATTCTGTATTTCTTGAGTCATAAAGCTCGGTGATCATCGCTTAAGGTCCCATCCGAAGGACGACGTGCTCAAGGTTATTTACCTTCGAGATAAAAAACCTAAGGGTCTAGGCCGGGTTTTGATGGATTGTGCTTGTCGAAAAAAAAAAAAAAAAATCGAATACTAACGATACTGATCTAAATTAAGCAATCTGAAAATGGTTTTAAAAAATTGGAATATTGATGAAGATGCACTTATGTCTAATTGTGCTCATCGAGCATGATTGATGTTTATGCACCAAGCCTAATGCTTCGAGTGTTGTGAGAAAACCTGGAATTATGAAAAAGCGGCACTGTTGCTCACTTGTTCTTGGCCTGAGCTTTATTCTGCCAGAACCCGGAATTAAGTATATCAATTGTTCTCGGAGCTATAAAACAAATTGTGCTAATAGATCACATGTTTGGAATGTCCCCATATGTTATATGTAGTTGGTTAGTTATTTTGACTCATGCCCGGGCATTAACTTCGAGGTCATATCGCCTACTACCAGAGCGCTCTTTCGTGGCTCTGGCGGACCTGAGCCCGACTCTACTGTAAGAGTCCTAAATTTTTTCTACCCCAAGTTTTAGTCCACCTAGGGTAGAGGTCTTCAATGAGTACCTGACATCGTACAGACTCCGGACCATCGCTTAACGTCCCATCCGAAGGACGGCGTGCTCAACTTTTTTTTACTTCCCTGCTATAAAACCATCAGTAAGCGTGTATTCTGGCTCGGTGCTACCAAAACGTGTGCCATTTAAATATTTTTTTGTCAGAAAATAGTAAGTATTCTATTTTTTATTATTCAACAAACATAATGTATTAAGTAACAATGGATATTGTTTACGACTCATGCCCCCATGTTTTTATTTATGTCTTCCGTTTCTCGGTCAATGCAGAAGTACTCGCCTAGGGATCCAAAAGAACTGATCGAAGACAATGAACTGACACTGGGCTGCTGGTAAGTACTCTTTTTTCGGAATATATATGTACATATATGTATATATATATATTTTTTCTCTTGGCCTGATGTTCAGTGTATCTTGGCCACAAAAAATATTCGGAATATATTGAATATGAAAAATACCGGGTTTCAGTACAAAGGAGCACAAGTCGAACACAAAAAAAATACTGAAAACTTTATGGAGAATCGTCAGAAAGTGATTAATAAGGGTTAGAGACCATTGTTAATTGGAGGAAGGTAGCCTCTAATGGCGGCTGACATGTTCTCATTCTATGTGTCTATGCCCCTCCTCTAAAAAAATAAAATGTTTGTTTACCAAGAGAAGTTACGTAATATATTATACAACAATCTTTTTTATCTTTATTTATCAAAACAATTTACAAACCTTTAGCATTTACTTGTTTTTTAATGGAACTAAAGGTGAGTTTTGACGACAGACTATAACCTAACCTTGCATTAGTCAACACTTAGAAATATTAAACTTTAGTTTAGAAATATCCAGCACATGCAATTACAAGGGACGACATTGTTATTATTTATTTAAGAGGTCCATTTTTCACGATTGACTTGGAGCCAGGAAAACCTCTGGGCGAATTCCAATTACCACCAAATGAAACTTAAACGGTTAACTAAGTGGTGCGGAATATGTAGGTCCTGGGATTTGGGCTTCATTTATAATATTCTGCTGGCTAATAATAATAGTGGATTAGTATTTAATTAATTGATACTAAGCCAACGCAATAAATTAATATTGCCTACTGATTTTCAAATTCATCTAATATTTCCCGCAAATGGTTTCATGATGCTACCAGTTAGTATTGGAACTCGCCGCCTACCTTAATCACAGTTATCAGAATCGATCTGGTCTGTCATCAAAACTTGCTTGAAAATAAATACTTAATAATACAATTATTTTCTAATTAAATGAACAATATTATTTAATTATTTTAATATTTACTAGAATTCATAGAAAAGAAATATATGGGAATGAATAATTAATTGATATCACATGTTGATAACAGTCGCATTTTGTTCACAAGGCCATATGTGAGCGGTGCTTGTGTGTTTACGGTGGGTGGAATATCTTTGATATTATATTTTGTTGTATTATTTATCACGATTGCTTTTGCTCCAGATTCTCAAATATGTTATGAAATTTCAGGAACGAATTCTGCTATTGACATGGAAAAACACCAAGTAGTTCCGGACGTTATTGGAACAGTGCCCAAATCAGTTGCGACGGTTGAATACAAGAAGAGTGGACAAAGTGTGAACTTGGGCAATGAACTGACCCCGACGCAGGTGAAAGAGGCGCCGGTGGTGAGTTGGGACGCAGATGCCGACGCTTTTTACACGCTTTGCATGACGGATCCCGATGCTCCTAGCCGCGCCACCCCTAAGTTCCGCGAATGGCATCACTGGTTAGTAGGCAACATTCCCGGGGATAACATTTCACAGGGGGAGGTGCTGTCTGCCTATATCGGCTCGGGACCGCCGCAGGGCACTGGCCTTCATCGCTATGTCTTCCTTGTCTATCGCCAACCGGCCAAGTTACAATTCACTGAATCCAAACTTCCAAATAATTCCGGTGCCAACAGAGGAAAATTTTCTATCAACAAGTTTGCTGCAAAGTACAAACTTGGTGAGCCAGTTGCTGGAAATTTCTTTCAAGCTCAGTATGACGATTACGTTCCGATATTGTACAAACAACTCGAAGGTTAATACATGATTATTGTAATTATTGGTGTATTTTAAATTGAAGTTTATGTTGTAAACATGTGGTGGAGGTACTGAAAGCTAGTTGAAACGTAAGAGCGTGAATCCCCCTTTTTTTTAAAAGTTAGTTATTGTTGATAAATGTAGGTGAAAACGTATATAAAAACCATAAGTAAATATATTATGCAACATATTTTACCCTCGTTTATTAAAATAAAAATCTGTAGCATTTTTCTTAATGGAATAAAAGGGAAGATTATATCTTGTGTGCTACACCATTAAGTCATAATTAAATTATTCAAATTTTCCGCTATATTTCATTATTTTGATAAATATTTAAGACTATTATTAGTCGCATAAGCCAAAAAATAATAATCATTTTGTAGAAGAAAAAAAAATTGTACAATTCACCAAACCTTTACTTCCAAAAAATTGGATGAAATGACAATTAAAATAAATATTTTATTCATGTTTTCCAATGTATAATGGTGTAAGATTCATTTTTTTATCTGAATTACCATTTGTAGACTATATAAATAAAGTGAATTATGTATTTTCCTCTACTTAGTAATCATTATTATTATTATATTTCTACTGTTATTATTTATTTTCTTCCCATTCTTTATGTGTACCTTGTTCTTACTTCATTGTTCAGTTATTAGGTCATTTTCTCTGTACTCTTTCTTTACCTCTCCTATTAGCTTCTCTGTAAATATCTTTTTTGTTATCTATCCGCTGTATAAACTCATAAATGGATGATGTTTTGTTGCTTCCCTTTAATTGCTTTGTGATATATTGTCGATTTTATAAGCAATAAATAAATAAAACAGTTTTTTTTATTGTATTTATTTTTTTAAATATTGTGTATTTCACAAATGTAATGCCGAAACCGATAGTTTATGTATCAATTTCTTGTGGAATATATATATAATAAAGTATTATATATATATATAATACTTTATTTATTGTTTCCACAATATGTCCGCATTTCTCAGCTTAGAAGCAGTACTTTTTTCAATATTCTGTGCCTAGTTTTGTACTACTCGATTAGTAATATTGTGATCGGCCTCAAGAGCTGATTGGGGCAACCTCTCTAATGGTTTGGTAATAATAACTGGATATGATTTCATTGGAAAAGAACGCATGTATAAAATGTTTTCAGTAGGAATGTTAAATTTTATTGCTATCAAGGATTTTGTTACTAGCAACAGGACAGTCTGGTCACAAAAACCCTAACAACGAAATTCAGGCTGTTAATCAATAACCGCCAAAAATTACAATTTTAATTTTTTTTTTTGTGAACCATCTCATACTTTTATAGAGTCGAATATTTAAGATTAACCCTCGTCAGAAGTCTGAGTTGGAACCTTCCCCTGGACGACACGAATGTACAGCATTTTAAATTATCGACTTAACTAATAAAAACTCTAATGTTACACCTATGGCTTACATATATATGGTAGTGGAGACTTCGTACATCAAACGAATTCAGTTATTTCAATCCAAAACACTCCGACTGGTCACACAATGCCTTACATTTTAATGTTTATTGTATAATTTAAAATGGATCTCAACCAAAACATGGTGATTGGATCAGAGGCTGCTGAAAGGAAATAACTGGAAGTAATGTTAACAAAGAAGGACTTCGACTGTTTTCTAATAAATATGTCATGAAATTGACATTTTCAAATTTTGGACCTTTTGGTTACAGTCAAAATTATTTATTTAATAAAAATATTTGTTTTCCTCTTATTTTTTTAAAATCTTAAAATGCTGTATTTTGAAGTAAATACAAGAAAGTTGTTCACTTTTGTACATATTTTTATCATTCAAGTCCTTTCCTAAAAATGTTTATATTAGGCTATTCATTATAAATCTTCAAATGTGGATGCAGTCACAATGAGATTTAACAATAAACGGGGGACTTATCTTGACACATGATATTCGAAATTACCTGATGTTCTGCTCGGTATTTTGAATCTCTTCTCAATTGTTGTTATAATGGCCACCATGTAGGAGCCGAGTGCCACATGGAGTAAGCCCGCAAGTCCATATATGATGACGTAGATCTTGATGCTGGTGAAGATTTGCCAGTACCCGCCCCGCCAACAGAAGTAACCACACTGAGTATCTAAACAAATGTCATTAATTACTATAAAGATTCAATATTACATTCGTACAAAGGAGTATTGTATTCGTGCGAAAATTCGAGATCGAGTCTTCAAATTAATTTCACATTTCAACGTCTCCTTAACCTGTTTTGACTATTTTCACTATGGCCTGTGAGTATGTGATTGAAATTTTATGAATGCTCTTACTCAGAAACAAGTGTAGCAATGTCACATGTGCTAACTATATCAAAGTACTAACTTAGATCTGATCGGACGAACAATACATTTCTGTAGGAAATTGTGGGAAGTAATGTTGCTGTAACTTGTAACGCTTGAGGGCCATGTTGGCCGTGTGGCTAGAGCATAGGGCTCTGGTCGCATGGTCACACCATGGTTTGGGGGTTATCCCCTTCGGGGGATCGGAATCCCCTTCGAGGGAGAATTTTATTTCGTAGATAGAACTCCCTCCCGGGCTATGGATATTGTAAATAACTAGATATTACACTGTTATAAGAGACATGGCTAATATGCAACTTTCATTTGATTTCGGGTAAAATCAAATCAGATGTAAGATAGTACATGTGATATAGTTAGTACATGTGATATAGTTAGTATATGTGATATAGTTTGTACACGTGATATAATTAGCATATGTGATATAGTTAGTACATTTGATATAGTTAGTACATGTGATATCTTCATCTTAAATTTCAAATACATAGCTACTATTATAGTAGGGGCGTAGCCAGGATTTTGAGCATGGGGGGCAAAGTTAGACTACGAGGGTGGGGGGTTATAGACTCCCGGGGGCACAGCCCGCAGTTACCATGGTTAGCGCTGCAGACTTTTTGTTATTAATTTGGGAGACTCGGACCTCTAGAAGCTCCTCCTGAGGTAACCACTGACTGCACTTACTCAAGTTGACTTTACATGAGCAGCAAAAATGCAAAGCGCAGCAGCAGCAAATGCACGCTGTGGTTTCTGTGCTTTTAGAATTAAATGACTCACATCCAATAGCGTGCATTTGCTGCTGCTGCGCTTTGCATTTTTATTGCACATGTAAAATCAGCTTAAGACTATAAAGTATAACATAAATGATGATTTTGAACGAGGAAATGAAATGATCGAATTCATATATATTTAAATAAATGTAATATGACTTGTTTTATACATGTACATTTATGTAACAGCTGATTGCTGATTTAGGAATCAGACGCATGGGAACTTTGAAGATCCTATTGTTAACTTGCAAGCAATCCATTTTTAATAAAAACTATTTTTTTAGTTTATTTAGTTTTTATCTTGGTTTTTTGCTCTGGTGTCACATGCCCCCCCCCCCCCCCCCCCCCTGGCTACGCCCCTGCTATTATATTTTCCAGTTTGAGCGCTCACAAAGTTACACACACACAGACATCATCGTGAACTATATACAAATATTTGTATTTATATTGAGTGAAGCCAGGAGGGAGATAAATGAAAGATAAGATTGCTTTGAATGGTTTGGAGGAGGCTGTAGATAGGAGAGATAGAGATGAACGACGACATGTAATTGAGAAGGAGGCCGATAAGTGACACTCGAGTTGTCCGCCTGAGCTGGGAGACTATACTAGGGTAGAACATTGAAAGAGAACTCACCACGGTGTCTGTCCATTCTGTCATAATGGCCGCATAATGGACATTACAAGTGGATAAACACTCTCCGTCCACCCACTCCGCCAAGCTCTTCTCTATTTTTTTTTTTTTTTTTTTTTTTTTTTTTCGCGTTCACATCATATACAGGGCCGGATTTACCTAATTACGGCTACCCTAGCACCTAAATTTTTCCCTCTCAACCATTATACCGGAAAGAAAGAAACATTTTGAATGAATAAATATAGTTTCTCACTTTTTGAAAAAACAAGTCAGTAAGGTGAATACAGACTACTCTGACGTGACGTCAGGCACTGTGGGACCACGTCGGTGTTCACATTGGCCTGACTACAGCACATGAAACAACAAGTTGGTGTGCATTGCATTTCCCGACAGTTTGTTTTGAACCTCCAACCATGAGTGTACTCCGTGTTTTTGACATGCTGGAAGAAGAAGAAGAAGAAATGGCTGCCCTGTGTATTGCATCTATTTGCTCGTCTAGAGAATGGGTGCATCCTATCAATATGGAGCGAGACGAATTCGGGGAGTTCCAAAATTTAATGCCTCAACTAATAGAAGTTGAAGAGCGGTTTAAGTGGTACAGTAGAATCCCGATAATTCGTATGGTCAAGGGACTCACGGTTTGGTACCAATTATCGGGATAACCAATTATCTGGAGTACAAAATATAAAAAATTAAAAAACGTATTAATGCAAATATGTATGTATTAAGAAGAATGTACAATGTGGTAAGAATAAAAACTATGCAATAAACACTGCTTTATACTAAACTATACAATAAACAATGCAATAAAAAATATGTACATATGTTCTAGAATAAATAAACACCAATCAAACATTTGTTAGAAGAAATGTTAGACAAGATCAATAAAATTCCTAATACTTTCCCCCTCTCCTCATTTCCTTTGAGTGAAAAGAGTACGAATTACATGAGATTTGAGATTTCGTAGAAATCTTGTCTCTCTCACTCGCTCTACCCTTTGGTTCTGTAGGAATCACGTGATTTCCTAGAAAACATTTATCTCGCACTCGGTCTCTCACTGTCCTCTCTCCCCCTCTTGAAAACAGTACGAATTAACGAGGTTTTTAAGCTGGAAATACGAATTATAAGACGTTTTAAGTGACCTCGAGCATAAAAACAATACGAATTACCGAGGGGTCCGAAATGTATTGTTTTTATACCACTTGTCCGGGATTTTCTCTGGGGACCGGCAAATTTGTACGAATTAGCCGGAAATACGAATAATCGGGATACGAAATATCGGGATTCCACTGTATTACTGAATGACAAAAACTGAATTTTATCATCTCCTAAGCTTGGTTGGTCCTAAAATAGAGAAATGCTCCACTCAACTCAGGGAAAGCATTACGACTTGCAGTTTGCTTGAGGTAAGTTGTACTTTATTTTAAAAGCAGATATCTGGGAGGAAAATAAATTATTGCAGTGGCTTTAAACATTTTGAAATTTTTATTGATTTTATTTTTACAAAGTGCGTTTGTTACATCAAAAAAGTAATTACAAATTAGTTACAATTTTACAAGTTGTTACAAATTAGTGTAGGAGTAGGTTGAGTCCGTTGAGCAGTCCAAGCTGTGTTCAAATTGCTGAGGAGATGGTGTTGAGGAGGATTGCTGGAATGATGATGGATTTGTATTAACAATTTTGTGGTAATCCGATGAGCTCCCACGTGCAGCTTGCAACGCTGCCCCCAAAAATCATCTTCACCCTCATTTGCTCTTCAGGACACAATTTTTTCACATTTTTCGCCATGCTGAGGAAAAAAGTTGACATTCATCGTCCTCGTTGTTGCTTGAAGAACTACTTGGGAGCGCAAGCCTTGGTTGTAATCATCTCTTGTACCGATTATGATAAACGTTTTTTTCCAACACAAGGCCTTACGGGCTTCGCGGAAGGTTGAGCCAAAGATTTTGGAGAATCTGACACATTTGCCGTGGAATTGTCGATGACCGCCGCCATTGTAGGGATTGCACTTTGCAATAGGTCGTTTCTTGGTGGGTTGGATTGGGAACTTTCTGACGAGACCACTTGTGAGTCTGTTTCTTCAAGTGGACATAAGCCAATTTCTTCTCGTGTTCCACCATCATCATCATTATTGGGGCTGCCGTCCGAATTTCCTCGAGTTTTCCTTGTTACAAGAGTGGGATTCAAAAAAAGCCATTTCATTTTCCAATTTCCATTTGCTCAAACTCTTTGCTGCCTGACCTGATTTTATGGTCCTATGGTGTTTAGCCTGGATGTACGCATTCCTTAGTTTATTCCAATTTTCTTTACATTCATTACCTAGAACAGAGAAATTATATTAGTCTTTTAGGAAGTTAGTCTTTAGTTATCAATTAATTTATTAATTAATTCTCCTTTGATATAATAATTCAATAATTAGGCTTTTTTTTAACTGTTCACAGGTGCTTGTCAACTGGAAATTCTTACAAAACATTGGGTTTTTCTTTTCGGATTGGACTCTACAACCGATTTATATGCCAGAACCAAACGAAGACGAATGGAAACAGATCGCCAAGGATTATGATGAGAAGTGGAATTATACACACTGCATAGTAGCTTTGGACGGCAAGCACGTTCAAATCCGATGTCCAGCTGGTTCTGGTTCATTGTACTATAACTACAAAGGCACACATTCCATTATTTTATTCGCTTTGGTAGATGCAAATTACAAATTCACGCTTGTTGACGTTGGAGCTTACGGCAAAAGCAGCGATGGAGGAACTTTTGAGCGATCTGAGATGGGGAAAAGATTTGAAAGCAACAAATGCGCCGTTCCAAATGACAAAGAGCTACTACCAGCAATGGAGAAGTTTAGAACTAATAAAATATATGGAAAAAATAACTGTTTTCACTAACTTGAAATGCCGAGTTTTTATCCTATTTCGTCTCAAGCCTCTTTCCTTGTATGCTGGTTTCGATGTTCCCGGTTTGTTGGGTCGTACAGCACCGGATTTGACCTAACCAACTCAACTAACATGTCTTCCATCACTGGAAATGGTATGTTTCTCTTCTGATGCCTTCCCACTACTTACAAAAAATCTAGAACTTTTGATATTCTTCCCACGCGTCATAACGTGTTGCGTCAGGCTGCATCATCCAACGAGTTCCCACGTCACGTCCGCACAATATAAACATAAGCACACAAAACACAGTCACATTTTTATATCACACGCATGGGTCCACGTGTTCCCACGTCACATCAGAGTTCGTATTCACCTTAAGTCATAAAGAAATTAACTTTTTTAATTAAAATTAACTACCTACTAACTTATTAAAATTCAACTAAACATATTTATATTAGAGGAAACCCTTTATTAGAAAACGAATTTCTTTTCTCAGTGTGTTTCGGGTTCGGAGTTCGCCAAGGAGCTGCAGGAAGTTGAAATTGATTTGAAATCAGGATAAAAAATAATGAAAAGTGGTGTTTGTTTCATTGTAGAAGGAATTCGAGGTTCTGTCAAGTAAATGAAACTTAATATTTGGAAACTATTTATTTCCTTCTTCGGGGCCTTATAATGACTTGACTGGATGTGTGTGGTGAAGGCGTTGAGAGTTTGTGTCCGGTATGAACTGTCACCTCAAACTCTCAACACCTTCACCACACAGATCCACTCCAGTCATTATAAGGCCCTGAAGAAGGAAATAAATAGTTTTCGAAACGTTGGCCAAATATTGAGTTTTCATTTACCAGAACCTCGAATTCCTTCTACATTGAAAAGATACTGTCGTCTCTATTAATCATTATGTTTGTTTCATGTTTACAAATGCTGTGGAAACAGCATGTCGTACTAAAGTTGGACCTCACTGTACAGGAAAGTCTCCCACAAAAAATATAGCTAGTTTATATGAGAAAAAAAATTGTTTTTTCTTAAAAAAGTATTCAATTATATCTCTGAATGTATCAGAGGAGTAGAATCAGAATATATTCTATTTTTCCAGATATGGGGATAAAGACTTGGGGACGGCGCCGGTAGCTCAGTGGTATGCGTGCTTGCCTTCTGAGCTCAAGATCGTGGGTTCAAAACCCGACTGAAGCCCTTAGTTTATTTTACCTGGGAGGTAAAATAAACTTAAGTATGCCGTCCTTCGTATGGGACGTTAAGCGATGGTCCCGAGCCTGTACGATGTCAGGTACTCGTTAAAGACCCCTGCCCTAGGTGAATAAAACTTTAGGGTAGGTAGGCAAAATTTAGGACTCCCATAGTAGAGTCGGGCTCATGTCCACCAGAGTGACGAAAGAACGCTCTGGTAGTAGGCGATATAACCTCGTAGTTAAAGCCCGGGCATGAGTCATAATAACTAACTAAGAAGACTTGGGAAGTTAAATAATCGGACAGATATTTGATGTTGAGATTTCACCAATAATGTACCTCCCAGAGCGAATTAATAAACAAACGTTTTACCTTCCTACTGAAACCAACAAACCGATTTGAGTGTAAATCAATAGGTGACTTATTCAGGTACGTCTAAATCCTTATACAGACTTTCTCGTCTAAGGATTCATTACATCACCAGTTATTAGAGTTTTTGTATTTAGCCATTCCTCTGAATCGACTCCATAAAAATCTATTAACAGAACCCTATGAGACGATACCTAACAATTGTCAGCTAAATTTGAGAAAAAAAACTGTAAACAGTATAATTATTTTTGTATATCGATTTTACTGTTAACCTCGGTGAGGGAATGAAGCGGTAACGGAAAGTGGCTCTTTCCCATCACTCTAAACTGTGTCGGTGTATTGGTTTTGTTTTTGTGTCTATTAAATTAAATATTCACAATATATTTTCAGTATCCTATAAATTAATGTTCAGATCACTGGCCCTAAATAAATATAATATACATATATTTTCCTGATACAGTAGACTCTCCCTTATCCGGCGTTCTGTTAACCGGCGCGCTCCCTCATCCGGCGCTCGCAAAATAATATCAAATTTGTTAAACTAAAATTAACATTCAATTATTAGATTATCAATTATATAAATATATAGAGCCACGAGTATTTACGAGCACATAATAATTCCGTAACTCACGAATCTTTCATGTATTTTCATTGTACATACATATGTACATTGTATTTATAATGAAGGGAACGCTAATACATTATTTTATTACTTCACTAATATCCTATAGTAAATACATAGTTGAAAATCAAAGATTTATAAGGTTTCCTAGAATAGAAAAACGAAGGTACCGTCCCGTCCGTGGCACAATAATATCGTCTTATCAGGAAATGAACGCTTAACTAGTAAATTCAAAGTTTAATTTTTTCCCACAGAAACCCTCTCCTCCTATTTATTTTTCCTTTACACCAGTTCTATTTTTCTCAGTATTCATTTGATTCTCATAGTGAAAAGGATCATTTTCAGACGTCTTAACACTAAAGAAGTGGTGGGACTATGCAGCACGGAACAGTGTTGTGTTAGAGAAACAAAAGAAAATTACCGATTTTTTTATCAAATAATATTTTTAGAATTTTAGATATTGTTTTAAATGTGTATTTAATTAAACAAGATTTCAAAATATTCTTTTAATACTTGGATAAATGTACATATGTACGTACATATAATAAATCAATGTTCAGTATGTACATATTTGTCAATTTAATAAATGTTATCAACAAAATACATACGTGTTTTAATCCTTAGCTCACCTAAAAACACTTTTTTTTATGCTTTAATTGTTATATTTTTTCTCATTAATTGATGATTTCCGTTAACCGGCGTCACGTCGATCCCGGATAAGGGAGAGTCCACTGTATATACTTAGATGTAATGCAAGAAAAATGTAAAAAAAAAAAAAGATAGAAGAGAGAATACCTTTAGGATCCTCAAATTCGGAGAAATTGGGAGCCATTTTGAGTGAAGAAGAAAACAAAGTGAGAGTAAGTGTAACAATTTAGTTAGAAAGGTGGCAGAGAAACTGTTAAATAGTTGGTAGAAATAAGATGTTTTATCTTTATTTAAATACGGTCTAGATTGTAGCATGACAGGTTGTGTAATCGTTGACTAGACCAAACTAAGAAATTATTACTAAGAAGTGTGCTCAGATCACACATTAAAGGGTCTCCTAGATGCATATTTATGTAACAAAAATATGCTTGAAAGGGATCTTCTCGAATATTTTCGAAAATGTCAATAATCTGAATCCAGATTCATGCTAACAGTTTCCTTTTGGTTGTAGATATAGGAAAAGCAACGACAATCGTATGAGAAATTTGATTATATTCTAATAGAAGTTTCCTAGAGCTTCAATAATTGTCAGCAAAAAATCAATAAATAAAAATTGGCTCCCTTCCAAATATATGGGGGATCTTTAATATTTTAAGGTCGCTGAATATGGCGGTCATTCCAGTAACCACAATTTTATAGGGAATAAGGTCAAAGAAAAAAAAAAAAAAAAAAATGTACTTTTTTATAGAGCTTTTTTGAAAATTCTCCAATAGTAGCTGGGCGGCATTGTTTTCCATCTGCCGCTTTACCTCCTCCCTGAACGAATAACCTGGAGGAATATTTACCCAGGTTCATCCGAAATTTCGCCTGTATAGTCAAGGAAGAAATTCAAATGTGAATGCAGAAAAAGGAGTGTTAATGACGTGTTGCACGACAATGCTCTGTACGAGAACAGCGGTTTGTCTGGAAGTTCTTCATTTCTTTTATTTCCCAAGAAATGTTCACAAACACTTGAGAACGACTCCCATGTTCTCCTTTCAGTATCATTACATTTGTATCGGATTAGGACATCTTTCTGGGCCTCCTTTATTGTGGCAGAGCTCTGTGCAGAAAGTCAGATTCTTCTTAATCTACGGTGATTATTTACGCATAAGCGATAGGTATTTACCTATTCATGTTTATAATAATACAATAATACATAATGTACGATGGATATTGGAGAATGATACTAGTTGCTGCAGTGTCGGCATTATTAATTGCTGCCGCTTCGGTACTTTTATTAATTTCTTTATTACATAATAAATAAAATAATGTCAAAAAAGAAATTCCTATTATGTACTTACAAAAAAATTTATTGTCAAATAAATACAAACGTTTTTCAGAACAGAACCACCCGTTGACTAATTGTTCAGTCTTGTCACATGAGAGAGCTCTTTTCGAACCGCAAAAGGTGCAACGCGCAGGATATATATATATTTTTTTTATAAATTTATTTATTTAACTCAAACTAACAAAAGTACGAAATAAAAGAAATTACATACATAGGTATATAAAAAAAATAATACACAATGAAATTACGTCTCTAAAAAAAATATATATATTATATATCGCACCCGTCGTAGAATAAAGGTAGGTACAAGTCAAAAATTGAATTTCTTGGGAAATCAACATTAAAGTTTTTGTTCTATACTTTTGACTAACTCCTCATTTAAACGCCACGAGTTTGTCTGCACGTTTTGCATTGACAAACTCGTGTTGGCGTTTAAATGAGGAGGTAGTCAACAAAAGTGTAGAACAAAAACTATATTTGAAATGGAAATTAAAACAAATAAATAAAAACGATGCTGAACATGTTTTCAGACTCAAGAAAATTAAGAAACTTGGTCCCTCATTGTCTTTTAAAAGATTCTACATTATATATAGAACAATTTTGCTTGCTATGGAAAAGTCAATATCTGTTTCAGAATTGTAAAAGTCAATATCTGTATTAAAACTTCATTAATATATTAATTGGAGTGTGGCTTGCATAATTCGAATTTTATTTGTTTCAGATAGAATATGTCCCTACTTAGAAGTAGAAGCATTGAACCTTGCAGCTTTGAACTGTAAACATGACAGGATGGAGCTATCATTTATTTTATTATTAAATATTTTAAGAAGAAAGAACAGTTTATACAGGTTTTCTAAATTAAGTTAAAAATTAAAAAGTGGCATAAAAGAAGTGTAAGATGTTATGATAAAATGAGTATAACTATAATTAACTTTTAAAAAAAAGAAAGCTTAAAATTTTTCCAGTTTGCATTCAATGATTTGAATCAATATGTGATGGAATGCTGTTCTGATGTAAGCATTGTAGAGGAAAAGAGCTGTTTTCAATTGTCAAAACTATCGCTCAAAAAACAGAAAATATCTTCAGTCAAATTTTAATTGTTATCGCCCAGGGAAGAATCAATGTTGTATCTCAGAAATATGGTGGAACACAACAAAAATTTTCAAACATTATAGATACTGTCGATAGAATGTTGAATATTATTAACAGTAAGCTGTTCATAACGTTTTTATTTTACTGTGTCATTGTTGCCTTTCTTTGAGAAGTGAGAACTATGCGAGATAAGAGAGATTTGGGTGGTGTTTGTCGAGATGCGGCGCGACGCTCCTTATCTCAGTTCCTGGAAAGATAGCATATAATATGGTGGGGCATCCTGGTCATTATTCATATATATATAAACAAATTTTGAAGTAAAAGGTACGCTTGATCGCGTGAGTACCGAATTTCTTTCATTAAATCATGAATACTGACCAGGGAGGCTCACCACATTATATGCTATCTTTCCAGGAACTGAGATAGGAAGCGCCATGCCACATCTCGACAAACACCACCAAAATCTCTCTTATCTCAGATAGTTTTCTCTTCCCCAAAAAAGACAACAATGACAGTGGAAACTGATAATAAAAAAAAACTATTTTTTTTAACACTGTTTATTTCACAAAAAATGTATACATAAACGACCTGTTTCGCCATTAGACCATCCTCAAGTTTCGATATAAACTAAAGCTGACGATGGTGTATGGCTGATACAGTAATTTATATTGAATTTTTTTGTGGAAGACATATTTTAAAAAAAGGAAGTTTGTTCAATTTATTTAGAGCACGTAATTTTTCAGTTCATTCGCGGGTCACACAAGAGAGCCATGAGGACCGCGGATTACCGAGCCCTGGTTTACAGTGTTCCCTTTAATCTGAACCTTTTTTTGTCAGCGTTCAGAATATTTGTGTCCGTTCGCCCGATAAGTCCTGAATGGTTGTTCTGAATTCAGACATTGCACAAAAATCGTCCATATAAAAAGGAAGATGTACTTCTCACCACGTTAATGATTTCGAGATGGGGAAGAACAATTATTGTATTAAACTAGATTTTCTTGATCTCCCTAAATCCTAATCTCCTTTGTCTGAAAACTGATGTGTTACTTATGGACTATGGACTACCGAAAACTTAATTTATATCTGGAGCCAAGACCAAAAAGTATGACATTTTATGAAAATTTGATATAATGGTAAATTTGATATAAAGATGTCAGGTACTCGTTCAAGACCTCTGCCCTAGGTGAATAAAAATTTAGGATAGGCACAATTTAGGACTCCCACAGTAGAGTCGGGCTCATGTCCACCAGAGTGACGATAGAGCGCTCTGGTAGTAGGCGATACGACCTCGTAGTTAAAGCCCGGGCATGAGTCATAATAACAATAAAATATATGGGAGTACTTTCGGTATTGCTACCACCTTCAACCACGACTTAACAAATACTGTATTCGTTAATATATTTATATATTCTGTATTTGTTAATATATTATATTCTATATATTTTGTGAAATAGACAATATAAAAAAAAAACACTCATTAGTTTTTCTTTATATTTTTTAATAGGTATGTATGTCTGTTCACAAACAGCGAATTCTACGAATAAAAAGCATTCAAAATTACATTTTTCAAATAAATTGTTTTGTAAGTGTCCGCTTAGGAGAAGTAAATTTATCTGTTGATGACGAAAAATTGGTTGTCCACGTCCATTAGGGGTGTCCGTTGCGAAGGGGGGTAAAAATACATTGTTTTCCTATACTTCGGGCCGGGACATCGCAACATTGTCCGTAAGGAGAGGTGTCCGTCGGATAGGAGTGTCCGTAAAGAATGGTTTTTACTGTATAAGAAAATTTAAAGAAATCCTTATGAGATTATTCTCGACTTACATCCCTCCTTAAAGGGGAGTAAAAAAATATTTAGGAGGGGGGAAATTGAAAAAATAAATATATATATATTGTTTGAAAATAATTTAATGCTCTATATACCAGTCAACAATAAAAATATATCAAAGTTGATCTAAGAAAAAAATAAATAATAAATTCTTTAGCTTCCACCCATAAACCAAATTATAACCCACACAGACAAAACGTCTTGAACAAAACAAGAAACTGTTTATTTTATAAACCAAAACCTGTTTTGTTTTATTTTATAAATAGTGAAAAGACTTGTTGTCTCATTCGTTACATCTCATCTTATTATCATTGAAGACAATGAGTTTCTTCCCAGAAAAACGAGCCAAAACATTGCTCTTTTTTTGGCATTAGTTAATTGAGAGAGCGCAGCCAACTGATTCAAGCATTTTCGTGGGAAAGACGGTTCATGTACGAAATTTTGGCGAAAACAACTTCCTCCTTCACTACCAGAGCTATAATAATATATAATAAAGAGTACGGGTTATACGGTTCATGCATGGAACTATAGAATATTTAACAAAAAAAACATCTATAAATATGACAATTTAATACCTATCAAATAAATAAGTACATTGAATGTAAATAAATACTGTATTGAAGGTAGAAAAGGAGTCAGCAGCAGGGCATCGGTCTGTAAACAAACAAACAAAACATTTTAGTAGCACGAATATTTGATTACAGAGCATCAGGCCCAAAACAAACAAACAAAACGTTTTAGTAAAAACTTACATTTGTTACAGTAAAAAAAAATAAAGAAAGTTATACAAAATGTAAAACAAAGAGTTTTGGTGATATTTAACATTTTTGCAGAGATTGTGAAACACTTAATAAATTATAAAGAAAACACGAATGTTTTTTAATATTGTCTATTTCACAATATATTCTTTATCTTGTGAAATAGACAATATTAAAAAAATTCGCGTTTTCTTTATAAAGAGTTTTGGTACAACAATTAACAAACGTACAGTAAAAAAAAAAGAGGTAGGTACTGCCGAATCTACTTACAATAATTTCATTAATAATATCAATATAATTTATTTTATTATTTTATAATTTTGATTTATTACTTAATTTATATAAATTTTTTTCTATATTTTGCATATTGTGACCTAATGAAAGGATGTAAGAACGTCCCAAAATATCATCGTGAAAAAGACAATTCTGAAAGAATTATTAGAAATATTAATCATTACCTATTTAAATTATAATAAAGACTGTATCTACACTATTTATTAATATTATTATTTGTATACTCATTTATTTTCTTTATATTACTACTGTTATTCCTAATCACATATGTGTTCGCCCTAGGAGTTAATAACTGTGTATGCATTTGAGGCGTTGCGAAAGAGAAGGGCGAACTCAAAACATAGGTAAATTTTTTTTTATTTATTAATGTTCTATTCTATTAATGGTTAATTAATTAATGATTAATTAGCTTACATTAATGAGGGATGGATGAAAAGCATAATAAGTTACTTTTGTTGAGTTCGCCCAGTCACAAAAAATATTTAAACTCTATTTTCTCGATTTCAACATTTGTTGAGTTCGCCCTTCTCTTTCGCAACGCCTCATTTGATTTATAAGATATCTTGCTGTATATATTTTTGTGACGTATCATATTACCATGTAATAACAGAAATTTATATTATTATTATTATTATTAATGTTCAACCGTATAATTAATATCGAATGTTCCAGACAGCTCTACAAATGAAACATTGTTCTAAAACTACTACAATTGTTATAAAAACTCTAAAATAGCTCAAAGTAGTATTATTTTCAAAATATAAACAACAAGAATAAAACAGATCAATTAATCGATTTTTCAAACCAAAAATATTAGTAGCTAATAACAGAGTTACAAAAACGAACTGATTCGAGTCAGAATAGGATAATACATGAAAGAACCGTTGATAACAAGACGTTATTTGAAATCCTTCTGATAGGCAGTTTCATTTTCTCTTTCTACATGTATTACTACTGCATAAAACATCAGAAATTATTAATACTGTCTAGCTATTATTTATAACGTTAGTATCTTAAATACTGCCAGTGACACAGATGCTGATTTGATTAGTGTTGAACTCACCCCTGGAAGGCCGTGGTGGGGGTGGCGAACCTATTCCTAACCAGGAAGGCGGCTAGCACCTCCGCCACCGCCTCTGGGATGTCCTCTTGGATCACGTGACCGCATCGCCCCCGACTCTGCTCGAACGCGTGCACCTCGAATTTCCCTGCAACATACAACACATCATCGTTAAATATCATCAACTTTTGAAATAGTTCAGTTCTGACTTCTGTCGCCTGAAGTGCTAGGCTAAAAGCTGAACTTATGTCCCCTCAACCCCCACTTTGTCCTGCGCTTTGCTGACTAGAGGGATATGCTATACTGAGAAAGTATCGAAAAACGTCGATGCCTTAGAAAACTTAGAAACATATCGATAACAGTATCGTTTCAAAAGTTACAACTTAACATAAATAAAAAAAGTTGTTTCTTATCAGTATGTAGGATTGTCCAACTATCTTATATGAACAGAGGGATCCAGCTTGTGGTCAAAGAAGAAAACTCAATAATGTGTGTCAAGCTTTCGGCAAGGCCTGAATTGACATACATATATATGTCGGCATCAAATAGCATAACACGTCATTTCACGAAAAGCCTAGTCTTTTCTTATAAAGCCCGACATATTTTGATATTAATAAAAAAATACCTTATAAGAATGTACTGCCTCCCATTAGGAATATATTATTCTATATTTTTATAGAAGAATAATTTTCTCTATTCATTAAGTTAGACTTAAAAAATGACGTTAATGTATTTTACAATGTTTCTATTTTATAACCTGGTCTGTAGTTATCATCTACACTAGTTATTTACAGTTATTGTTGTCACATTGCCTAATTTATGACCTTATTTGTGCTGCCTCGTGTTTAGTTCAGCAGAACTCTCGGTTTAGTTCACTTGATAATGCCGTAAGAGGCGAAACTATAGTCGTGTAATTTTGAACAATATAGTGAAAATATTTCATGTTTTATTTGACGTATTTTACCTCATTTCATGATCCACGATGTTAATGTCCGTCAGATAGCGCGACAGTATTCAAAGTTACATCATTTGATAATTTCTACTTGGAAGTTAGGTTGTTTATATAAAAACCATTGTATACACACAATTAATCGTTTAAACAGTGTAGAAAGTAATTTAGATTAGATTCTACATATTTACAAGCTAATCTAATTATTACATATTGCAGAAAATATAACTTATAAAATAAAAATATAAAATATTTTAAAATTAATTTCATTAAATATTCAAAAACGGCAGATTAGGTACAGACTGAAGAACAAGGGAATGCACATTAAAATGTTCGTGGCGATACATTTATCTTATCCAAAATATGGAGTTATTTTGTTCACAGACAACTGCATTTTTTTTTTTTTTTCATTTTAGGAATCAAGAGCTCAAAAAACATGAAATTCCGTTGAAAACTCAAAAAACATCGAATTTTTGACCAATTACATAACTTCTCCTATACGTCTTTATAGCTGGGAAAGTAAAACCGAAAGCGTGCCAAAAGAAAGCATGGCGCCCTTTATAATTTAGTAACACAATTTCACATTAGAGTGCAGGACGAATTCTTATGTTAAGTGTAGATAGATAGTCACCCTGCATCTGAGCAACAGTAAGGTCGGTGTCCAGTCGGTCGAGACTGGCCAACAGGAGGAGCTTCTGTGCAGGACAGGAGAGGAACATCTTGGATAGACCCTGAAACCAGCCTGGCCAGTGGTTCTCTGTCGCTCCAAGGTCTATCCGCCAGCAGTATTTCCCCTTCAATTCTTCCTGAAATAAATAACAACTTGCAATAATACTGTTTCAACAAATATTTTACATCAGAAACTAAAATGGGTGATCCACACATGATATTTTGCGCTGAATTTACCTACAACCTGTAGTTGCTGAGATGTTCTATTTGCAAAACTTTCATTTTTACGCACAACGCGAATTTTCTTAGACATTTTAGATAATAACTTATATTATATTGGTTGGGGTAGTGCACAGATACTAGTAACGAAAGGACAAGGGCTAAAACCCTGGTGGAGAGGGTAGGATATTTAGGCTCCAAATACATAGTGCCAGAACTGCAGTCGATTTAAATTTAAAATAATATAAAATCAAGAAAACAATATATAAGAGGATAGAGACAAGCCGTTAACACAAAACTACATTTACTTACTGGAGGTTTGAAGTTAGCTTCCTCGTCTTCGGAGATGGTCTGGACAGAGGTGATGGGGGCGGGGAGTGGTGGTGCGGACCCCACAATGTTGGGGTCCTCCAACGTCTCTCCCTCGGACAACTCCTCCAATTCCCAAGTGGCTGGCTTGTTGCTCTTCACACTGCCCACACCAAACATATCACATCAAATGTAGCATTCACAAACAAAAAAAAGTGACTTGAAAAACAATATTTGGAAAATGTGGGGTTTAATTTAAGTTTAGTTATAGATAGGTAATATGGGTTTCCCTCGTTTTTCGAAAAATCAATCCAAAGGTGAGTTACTCGGGCAATTTTTTTAAGAAACGTGCGAAAGTTCAAGTCCTACACGATGTTCACTATGAGTAACCTAAATCACTGTCAAAATCAGGAATTAAGTATAAATATTGATCCAAAAATTGAATAATTGGACAAATTAAACATCCTGAGTGGTGGGGGAGCAACGCCTGATATCGCCGCATGGTAAAAACCTCCTTCCTTACCGAGGTTAAAAATACAAACTTCAACATTTGAAATATTAAAGAATGTACAAATTTAATAAAGATTTCATTTTTTGTGCGGGTTATGCACAGGGCCACAGAATTAGGTTGTCCAGAAAACCAAGACTTTTAATAGTCCGTGATCTCGCCGATCATATTTTTCACTTTTACCTCGGTCCATTAAAGTAATACACTAATTACTTTATAATTAGGTGTACACGATGAAATAGTACTAAATAAGATAGGAAAAATAATAATAAGAGAAGTAACGGGACTAACACGGGATTAAAATGTATAGTTACAAAATTAAAATTTATATTATTTTTTAGGTTTCAAAATTCCCGGTTCCTGGATGAACTGGATGATGAACTAATAATAGTCGAGAAAAAAAAGAGGGATCTTACTTTTTGAGTTGGCCTGGCATGGACACTTTGGCTGATTCAATGTTCTTCAGCTGACCACTCTGAACACTGCAATCACACAACACTTACTATTAGCAATTATAATAGTTTTACAACCATTATGATTATTTACATATTTGTTAATTAATGGTTTTAAAATCAAATGGCGATTATATTCATATTATTTACCATAAATTCAATTAGAAAAATTGAGATAATCGGGTTTGATATGAACCGGTGAAGATGGACCTTGTAACCAAATATGTACATCAAAGTGATTCTATTCTGCAAGAGCTTCTTCCTTAACATAGTCTATGGCCATAGCAGGTCTGTCTGTTTACGCGCATATCCAAAAGAAATTGGTTGAACGTAGGTTTCTCCAATTCTCGAAACTTGGATATTATCTCACTGATCTGTTTTGGATACAGCTAGTTTTGTTCTGTACATTAGTACAGAGATAGTTAACGTTGATCTGAACACTATTTAAAATAATCATACCATTCGATGTGCATTTTAATGTTGAATACAAACTACGGTTTTTCCATTGATTTTCTCACATTTAGCACTCACAATTGTTTAAATTAGAAAAAAAAATCCTCCCATCAACTCATCATCCTTCAAATTCATATTCAAAGTACAGTAATCCCTCAATATTTGCCAGTTTACATTCTTGTAACCTCCAGGGAATGTCAAAATATTTGCGACTATAATACAATGAGACAACGAGGGTTAGGTTCTTCAGGAAGAAGCTAATTTGGATAAATGCAAAGTATAACAAATGTTTTACATAAAAATCAATGCAAGTTCAAGAAATATATCACTGTCTATTTAAGAAAATAAAGCGCCCCCGCCGGCACAGTAAATAAACAAAACAGCACACATAAATGTTTATAAAACCATTGCATATACATAATAATTGTTTAAACTTTATAGTAAGAAATTTCGGTTAAAATTTAGAAACATAAGTACATCCTAATAGTGAAGGCGCCGGTAACTCAGTGGTATGAGTTCTTGCTTACTTAGCTCATGATCGCAGATAAAAAACTCGGCCGAAGCCCTTCGGTTTTTTATCTGGGAGGTGAAAAACCCTTGAGCACGTCTTCCTCCGGATTGGACGTTAAGCGATGGTCCCGAGCCTGTACGATGTCAGGTACTCGTTAAAGATCCATACTCTAAGTGAATAAACCTGAGTATGCAACATTTAGGACCACCACAGTAGAGTCGGGCCCATATCCACCAGAGCGACGTAAGAGCTTTGGTAATAGGCGATACGGCCTCGTAGTTAAAGACCGGGCATGAGTCACAATAACTAACATCCTAATAATAAAAAAAGTTTAATTATATCCTACAGTGGCGTTAGTACTCTCATCATTACCTAACCTGATTTTTATTTTTTTATTTATATTCTCTAGGGGCCGTGTGGGCTAGAGCGTAGGGCTTTGGTTGCATTCGACTCACCACGGGTGCGGGTTCGAATCCCGTCCGGGGAAGAATTTAATTACATAGATAAAATGTCTCTCCCGGGTCCATGGATGTTTGTAAATAACCCCGGTAATGTAGCCCACCCCGATGGTGCCAAAATAAAAATGGGCTATACCCACCCAGCCTTTAACAGCCCCAAGGAAAACATTTCCATATGGGGTGGGTGTTATGAAAAAAAAATTGTCTTTTTAATACATTTTTTTCCATATTTTTAAAAAGTTATTTTTTAGATTCGGTATGATATGTAAAACAGCCAAATACAGAAAAAACAACAACATAAATTGGTCCGCAGGTTACAAAGACTATTGTGAAACTACGCTCTTAACAAACAACCTAAATATGAGAGGAAAGGTATAATTTGTTGGTAAAGTGAATAAACAAGTTTATTCAGAAATCAGAGTTGCCAAAAAACCTCTAGCGTCGTGTTGCATTCACTTGTATGGATGGAAGATGGCTGATACGAGTATAGTGAGAAGTGATTATTTCACAGGTTGCACAATAAGAATGTAATCTGACTTCTCACTCATTTTATTATTATATGCTTGCCGGCTTCCGGTCCTCATCATCAGCCTGTCTACAAAAACCTCACATTTAGTAAAAAAAAAAAGTTATGAAATTCTAGGAATAGATAATTAAAATACACAATTTCTTTGTCAAACTTCACTATATATTCTCAAATACTCAACTAGTTTCGCCATGTTAAGGCATTATCAAGAGTCACTTATAAACTTATAAGTACGTTTATAATACTTATAAACTTATATATACGTTTATAAGTGACTCTTGATAATGCCTTAACACGGCGAAACTAGTTGAGTATTTGAGAATATATAGTGAAGTTTGACAAAGTAATTGTGTATTTTAATTATCTATTCCTAGAATGGAGCTTCACAAAGTAAATGTGGAAACCATAAATTATAGCGTAAATAGCCAATATTTTTATGTATTTATTTTAGCCGTTAGAATGTCATATCTTTTTTACTTAACTGTTTTTTGTAGACCTCGAAAGCCGGCTAGCACATAACAATAAAATATGTGAGAGGTCAGACTCCTTTCTTACTTTGTAACCTGTGAAACACTTATTGGTATTCAATAAAATACATAATTAATATTGGTTTTTAACTACTATTCAACTAGATATTTTTAAAATATACAACATATTATATATATGGATATGTTGGACTAAAAAAAAGTGAATATTTAGGTCGCTAATGATAAGTCAGTGTGCACTGAATCAAGGTTCGCGAATGTTGAAGGATTACTGTAATGTCAATAGCCAATTTACCCGACCTATTTTGTAATTGAATTGGCTCCGTCCGCAGCTTTTTATATTCTATTTAAGTAGGTGGGATGTAATGTTAGGTAACCTCCACCGGATGGCGCCCTCTATTGAGGTGAAGCTCCGAGGACGGCCTCTGAGGATGGCCTGCATGGCAGAGAGGGCGTTAAGAGCGGTACCTTCCACCACATCGAGGACGACAAGGCCAAGAAGAAGAGGAGCAAGAGGAGGCGCATGTCCGGCATGGACTGCCACAGCCCCTCCCAAGCTGTGTCCGACCAGGATCACCCCACCCCCGTCCTCCGGAGGGGAACACATGCTCCAGATCACATCCACTACGTCCCTAAACACAGACACAAAACACAAAACATAGCAGTTAGCTTATATTTAATCATTGGATTTCAATTTAATATCATTGTTTCGGCATTAATTTTAAATTTTAACCCAGGCCCATGAGTGTCCCACAGCGTCGTTTTTATTAGGTTTTGGATTTACATTTAAAATTTCGTATCGATACATACATTTTGTCGGCAGTTATTAGGGTTTTTGAGTTGATGCTCCTTCCCTTTGGTCGATTTGTCTCAAAATGAATACATGTCGCCCTTATGAGGTTTAAGATTTGCATATAATATTTGATGTCTGTACATTCATTCCATCGACAGTTATTTGAGTTTCTGGGTTAAGCCCCCTCTAATCCCTTTCTTCTTTTGGCATACATGTACCAAAAAGTGAAGAGTACATGTTTCAAATATGAAGAGGAACCCTACCTTTTTTACGAGTGCAGGACGAACACTTACATACAGACGAGTGTCTGCACAGTAAACGTATCGACACGACATTCTAAATAAGGATTGGGAAGGCCCTAAGTAAGACACCTATTGATTATCAGCCAAATCGGCCGCTTGGTTTTAGAGGGAGAGCAAATAATTTATCAATTCGCGCGGTGATTCACCGAGGACTTTTTAAAAATTATTTAATATGTTATATGTTGAGAACTATGTATATGTTGTATATACTTAGCCATGGTCTGAATGGAGAGGTCGTCATCGTTAGAGGTGAATGTGTCCCCGTGACCTCGCAGATCCATTGCTACCACTCGACACTCCACCATCTCCGTCAGTATTGACTGAAAAAAAAAAAAAAAAAAAAATCATATTCAGGCTCTCAAAGCAATGGTTGGGGTGTCTAAGGAGATTTTGAATATGTGGAAGCTATATTTTCTGAGATTTAAAACATACTTAGTATATAGAAATAAGTAACACAGAGGTATGACTCCAACAATTTTATTTATTCCACAACTAGTTTCCGCAATTTGTCATCCTCAGATGGTGAATGTTAATGTAGAGAAGGGGTTAAAAAAATAATAGGTTAACCTGAGGATGGCAAATTGTTGAAACTAGTTGTGGAATAAATAAAATTGTTGGACTGATACAGATAACTCTTTATTACTTATTTAACAACAAGTCCATTACATCCGCCTACCAACCAACAAATAAATAGTATATAGTCGTTTCTGGTTTATTTTTCCAACATCAGTTTATCATTCATTTGTTGCTTCATACTCACTGTTTTTTTTGTTTTTTTTTAATATTTATGTTCGTTCATTTTTGAATTTTCTTAGAGACTATGTCGACTCAAATAACACGTCTCCGACAAAAATTAAAAATGAACCAACATTATAAATATTAAAGAGATTCATCATGAGAAACTGATGATACCGGAAAATATACCCGAAACATCGTACACAAACCACTCCATCTGGAACACTCAGAGGTTAGAAGCAAGCCACTCAATCTCCAGAACATATTCTCTAGTAATTTTTATTTATATACTTACATATTTTTTGAGATCTTCAATATCGTGCCACTCAATACAAGTTTTCAGAAAAAAACATCTATTAATGATCGGAAGCTATTAATAAATAAAATATGTACAGGCTGCCATGGGAATAAAAAGTACAAGGTGTCAAATTTTCAGAAAAATTTCTTTCTGATGGATTTTTATATTCACATGAATCAAATATTTATCAAATATCAGTAAAATTTCATTCATAAAATAAATTATCTATAAAGTAACATGCTATTATAAATATCTATTATAAAATGCTTTATGGTTCATGCCTTAAAGTATCCCTCAGGTTGCTTGTGGTCAAATTTATTAATTAAATTTTAACTAAGATTTTTTTTTTTACAGCCAATAGTCTTGGAGAAAAAAATATTAAATTAAAAATTTTAAAAAACCCCAACACAAAAAATAAACCTTTAAAAAAAAGGGAGGGCCTTCTACGGCTTAGGGGGGAGGGGCTTGGCCTTACAAACATTTGAGCTCAAACTCCAAGTCTCTAGCTGTAATAGAAGCCGAGATCGCTACACAGGCTCTGATGAAACCTGAATATCTTGGAGACAGCAAACCCGATTTTCGCCTAACATGGCTAAGAACCATCTCACAAATACCAGCTTTTCAAACAAAAAAAATAGATTTGAAATAGGTTCAGCCGTCTTGGAGCTACGATGCCACAAACATACACACACACAGACAAAGGCTTCAAACTTATAACCCCTCCCCTCATTTTGGGTCGGAGGTTAATAAAATTGATCTATTACAAGTATCTATTATAAAATGATAAAGTATCCCTCAGCTTGGTTCGGACATATTTAATTTTTTTTTTATATATATATATACAGCCAATAGTCTTGGAGAAAAAGGAAATAGAATGCCCAAAGAAAACATCTCAAAATCAGCCAAGAAAGCATCTTTCCTTTTTGATAATCTCCGAAGCCCTATGAATCACCAGATTCTATTCAAACACCACTAAACAGAAGATAGTCAGAGCTTTAAATTCACTATTTAAAGTTCAAAAAAATATTTATACAAGTTATGTAGGACGACACCTATCAATTTTCAGCAGAACCGGTCAAAGGGAAGGGGGAATCAAAGGAGGGAGGGTTTAACTCAAAAACTATCTGAGCGAGTACTGGTGTTTTTTTTTCCCCCAAAGAACTATTAGCTATATACAAAAAGTAACTGCAAATCAAGATAATATGCATGTGAGACATTATCCAGAACTTTCAATGTTTTCAGAACTGTCTGTAACTAACCTAAGTTTAGTTCATGGTATGATTCTTACACTAAGAACGGCCCAGGAAAGTGCGGAGAATCCTCCCCCATGGAGCAGGACCAGGGTGGGTCCAGCCTCGCCTCTCAGGTACACCCTGAATGTGTTCCCGTTCATCGAGAGGTCCTTCTTCTCTGTGAAATACTTCTTCCAGGAGACAGGGGAGAAGTCATACTTGGAGTGTAATCCCCTTCGTGTTCTGCAACAGAGGAGAGTATTGCCAACCAGGTGACAACAACAAAGAAAATGGAAGTCATCTATGGAGACCAAATCATTCTATAGTTATAATCAAAAAAATATATTGTTTCAGGTGTGTGTTTAATTTTTTAGACTGTGACAAGAAGGGTTCTAGCTGGGTAAGATTTTCTGACGCAAAACGCTCCTTGACCAAGTCAAAAGTTGATCATAGATGATTATACGAATTACACTAGATCCGCGGTAATCCGACATGTGCTTTGCACGCCAATGTCGGATTATAGAGTACAATCTCTGACCTTATGTAGTCCAACTTTTTTTTCTGATTACTCAAGTGATCCCGTATACATACCAATGTCGACCAATAGGAAAAATAGTTTATGGATCATATAGATAGTTATTGCGACTCATGCCCGGGCTTTAAATATCATATCGCCTACTACTAGAGCGTTGTTTTGTCGCTCTGGTGGACATTGAACCCGACTCTGCTCGGGGAGTCCTAAATTTTGCCTACCCAGGTTTAGTTACTACTAGAGTAAGGGGTCTTTAACACTCTTACCTGATATCGTACAGACTCGGGACCATCGCTTAACATCCCATCAAAAGGTAGATATTTTGATAGTGCGTAGGTACAATTTTGCATGATGAATAAACTAATAAGACCCCCCCACACCTCCCTGTCCAGGTCCTGATGGATTACCGCGACCCTACTGTGGTTCTTTTTCTTCAAGGTTTTAAAAACCAAATAAATAAATACATGAGCATGATTGTAAGTATATGATACAGTAAGTATGATTGTTTATAGTTGTCATTTATTTTATGACAAAACTAATTCTCTACGATGACAATAACAACAAAAAATAAAGTTATACTTAAGGCAAAAGCAACTTTTGTATAAAACTTGAAAAATAGTAATAACATACCGCATTGGAGTAAAGCATTAAAAAAAATGCTTAACAAACGTAATGGTTAACAAATTTATTAAATGTTACATATAATCAGAAAGCTGATCTCTATATATTCTAAACATTTTATTCATTGTTATTCTTCTTTGTTTTTGTATTTTTTTCTACCGCTTTATAAAGCCTTTTTTAAAGACATATTCTTTACAGTCTGACCCTTCAGCTGAAATCATTGTAAATAATTAAAATGTTTATCATTTAGTTCTAATGTTAGTTTTGATGTGTATAGAGGATTGCAGCATACCCAAAGAAGGAAAATGACCTTCCATGCCTTTAGCATGTACATAGATAGAACCTGTAAAAAACTACATTTGTTTAACAATGTTTCTTAAACAAAAACCATTCTGTTAGTAATTCCGATTTATATAAAAATGCTGTTTTCACCAAAACATGTTTAAAAAGTATATTTTCAATTGAAAATATTCCACTTTCACTACAGGACAAGCAATGTTAGTTGTCGCATACTGTGCAGCTAATCGCAACATGCAACCACTGCTTAATCCCTGCAAAAAGACAGCTTAAAGCAAGAAATAACTTGAATAAGAATCATACCCAGAATTTACACACAAAATGTCAAAACAATTACAATCTAAAATAATTAGCAAAACAAAATATTTTTTCATCCTACCTAAAAAACCTTTATGGAAAATGTTACCATGATTCTTTTTAAACTATTATTTTGTTTTGAACAGGTAAAAATGAGTAGAGACCTCTCGAAAGGTACAAAACTACTAAAAAAAATACGGTTGGTCACTTTGTGTATAATCAATAAATGCTTACCCTCCTAAATTGTTGGTTTTGGGTGGCAGCTTTGAAGTTAGCACATTCTTTCGAAAAGACATTTTATAAACTTTAGTCGTTTAAATATATTACAAAAGATACTGGGCTTACAAACTATCTTAACACAATACTTCACAGTACATACATAACCTTCTACAAACAAGGGAACAGATAACAGTTAAAAAGTTTACATTATCCCAAACAATGTTGTTGGAATGAATTCTTGAGATTGTCATGAAAAAATTATTCTTAATCAATAATTATCATTATTAATTAACTTATTTATTCATCATTCATCGTATTTTTCTCCTTATAAAATCATAGGGAAGGAACAGAAAATATTATATAGCGTTCTCACCCCCCTCACTTATCATTCACAACATACAATCAGTAACAAAACTTTTCTGACAATTTATAATTTTGTTTTTCTTTTGCAGTTACACATAGTTATATGGCAAAATATTTAATTCAAGCAAAGTTTTAAATTTCGAGATCATCAATCATTTCAAAACGCCGTAAAACAATTAATTAAACATTTACAGCTAATAGGAAATTTTGCATTAATAATTGAAGACAAGAAATTCACGTAACAAAATTTTCTGGACACCTGTTGTTTGTTTTGTAAACAAATGCGACTCTGATCATGATCTTTAATCCCTTCTCAACCAACCGCTAATACCGAACGAATGAAATGTGTATATCCTTCTATTACTGCATTCAGTAGTTATTTGTATTTCCTGCTGTCAAGATGGGTCGAACATCTTTTGAAGTTCAACAGATAATAATTTTTAATTATGAAAAAGGATTAAGTGTCCGCAAAATCGGTGGTATGGTAGGCCGAAGTAAAAGCACCGTAGCCGATGTAATTCGAAGGTATAAGCACGAGGATCGGATAGATTTGAAATCTTCCTCTGGCCGTCCAAGAGTATTAAACGACCGAGAAAGGTGTAGCGTTGTCCGGAAAATTAAAAACAAGCCCTCGAGGAGTGCACCTCAGATCGTCGCCGAGGTATACAGAGAAACGGGAAAGAAAGCTCACCCACAAAATGTTCGAAGAATTCTAAAAGAAGCAGGATATAATGGGAGAGTACCAAAAATCGTTTGTGAGTGAAAAAAATATAAAAAAAAGATTGAGCTTCGCAAAAGAGTTCCAGAATCATTCAGAAATTTTTTGGAGTAATGTCATTCATCTGCGAGGTAAAATAAACTTAAGCACTCCGTCCTTCGGATGGGATGTTAAGCGATGGTCATGAGCCTGTACGATGTCAGGTCAAAGCGTTTGAGCTCTCACATAAACACACGCATGCAATTGATCTCTGATGTTCACACGATTACAAAATTTTTAGTACATATTATTATGTATACATATATTATATGTATAGGGAAGTAAACAAAAGTAAAGTAATAGTATATGTATACATATATTACATGGAAGTAAACGGACATGATCTGGAAACATTTATTTGTCGAAATATCGGAGAAAAAACGTTTAAATTAGAAAAATTGGGTACTTAGTTTCTTTAGAGGGAAGGTGGAGGGGATAGAGTAGGGGGAAGGGACGGTTTCTGCCGAGGGTCAGCGCTGCTGTCGCTCTCTTCCAACGTCATATCACAAAAATCTAGTTTTCTGACATTACATGACCTGAGATTTCTTTTTATGTTGTGAAGAGTTACAAGATACAAGAATATTTTATTATTGCGGTTTGTTCTATTGCAAGCAAATACTTTTGAATGTAAGTTTAATATATTTAGTCCCGACAGTCGCGACAAAATTTGGAGAAGGCGTAATGAGGAGCTGAATCCAAAAAATTTAAAACCAATAGTAAAACATGGGGGTGGCTCAGTGATGGTGTGGGGGTGTATGGCGTCTAGTGGAATTGGTGAACTGGTTTTCATTGAAACCACCATGACTGGAAAAGTTTATGCCGAATTACTAAGGAGCAATTTGAAAAAGAGTGCTGAAAAACTTGGGATTTTACGGACTTTTCATTTTTACCAAGACAACGATCCGAAACACACCTGTGAATTGGTACGTACTTGGCTTTTGTATAACTGCCCTAAAGTTATGAACCCCCCCCCAATCGCCCGACCTCAACCCAATTGAACACGTATGAGGTGAGCTCGACAGGAAAATTCGATTAACACCCATTGCTTCAAAAAACGAATTGAAACAAAAGTTATTAGAAGAGTGGGGTAAAATATCTCCAAATTTCACCAAAAAATTAGTTTCATCATCAATGCCGAATCGAATGAAAGATGTTATTACACAAAAAGGGTACCCAACCAAATATTAATTAACATTATGGTTTTTGAATTTGTGAAATCGTAAAAAAAACATTGAATTTATTTATAGTTGTTTACATTTTTGTCCGAAAAGTTTTGTTACCTACATTACTTGTTATAAAATTTATTAAATTAAAATATTTATTTGTTCTAATCAAAGCTGTTTTTCCTTTATCCTAACCCACTTTTGAATTCTTATTCTTGATTGAAAAATGGCTTTAATTATTTTTTTAAATTATTTTTTATTACTTTTGCATCTAATTATTATAATTTTTTATTGAAAAATCAAACCGTCCGAACATTTTTGTTACTGGCTGTAAATTGAAAAATCTATGTGTAGGTATATCTCCGAATACATTCTGAACCTGTTAGTTTTCATACAAATTAAACATCAACTATTCAATATGTACCCATTTAAATTAATATATATGACTTAAGTTTTTTTTATTTTTTATTTTTAATGAGCCCAGAGTAGGCCTATTATATGTTGTCCTCTACTGTGTGAGTCCTAAATTTGGCTACCCAGAGTTATTCCTAGGTTTATTACCTAGGATAGGAATCTACGAGTACCTGACATCGCACAGGATAAAATAAACTAAGGGCTTCGGCCGGATTTTGAACCTGCGATTTCAAGCTCTATAGGCAAGCACGCTATCTCAAAGATACCGGGCCCCTCGGTTTCGTGTATGGTCCTCGACCTACGTTACCCTAAATATTAGTAATATTTTGGTAGCGGAACACCATTTTCCTCAAAACATCTGTACAATAACCTATGAAATCAGTAAACCTTTTATTCTTTCAAAAAAAAAAAAAAGTAAGCCTTTCAATGCAATATATGAAAAAGGACAATGTATAGCCAAATACTAAAGCAATTTACCTGAAGATGAGAAATTTTTAGCTGTTTTACATTTTACAAATAAGAATATCAAAAGAAAATCATATTATTTATAGTTCCGGGGAGTTTCTTGCCATAACAAGATCTAAGCCTACCTTTCACAGGAATTAGAAACATTCAGAAAAATTATTTTAAACTGTTACTCTCATATAACAATTGTGTTTAATGTTTTCATTCTTGTCTCAAAACCAACTTTGTTTATCACAACATTAGTGTTTCATTTATGCTCTCTTCAGAGAGTGTATTTGTTATTTTGATTTAATAAAACACTAATATTATTATAACATATTACTGGCACTATAAATAAACAGCCCTACTCAGCTAATCCTATGTCTGTTTTGTCCCTGAGTTGTGTTGTACTAAACTTAACTTGCCTTGACCATCCTTCCAGGAATATTAGTTGCAACATTGGATGAAGTGAATACAAATACGTAAGTTGGTACCTAATTATATATAGGGAGAGTATTTTTTTATGATCACCAATGATTACTTATTTTAAACTGATTAACAATTTGAAATTTTAAACTGAATATGTATCTAGTTTATATTCAGAAGTATTAACTTAGTGATATTCTGAAGCGACAACTTAAAGAACACATTGAATGCATACTTTTACAAATATCTACCAACTTGACATTCTTCATTGGCAACACTGTTCTTCGTAGTTGAACAATTCGACCAGGAGTCTCTCTCCCTATTATTTTATTATTATTATTTGTATTTTTTTTGTGCTTAATGTCCTTTTATTGTCTAGCTAGGGAAAGAGAGGGCTTAAGTCAGTGGTTGACATACTATTTATCTGGCATACCACCTAATCAAATGGCTTTTAAGTTGACATTTATTATGAATAAATAACCATCATTTTTTTAAATTGTTAAATTGTCCATTCCACAAATATATATACTTATACATATGTATATATATATATAAGTTTTGTCTCCCCTAGAAAGGGGAATTGCAACTTGAGAAGCCCCGTGTTTGTGCGGTTAGGTATTTGTTTAAATATTTTTCAATCACTGTATAATGGTGATAGATGAAATAAAAATAACGTAAATCAAGAATATTTAATTCTATTTAGATAAACTGATTTATATTTACACAAGTAATGGCTGAAAAATGGTGTTTGTAAATAAATTTTAAAAAAATAAATAAATACATTGACAATATTACAGAATAAATAAAATTAACCAATAGCATAAATATATGTATTATAGGGTATAATTATTGATTAGATTTAAACTTTATGATGAAAGGCGGAGGGGGGAGGAGGGGGACAGATAAAAAAGTTTGGAAATAGCGTTACGTAATATATGTAAGGACGAAACACATCAGCCAAATGGCCCAGATGATTCTTTGCACCAAAAACCCAATAATAAGTCCTTGTAACATTTTAAATTTTGATTCAGAAGTTCACAAATAATATACCTATGAATATATTGTTAAATAAAGTAAAAAAGAAGGAAGATTTACAAGGAGAGCGGAAATTTCAGTTTTTACAAATAATTAAAGCAGATAACTAAAAGAAACCCTAAGAACCGCCGATGTACTGAAATATGTATTGACCGAAGAGAAAAATAGTTTATAGAGAGAGTGAAAACTTAGTTGATTATAAATAATCCAAGCTGGGGAAGTGTATTGGAGTGAATATCCACTCTTTTTTATTTATATTAATATCATTTTTGAATTGTGACGCACGTGAAGGTATATTTGAGGTGGCCTATCCCAGCAATTTAACTGGTGTCTGGGTTAAGATAATGGCAACAAACGCACAGACATCCTAGTTTTGATGTTGACTCTTTGAGGGGGGGGGGGGGGAGCGGATTATACTGAATTTAGACAGATAACACTGATGGCAAAACGACAGGAAGACAGCAATTGTAAACATTTCTTATCTATATATATATATATTTTTTTTTTCATTAAATTTACTTATGGTTTTTATAAATTAAGATAAAAAAATATGGTTTTAACTGATAAAGCTCAATAAAAAAATGTATTTTTGGTACAAGAATTAACAAAACGCAGAGGCGTGACGAAGGCAACATTGAGGAATCACCGCCAATGTACATCCCCAATCGCTTTCCCTCAAAACTGTTCATCTCTTCGGCTAATTTGATTGAAAATCAGTAGATGAACCTTCTCATTCCACTTATAATTTCATGTCGCTACATACTTTCCATTGAGTTATAGAAATCTAATCAGCGGAACAGCGACACTAACGCAATCTAACTACATGTTTTCATAATTTTACTAGTAATTTTGAGAATATTTTTTTCATCATTTTACTCTTATCTGTATTTTTTTGAGCCTAAACTTTTTTATTATTACAAATTTTGTGACATTATTATCAAAAATTGTTGCAAGTTAACTACTCTTAATTATCACCCGATATTGCAAAAACTTAAATTGGACTTTCTGTATGTCAAATTGAACTTATATATCTAGTTTTGTGAAACTCGGTTCAGGTGTCCCTAACTTAAGCATGTAACAAGGATTTAGAGTAGGCGTCTTCAACCTGCGGCCCATGGGCCACGAGTGGCCCGCTGAAGGTATTTTAATGGCCCGCCGGCATTTTAGTGGCCCCACATTTGAATTTGAGCCAATTTCAAGAAAAATTGCGTTGTCAGCTTTTGTACATTAATCGATTTTTATTCGAAGTACATGACCGAAGACAAGTATCCAGGAATTCGTAATCATGCATTGTTCATGTCTTCTATCTTTGGCAATACCTACATATGTGAACAGTTTTTTAGTAAATTGAAGAACATAAAATCAAAAACAAGAACACGGCTGACAGACCGACATTTGGAGGAAACTTTACGAATTGCAACAACACAGATTAAACCAGATATTGAAGCTTTAATCAAGGAAAAACAATGTCAAATTTCACATTAAGACGAGTAAAGTAACTACCTCCCGCCAGTAATGTAAGTTTTTTTTATTGTAAATGTATTTTGTAACATCGTTCTGTACAATCACCTTTATTATTTTCGTAATAAAAAAAAAAATTACAAAGTATTTTAATTCGACTTTCATTTAACTTTTTTGGAACCAACATATATACTTCCCTTAGAATCTAAGGCTTAGAATCAATTGTAGTCTTGTAAAATGTAAAACAAACCATTCCATTTTCCAGAAACTACTCCTATCTCAAACCACAATCCTTCGGAGATGCGAGGAAGGGAAATTAATTTTTATTGATTTGTATTATTTTGGCGTTTTTTTTTTATTACTTCCCCAGCTAAACGAAATATAGGGAAAGTTATGTTATCTGTCAAAAATTCGATGCGGAATTTCCAACGGAAAACCTTTTTTCCGACCAATATATTCCAAATATGAAAACAAAGATTGCTGTCTGTCTGTGTGTGTATATGTGAACAAGATAACTGCCGATAGAATGAATGTATCGAGACGAAATTTCATATGTGTGACCAGAAACCAATGAGAACACAACCTTTCACATTTCAGAGATATTGACCGAAGGGAAGGGCGGATCAGGGGAGGAGCCTCAATTCATAAACCCTAGTAATTGCCGAAATTAATTTATCAATACAAAATTTAGTATGAGGATTTGGGTGCTCCTATGTAAGTCAACTGTTGAATATAAGCGCAAACGGTTGACGTGTTTTTTGGAGGGGGAGCGAAAAATTAATTGACTAATTCGTTTTAGGGAAGTACATTGCCATTGATTGACCGACGCCTTTTTTTTCGTAGGGGGCGGGTTCAGAGGATGGCGACACTTTGACGGTGGAGGAAGGGATCATAAGTTTTTAATAATGGCGTTACGTAATTTATGGGTGGCCTCCTACTGTCATACATGTATGTATACGTGGTGAGAGGCTAACGAGCTGTTAAACTTACATGTCAATAGGTTTGTATCTCTCCCGGGCAAGACCGGCCACCACAGCTAATTACAATTATAATTAATTTATAAAAATTAATATTGGTTGTTTTGAAATCCCAGGACATCGCATCCTGATCCGGATATCCCAAATAGTGGAACGACAATGAATTAATTATATTAGCTGAGAAGTAACTTGCATATTGAGCTCAAGAACGCGGGTTCGACACTCGGCCGAGGCTTTTAGGTTTTATTATCTGGGAGATTAAAAAAAAAACCTTGAGCACGCCGTCCTTCGAATGGGACGTTAAACTTGTATGATGCTACCTGAGTACCTATTCGTTGAAGACCCCTACCCTAGGTAGCGAAATCTGGTTAGGTAAAATTTTGGACTCCCATAGTAAAGTTGGTCTCGTGCCCAACAGACCGACGAGAAAGCGCCCATCACAAGCTCGGGCTGAGGATACAATGAATATTCTTATGTAACAAAAAAATAAATAGATAACTACTGAAATGTTATGTGCTAACACTTTAAAAGTAATGAAAGTGATTTATTCGTTAGTTTTATATGATAACCTGAAAAGTCTCTTATCATCTGACCTTGGGAAACGTTGTCGATAATAACCGAAACATGCAGAAACTGAACAAGTAGCACTTCACGTCAGTCTTACTAACTGCATTTTTGACAAAAACGTTTTTATTTTTTTATTTTACAAATAAATATTCATTCACAACTTTATAAAAAATAAATAAACAAGCAAATGTGCTGAGAGAGAGATAAATGTCAAGAGGGGAGAAATCACCCAGTGGTGACACTCCATAGCCATTGAGTTACTCTCATTTGTCAATGTTAATCACTGTCACTGCTGTTGCTAAGAAGATCTCTAGGGCATTTACGTTAAACCATCGTTGGGAAAGTGTGGCAGAATGGAGGGCTAGAGGCTTATTGTGGGAACTAAGAGAAGAAAATAATGTTGTATACTTGGATTTAGCAACTTGGTGCAAAAGGTTGACTATCATCGGATCTGGTTGAAGCCTATTTACCGATATTGCTGTATTAATATTTTCCAAAAATATGACGATTAGGTGCAACAAGCTCAACTTGTATTCTACTTTTCCTCGTAGACTATTTTAGATACGAGTAGAACCAACCTTAATATATTTTTCATTTTTGCTTACGGTTGACATTCAACGTATCTGGTAGAAGCCTTTCTACCGTCAATGCTGTATTATTGTTATTCAGAGAATATAAAGAATCGGTGCAACAAAAACCACCTATGTTCTATATTTCCTCTTCGACTGTTTGACCAACCAAATATATTTTTCATTTTCACATATGGTATTATCGTATTTCTTTGAAGCCTAACTAAAGACATTACTGTATTAAAGTGTTTTCCAAGAATATAAGGAGTCTATGTCACTCGGATCACCGATATGCTATATTTTTTCTTCGACAATTTTAGTTAGGACCAACCAAAATATATTTTCCATCTGGGGAAGTACATTGACGGCGATTCACTGACAACATTTGTTTTTGGTTGGTTTGTTTTTTGTTTGTTTTGGGATGGCAACGAAGGGTGAATTGTGGGAGTGGACGTTGTGCTAAAGACACTGTTGACTGGACAAGGTCGCCTCCACGGACCAGTCCACATCAATGACGCAACCTCCCTTTATCAAACAAATCAGGTGACAACCCTTTTGTCAATATAAATAAAATACAACAATTGTTACAAAACTGTTCGTTAATTATTCCATCAAATGGACCATTTCCACATCACTTTTCTTTTTTTTTATTTCCATATTTCTACAAACACAAATTGGACCATTGTGTTATTTGAAAACGTTCATATTCCATCATTAGCATACAACAATCTGTTCTGTTTAAAAAAAAATTAGCAAAAACACATTACTATTACGTACTCAAAAGTAGAAAATATATTTTGGCATTCTATATAAAACGCTAGCAACAGGTATGTTACTAAAATAATTAGTGATATAATTCAAAAACAAACATTATGAATATTGAAAAGACAATATCGATTCTATAATACTGAATACAGAAACAATTAATAGTTTTATAACACTCCAACAAATTAACAGTTTTGTAATTTAAAGTATTTAAAAATATATATATTAAATTAATAGAGAACACTGTAATGATGCTTTAATCTTTAAATTAATAGAGAACACTGTAATGATGCTTTAATCTTTAAATTAATAGAGAACACTGTAATGATGCTTTAATCTTTAAATTAATAGAGAACACTGTAATGATGCTTTAATCTTTAAATTAATAGAGAACACTGTAATGATGCTTTAATCTTTAAATTAATAGAGAACACTGTAATGATGCTTTAATCTTTAAATTAATGTTGAGCTCCTGTTGGACTACGTAATAAATTTCAGTAAAATTTTTTTACTTAAGTGTGACACAAATCAAAAAGTTTTGGTAAAGAAAATAGGGAAAACTCAGGGAAGGAAACACAAAAATATCCGTTCACGGTTTCAAATTATAATCTCTGTTTTTGAGTGTTTATTAATTTATTTCCTATTCATTTCAGTTAATTGGTATTACTTTTTTTTTCTTTAAGAGATTTTTTAAAATTTATTCTTAAGCAGTAGCACTGTTTTTAATTTAACTGATTATTTTTGATTTGTATTTAGTGTATAAGGGTAATGGTTAAGGAACCTTATTGTAGGTTAGGTTCGGTTTTATGACTCATGCCCGGGCTTTAACTATGAGGTCATATCGCCTACTACCAGAGCGCTCTTTCGTTACTCTGGTAAAGATGAGCCCGACTCTACTGTGGGAGTCCTAAATTTTGCCTACCCTATATGTTTATTCACCTAGGGTAAGGGTCTTTAACTAATGGTCGGATTGTCACGAAATTTTACATGTAGTATTCTTAGACCGCATATTGAAAAATACGCTTTGTGACATCTCAAAATTTTAAACTGGAGGGGGGGTTGTGGGGGTAGGCCTAAATATAATGATACCGGTAGCGTATTAACTAATGGTCGAAATGTTAAAACTTTTCACATATAGTATTCCTGAAGGCCAAATAGAAAAATAGGGTGTGTGACGGCTCAAAATTTTGAACGGGAGAGAGGGTTGTGGCCCCTCCCCTCAGTCGATATCGCTGAAATTTGACTGGTTATTTCCTCAGTGGATTTTAGTTTTAAATACGAAATTTGAGGTAGATACATTCATTACATGGGCAGTTATTGGGATATTTGAATTGAGCCCCCTCCCCTGAACTCCCCCCTCCCCTCAGACGATGTCGCTGAAATTTGACTGGTTATTTCCTCAGTGGATTTTAATTTTAAATACGAAATTTGATGTTGATACATTCATTACATGGGCAGTTATTTGGATTTTTGAATTTAGGCCCCACCCCGGAACTGCCCCCTCCCCTCAGTCGATATCGCTGAAATTTGACTGGTTATTTCCTCAGTGGATTTTAGTTTTAAATACGAAATTTGAGGTAGATACATTCATTATATTGGCAGTTATGGAGTTTTTAAATTCAGCTTTCTGTTATCCACCCGTTATCTTCGACCGACTTGCATAATCTATTTTAGTAAAGCTGAAACAGGGTTTGTTTGCTCCAGCATCACGCCCAAACGGCTGGACGGATTTCCATAAAACTTCACATGTAGCATCCTTTCGAGCCCGATTGAATAATAGGCTATGTGGAGTCCCAAAATTTCGAACGGGAGGGGGGGTTGTAAGGGGGGAGGGGGGGGGGAAGGCTAAGCATAAAAATAGTGCTAACTCATTAACTAATGGTCGGATTGTCATGAAATTTCATATGTAGTATTCTTAAAGACCAAATAGAAAAACAGAGTGTGTGACGTGACAAAATTGTGAACGGGAGGGGGGGGTTGTGGGGGTAGGCCTAAGTATAAATATAGTGCTAGGTCATTAAGAGTACCTGACATCGTACAGGCTCGGGACCATCGCTTAACGTCCCATCCGAAGGACGGCGTGCTTAAGTTTAATTTACCTCCCAGATAAAATAAACTAAAGGCCTCGGTCGGGTTTCGAACCCACGATCTTGAGCTCAGAATACAAGCTCCAGAGTTCAGCTCCATACATCCATATTGGCTTCAGTAATAGGTTGTAAATAGGTCTTTAATTATTTAATGTAAGTTTGGATCTCTTGTCTAAAAGTTGTTATAAGAGTTTTTATCATTGATTAAGTTATTGTCGTTTAAGTCTAGTATGAGGATTCCATGTCAAGCGTCTGCCAATTAACCCAAAGTACCAGGATTCCATGTCAAGCGTCTGACAATTAACCCAAGGTAGCAGACCCGGGAACGGTGAATTATAAAATGTGACTCCAGATCCGTGTATCAACATTATCACATCATCTAATGTCGCCCCTGCCCATTTACCACTCTCCCAAATGTCAATTAACCATAACTATTTACTTACGTCTCTACCTAATTATCAATGTTATTAAGAATTTTTGTTTGAAGATAAGTATAACTTTATGGGTGTCAAATCTTTATTATCTGTCACCTTGAAAGTCAGTAGTCATTTCTGTTTTATATTTCACACTATAATAATTTTAAATTTATAACCTGCAAAACGGTTTGACACCTTGTCTATTGTTCTTTGTCATTATTCATGATGACAAACTATCAAGATTAAACGTCGCAATATATTTTTTTTCAAATCAATTCAATTTTGGGGTCCGAACTAATTTTTCGGCACAAACAATAAAAAATAAGTGTACATTTATGTTAAGATTCTTCATTTAGTTTAGACTATTTTACTTCCTATAAGAAGTATTAGAGTAGTTATTCAATCGGTCTGAAATTCGCTGTTGTTTTACCGGAATTTCATGTTTTTCAATCCCTGATTCCAAAAATGAAAAAAATTTCCTGATTCCAAAAAAAAAAAAAAATGAAAACAGATTTTCAGTCAAAGCGGGCGAATGGAGGAGGGAGATTAGGGCGAGATGTAACACAAAAGTTCTCCAATAATATCCGATGTAATGAATCTATTGACATAAAATTTTATATATAAATTCCGCTCTTCTTCCTTACAACACCTATTGAACTTTCGCGAAATCGGCCGAAGGGAAGAGGGATAAGATAGGTAGAGGGGGGGCTTTTAGATCTGATTAGATTTTGGGCAAGATTGGACGAAAATTGAGACCACTTTACTTCAGGGCCTATATATATTTTACAATATACCGTATGACCTAATCAAAAATGTCTTAAGATAAAAATATAGAAAACATTAAAAGACACATTTATATAATATACGACGTCTCTTTGTGTTTGTGTATGTCATTAGAGAGTTTGTGAGGGCTCACAAAGATTGTAGTAATAAAATTGAAATTTGAGATGGATATGCCACATGTCTTACAATTAGATCTAAATACATTTTGACTGAAATCGGTCCAAATGTTCACTTTACTCCGGAGCCTAACTAAATTTTACCTCATACATCATATGTTAATAACTTAATTGAAAATCTCTTTAAATAAAAGTTCTATAGAATACTTTTTCTTTTTTTTTTGGTATAAACCATAAGTAAATTTCATGAATGATACATTAAAAAAAATTAAATAAAAATAAAAAAAGAAGAAAATAATGATAAATAAAATTTAATATATATAAGATAATAAAACAAAAAAAATAAATAAATCAAATCAAAATAGAAGCCCTTCAACTGGAGACCCCTCGAAACACCGCCGGTTCTCTGCCATCCCCATCCCTCCAAGTTAATGGAGGCAGGGGAGGCCGCGGGGGGTCGAGTGATCCCCCCTGCCTTCTCGCCCCGCCAATCACTGTTTAGAGAATACTAAATCCACATTTTAAACGGAGTACATTATTTCGAAGGCTGCCCAGTTTGTGAGATACAACCCGAATAATGTCTTATTATAATCGATAACATTGGAATTAAATTAAATTTCGATAAATTAAAATGCAAAAAGTAAAATGATTCATAGAATAGTCACCTATTTACGTTGACAGATTGAAAAATAATTTTGAAAAATGTGTTCCTTCAAGGACCACTTTTTTTTTTTGCGCAACTAAACATGAATTAATTGATTAACATTCGACAGATAAAAGAAATAAGGAAAACATTTTTATCATTTAAGTGAAAAATTTCCTAATCGGTTATCGTGAAGGTCGTTGAATATTTGTTAGTGTACGTGTCCTCAGAGTTAGTTGGGAACTGAGTTGATTGTCCTCGTGGCACTGAGTACTGGATCGGCTTTCCCCGGGAATATTCGCTGAGAAAAACTAGTTCAAGATGTTCCGATTAAATCGGCCGAGGGGAAGGAGGGGAGGGAACTAGTGACTATTTAGAAGTCCCTTCGTACGTCAACCATTGATTTTTAGTCAAAAGAGTCTGATGTTAGAGGGATAGCGAAAAAGTGATTAATTCATGCTGGGGAAGTACATTTTCAGTCATTCACCTACCATCGCACAGGCTCGGGACCATCCCTTAACGTCCCATCCGAAGGACAGCGTGCTCCCAGGTAAAAAAACCTAAGGGCTTCGGCCGGCTAGCACGCTAGGTAATATTGTAGGTAGTTAGTTATTATGACTCATGCCCGGGATTTAACTACGAGGTCATATCGCCTACTACCAGAGCAGTCGTTCGTCACTCTGGTGGACATGAGCCCGACTACTATGGGAGTACTAAATTTTGCCTAGCCTAAATTTTTATTCACCTAGGGTAGGGGTCTTTAACGAGTATCTGACATTGTACAGGCTCAGGACCATCGCCTTCGTCCCATCCGCAGGACTCACTCCCAAGATAAAAAAAACCTAAAAGCTTCGGTCGGGTTTCAAAGTAAGCCAGCACGCGTACCACTGAGCTACCGGCAACAGTCAATGTTTTTGGAAGAAGCAGTAGAATGGATACCAGTGCTGGAACAGGGAGTTGAGGCGGGTCAACGATTTCAAGGCCAAACACAAAGATTCCTATTATCTATACTATACAAGACAACATTAGCCTAGATCCTAGTTCGGATAGGATTGTCCATCTCCAGGTGGATAGCGGTAGTATGAGACATCATAAAGAACTATTTATTTATATGAAAGTTCGGTTACATTGTATTGTCCTAGGTGAAAACTGAACACAAAATCATAGGTACATACCTTTCTATCTAAATTGAGCAAAAAATCGAGATCGAGGTTTGAACGGAATTTTATGTACCAATGTATGTGAAAAGAGCTCCGGTAGCTCTGTGATATGCGTGCTTACTTATTGAGCTGAAGATCGCGAGGCCTTCGTTTATTTTATATGGGAGGTAAAAAAAAACACGTAAGCACGCCGTCCTTCGGATAGGACGTTAAGCGATGTTCCCGAGCCTGTACGATTTCAGGTACTCGTTAAGGAATAAACCTGGATCATTGTAATATCGGGCTCATGTCCACCAGAGTGACGAAAGAGCGCTCTGGTAGTAGGCGATATGACCTCGTAGTTAAAGCCCGGGCATGAATCATAAAACCTAACCTAACCTATTATTGATACTTTTCATTAAAAATAGTTTTGTACTTTATTCAGTTAAGGATTAATAATGAAAAAAGAAATATCTGTTGTGGCCAACATAGGACTTTTTTATTTGCCACAATAACTAACTAACTTTTATGTCCGTAAGGGTCTCAGTAAGTAAGTGTAACAGTAAGCACGCCTTCCTTTTCTGTGTCATGTCTGATTTGATCATTATTTAGAAGTCTTTCAAGTTCTGATGGACCTGAGCCCGGCTCTACTGTGGGAGTCCTAAATTTTACATTTCCTAAATTTTTTATTCACTTGGGGTTTGGGGTCTTTAACGAGAACCATATGTCGTACAGACTCGGGACCATCGCTTAACGTCCCATCCGAAGGACGGCGTGCTCAAGGTTTTTTCACCTCTCAAATAGAAAACCTAATGGCCTCCGTTTCAATTTAAAAAATACTTTAAAAATATTTTCTGCGGAAATTCATTCTTCGTTCTTTGAGACATTATTTCTTCATTCGTTTTGGTCCTATCTAAATCTGAAAGAATAATCCTTTTCGCGTAAATGAAGTAAACATCTAAAAAAATTAGCTTCAAAACGACATTTTAGCAATTTTCGCCATGTTTCTAAGAGTCCGAGCGATATTCAAAAGAAAGTGTTGACATTAAATATGCCTTTTAGTTTTTTCTACAACTTTTATTTGTAAAGATTTTTGATTCGGTCGTAAATATAAGCGGTATTTTGTAAAAATGTACTTAGGTCTTGAAGTAAATCGGTCTTAATTTTCTCCCGATTTCGACCCAAACCTTATCGCATCTACGTTAGCACCTGTGACTTTTTATTTCAAATTTTATACTTTAAGTTTATAGCTACTGATACAGCCAGCATTATGAACATTGTCTAAACTTTTTCAGTGGACTTTGACACGTGAAATTTCGTTAAAAATTCTATTTCGGATTTTTATACGGTCACAATTCCTTCCTAAAAAATATCAAAGTAATTGGTGGAATAATGTTTGCTAACACCTTGAGTACATGAATCAAAACAAACTAAGGTCAAAACATTGTTTGTGTTTACAAGTAAAGATAAGCTTGCCCATTTAAAATAGGATGTGTACTAGGGTGAGCCGAAAAAAGTAAACAAATGCAAACAGTACATAAATGTGAAGCCTATAGTGTAAAGTTGAAAGATGAGTGTTGTGTTGAGTCAGCCTCGGGGCTCAAGGTCTCTGGAGGCTTGCGGAACTTGACCTCTTTCTTCCTGGTCAAGATTCCTGTATAGCAGGAAGTAAGACCGGATACGTGGTTATTACGGCCTCTGTACGGTTCATGCATGCCAATCCTTACCTGTCTCAGACAGATACTCAATCTATCTTCCTACTTTCGGTACAATCTGCATGGGATATGTCCTGCCACACCTCCTATACTAATGTATTTATAAAGAGAGAAAATTTGTTTGTGTGATTGAAATAATCTCTAGAACTACTTAACCGATTTGGATATAATAAGATAGTAAAAATGTAATAAATAAAGTCTTGAAATAACAAATAAATTGACTGTTTTTCATTTAATGGAAATTTGTGTGAAAGTCATTCATGATTAGTAGTTCAAATGTTAAAATCAAATTAAGGATAATATTTTATCATATATATAAAGCTGAAAATGTCTGTGCGTTGTACCGCTATAACTCACGAACGGCTTGATGGATTTGATTAATTTTTTTTTTAATTTGTTCGTCATCGTCTGTGGAAGGTTATAGGCGTATTAGTACCTCAATATCTGTCCATCCCAGCATCCACCCTCACAATCTTTGTAACTCAAAAACCACTGCAATGATTAATGAGGAATCTTTTTGAATAGATAAGTTTTATCTACCGGAAGGTTAAGGTCTATTTTTTAATCAACCCCTGGTCCATCCCAGCATCCACTCACGCAATCTTTGTAACTCGAAAACCATTTCAACGATTAATGAGAAATCTTTTTGAATAAATTAGTTTTAGCTCCAGGATGGTTGAAGTCTATGTTTTAATCAACCTGGTGGTCACAAGCGTTCTCAAGTACGCACTGGCTAGGACGTCCACTGATGCTAAGTATTCACTAGCTGTGGTTTCCGCCGTTGAATGGCGCGTACTAGCCATGGTGCCCAGGGGTCCTAAAAACTTACTAGCTGGGATGTCTGCCGTTGAAGGACTATAAGCGTTATTCCGTATGAATAATTGAAAATGATAACATCATGAATGTACTATTGAAGAATTGAAATGGATTAGAACGACAGATATTAGGAGAAAAGTCAAAGTTCCCCGGGCAACGCCGGGTATTACTGCTAGTTATATATAATCATGGCTACTAAATAAAGTATAATTAAAAGAAACAATATGAATGGGTGTAAAAAGACTTTTCACACTCGAATATTTTCATTTATGCTGGAGGGCGCCGGTAGCTCAGTGGTATGCGTGCTTGACTTCTGAGCTCAAGGTTGTGGGTTCGTAGCCCGACCGAGGCCCTTAGTTTATTTTATCTGGGAGGTAAAATAAACATAAGCACGCCGTCCTTCGGATGGGACGTTAAGCGATGGTCCCGAGCCTGTACGATGTCAGGTACTCGTTAAAGACCCCTACCCTAGGTGAATAAAAATTTAGGGTAGGCAAAATTTAGGACTCCCACAGTAGATTCGGGCTCATGTCCACCAGAGTGACGAAAGAGCGCTCTGGTAGTAGGCGATATGACCTCGTAGTTAAAGCCCGGGCATGAGTCATAAAACCTAACCTCATTTATGCTGTTTTCAACTTTTGATGAATAAACAATTCAATGATGATACTATTTTTACTTTCATGGTAAGGTATCATTCATCATGTGAACAACTATTTATTCTTGACTTTGACTTACAATATAAAAATAAATAAAATCTCCTATATATATATTTTTTTTTGCCTTATGTACGATGCATATTAGCCATGTCACTGTGTTATCTAATTATTTACGACATCCATGGCCCCGGGAGGGAGTTCTATTTACGAAATAAAACTCACTCCCGGACGGGATTCGAACCCACAAACCATGGTGTGACCATGCGACCAAAGCCCTACGCTCTAACCCGCACGGCCATTATGGCTCCCAAAATCTCCTATTTAGATACACAAATAGTATTTGAACACCTTCTCTTTCACATTAAACTGTGAAGTAACAATAATAAAAAAAAATATACAGTAATAAAAAATCAACTAAAAAGTATGCTCCTGGAAGAATGGCATAAAACACAAAAATTTTAATAAATTCAACGCTAAATAGGCTTCAGGAAATCTTAAAAGAAAAAGGCATATACACAAAATATTAATCTATTTAATAGATAATTAACAAAATGTTTTTGTGTGACTAGATTTGTATTAATTGATATTGTATTATTTATTATTTCTATTGTTCCAACCTAAATTAACTTATTAATATATTTTGTTCAAAGATATTTTCAATTTTATTAAATTTATTTTTTTTACACCTATTGTATACTCGTGACAACTAAAGTATTTGGTTGTTCTCCGTTTCAGTTAAACAAAGACTATACAAATGGTTGGCTGTCTGTCTTGTCAAGTGGCTCTCTTAATGCAGAAGTCTCCCTCTCCCCCACCACTCTCCGTTTTCCTCAACTCTCATTCTCCCCCCACCACTCTCCGTTTTCCTCAACTCTCATTCTCCCTCCACCACTCTCCGTTTTCCTCACCTCTTATTCTCCCTTCATCGCTCTCCGTTTTCCTCACCTCTCATTCTCCTTACACCACTCTTCGTTTTCCTCACCTCTCATTCTTCCTTCATCACTCTCCGTTTTCCTCACCTCTCATTCTCCCTCCAACACTCCGTTTTCATCATCACTCTCCCTCTCCCCCACCACTCTCCTTTTCCCCCACCACTCACAGTTTTCCTGATCACTCTCCCTCTCCCCCACCACTCTCCTTTTCCCCCACCACTCACCGTTTTCCTGATCACTCTCCCTCTCCCCCACCACTCTCCCATTCCCTCACCACTTCACATGTTTAACTTGTCTCTTAATAGTCTTTTCTTGATTCTGAGTTATTTGACACTTGTGAAGTGATGATATAGTAGTTTGGTCAAATAAGGTTGGCTATTGACGACGTCTGACACTAATGCCAGTGGACAACATGAGTATCTCTGATGGTCGGCTTCCTGATTATCTCTGCAAGGACACCACTTTGGACAATAGGAGCAACCACTGATCTCTAATATACACTGGATAGCGAAATTTGACTACATTCCAAATACGGCAAGGTTCCATGATACAAGTATAATAGATGATTTTACTTAATTTCATAAATATATGGTACATTTATTGTGATGCGGAACATGAAAAAGAGAATAACTAACTGAATACGAAAAATTAATTTAAATGTATAAATCATTAAATTATATTTCACATAGTATAAATAAAGATGTAGAAGAACTGCAACGCTGGTTACAAATTAATGTGGGAAGAAATTTAAACCCACGGAATATTCAAGGTTATGTGCTGATCATTTTGATGCTCAAAGTAAACCGGACATTTTACTCTAAATCGTTCATTTAATTTATCAAAAAAAGGCATTGAGAAAAAATATATATCCATTCATGGAAGTTATACTGTGACAATGTGTTAATATAACACCTTTTTCCATTGAGTTTTTCTCTTTTCACTATTTTTTTTTTTTAATTTGCCACAAATATATTCTCTATTTGGAAAAAAGTATTGATGCAGCAATTACAGTAGGAGAGGCTTCAACCTGATACAATAGTAGTCAGCCATAAGTAAAGATAAAAAATATATTCTGGTTGGTCCTAAATAAAATAACATTGGTCTGCAAAAAAACATTTTTTATGAGCCCTGACACCATTTCTGCTGATTTTTATGTAAAATGACCTCCTGATTCCGAATATGACCCCCGTTTTCCCCCATCACCCACCGTTTTCGGGGGAGCCCTCTCCCCACCTATTTTTATCACTTTTCGATAATAATCCATTATAATCGAAGAAGAAATATACAAGTTTAAGTGGTCCTTATAGCACCGATTCCTTATATTTTCTGAATAACACAATAATTCAGCAATGTCAGTAGAAAGGCTTCTACCAGATACGTTGAATGTCAACCGTAAGCAAAAATGAAAAATATATTCTGGTTGGTTCTAATTAAAATAGCCGAAGAGGAAATGTAGAATAAAGGTGGCCCATGTGGCACCGATTCGACATATGTTTTTCTAAATAAACGCTTTAAGTTTAAATGTCCCTGTTTTAGTTCTCAGCTCGACCACCACGTTGCGCTCTAAATTTAATGAAAAGCATTAAAGGTATTTTGGCTAAACGGCTTAACTTTTTATATTTTTTTTCCTTTGTACTCCAAATTAATGTAGAAATGTTAAATTTCGAATACCATTTTTTTTTTTACATGTTATCTTTTTTTTTTATTTTAAATTACAAGTAGGGCGACGAAAGTAGACGGTTCAAACAGTTCAAATATTTTTTCAGAATCAAAATTGGATGAACAGATGAAACGGAAAGAGAAAAATACGAAATATGTACACGGGGTCCGGGCGCGGGGCGGATTGAACTCAATATTTTCCCGGTATTTCAAGGTCGATGCTCCCCAAGCCCCATTGCATTGTGTTCACTTCAAAACTCCGATATAATAAACATTAAAGAGACACTGACAAGTCTACCTTTCTCCATTTTGTTTTGGTAATTAAAACTCAGTTGGAATTCACAACTCCAACTAAAAAATGACCTAGTTTCGAGATATTGGATTGGTCTTTGAAAGTTGCGGTTTATGTGAAATCAATTGGAAGTCTTTATAACGAGTACCTTCCAGATAAAATGACTTAAGGGCTTCGGCCGGGTTTCGAACCCACGGTCTTGAGCTCAGAAGGCAAGCACTGAGCTACCGGTGCACTCAAAAAAAAATGTATCTATATTTATAAAACTGAAACGGGGTTTGTTTGTGGGTTTTTTTTTTTTTTTTTTTTTCCGCAGGGCGATGGGAATACTTTCAACGAAGGGAAGCACGTGCTTCCCAACAGTGTGGTGTACCTAGTCAAGGGCTAGTTCCACTAAAACCACCCCCTTGTGCTCTTGGGTGCTTTCGTCCCTGGTGTGGGACCATAACACCCTCTTCGTCCTCCTGATGAGGAACCATAGTTGTAGTTTTCTGGAGTGCGCTGACTTTCGGAAAGTTCACGCCGGGTTAGGCCCGCCAGGTGTTATTGACGGTCCGCCGAGGCTCGAGGTTAAGAGGCTTTTTTTCGCCTCCTCCACTCCGCTACAAATTAGGTGAATGCCGGGTAACGAGACTCGGCCACCAGCTGCTGCAGGGTCAGCCCCAGGTACGATCCGGTCGAGCGTATCAACGCCGGACATTCAATACAGCGGACATTCGATGACTACGTGTTCCGCAGTCTCGACGCCACCGCACGCGCAGTTCGGGCTGTCTTTTCTTTTAAAAAAGAAAAGCTTGGCGTTGAAGTCGCCATGACCAGATAGTATCTGGGACGTCCAATGGTCCGGCTGGACCCATGTCGAGGCAAGTCGTGCCCGCACATCCGGGAAGAAGGCGTGTGTCGTCCGGCCATCCGAAGAATCCGTCCAGCGCCGTTGTCATTTGGTCATTACCCACTCCTGGACAATGTCCCCGCAACGCTCCGGCCTGCCATCGCCCTGCATCTCCGCCGCCAATGCCGCGCCCAAGGGCCCATCCACATCCTGTCCCAGAGGCAGATTGCGTCTGCAGTAGTACGAGGCGACGGCTCCGTCCAAGACCAAGTCAATGGGCGGAGCCGCGGTCAGCACCTGCAGCGCCGCCGTGGAGACGGTGCGATAGGCCCTCGTCACCCGCAGCAGTGCGGATCGCTGGGCCTGCAGGAGAATGTTTATGGGTTTGTGTATTTGTTTGTGGTTTTGTTCCAGCATCACGCCTAAACGGCTGGACGGATTTTTATGAAACTTCCCCTGTAGCTGTTGAGCCCGATTGAATAATAGGCTATGTGGCGTCCCAAAATTTTAAACGGGAGGAGTGGTTGTGGGGGGGGGGGGGGGGGGCCTATGTATATCTGGGGGCCTATCTCATTAACGGTTGGTCGGATTGTTACGAAATTTCACATATAAAAAAAATTCAGTAAAACTGAAAAGCACGGCCAAGTACGAAAAAATGTCTGCCTATGTAAATAATAAACATAAGTTTGACTCATGAAAATTTGTGATAATAATAATATATATATCAAACAATTAATTAGCAGTTAGTAAACTGGAATTGGTTGGAAAACTGGGACAGGTTTGAACACGTAATAACAAACACAAACTTTATTCACTTTTTTCTTAATATTATCAATTTCCTGAATGTATTTTATCGTTGCTGTCTTTTTTTCGTTATCGTTACAATATTGGGTTATTTTTTATTATATACATATATATTTTTATCTTTATCTTTGCATATATAGATCACATGATATTTATTATACATTTTAAAAAATTCATATATTAACATTGATGACGTCATCCGGACGCCCGGACACTGAAAAAAGAAAAAGAAAAAAAAGTTAGGTTAGGTTTTATGACTCATGCCCGGGCTTTAACTACAAGGTCATATCGCCTACTACCAGAGCGCTCTTTCGTCACTCTGGTGGACATGAGCCCGACTCTACTGTGGGAGTCCTAAATTTTGCCTACCCTAAATTTTTATTCACCTAGGGTAGGGGTCTTTAACGAGTACCTGACATCGTACAGGCTCGGGACCATCGCTTAATGTCCCATCCGAAGGACGGCGTGCTTAAGTTTATTTTACCTCCCAAATAAAATAAACTAAGGGCCTCGGTCGGGTTTCGAACCCACGATCTTGAGCTCAGAAGGCAAGCACGCATACCACTGAGCAACCGGCGCCCCCGAAAAAAAAAAAATAAAAAAAAAAATTATTTTTTGCCAATTTTGACCCTTCGAAACTTGGTCAAAAATGATTCTTTATGGCTACTTTTTTTAATTTATTTTGTACAGCTCCGAGTTCCCTAGACGGCTATGTCGGGAAAAATATCATTTTGTTAATGAATAATATACTTTTTTCGATGCAAAAAGTGGCATTTGGTGTCACGAGAAAAGTAAGACAGCAGTGTCTTTCGACATTTTTTTCGGAATTGGCCAGAGACACTGCTGTGTCTCCTGATAATATAGATTTCACGTTAATAATAAAAGACGCTTGATCAGGGAATTAATAGCAATAATCCCCACTAGTATGGTCAAAATAAATAAATTCCCCCCCCCCCCCCCCCCCCCCTCAACTTCCTTTCTCATCAGTTGTGTTTCGGTTGATGTCTGTGCTTTTGTGATGTGGTATGTATTTGTGCAAACAAAGCAACCAGGTGATGTAACATTAAATCCAATAAAAGAAAAATACAAAAAGTTTTTTCCTGATGATACAATCGAGTAAATTCTTAAAAACCACTAAAAACGGAGGTTATCGATGGGTTTTCTCAAGGTTTCATTAAAAAATGTCACTAATCAGTCCATAAACCGATGAAGAATAATTAGATTGAGAGATAAACTCATTGAATTCCATTCTTTAGTTTTACTTTCCAAACTTTACGGAGTATATGGGAAGTTATATAATCAGTCAGAAATTCGACGTTAAGTTTTCAACTGAATTTCATGTTTTCAACCCCTTAATTAGAAAAATAAAAAAATTGCATGAAAAAAGACATGAAATTCCGCTGAAAACTGAACATAAAATTTATATCTTCCTCTATACTACGGATAAACTGGGGAAATGAGAATTAATCAATGGAACATTTATAAAAGGGCGCCGGTAGCTCAGTGGTTAGCGTGCTTGCTTGCTGAGCTCAAGGTCGCGGGTTGGAAACCCGGCCGAGGCCCTTAGTTTATTTTATGTTTTTTTTTTGTTTTTTTTTACAAATAGCTATTTACAACTGTATACAAATAAATACAACAATTAAATGTGCTAATAAAGAGGTAATGGCAATGTCAAAATGTCATGAGGGGAGAAATCACCCCAGTGGTGACACTCCCTAGTCACTGTTTTTCTCTCGATCTATCACTGATGGTAAAAGAAAAAAAAAACTTAAGCACGCCTTCGGATGGGAGGGCTCATGTTTCACCAGAGCGAAATACAATAAACATATCCGGGGGGGGGGGGGGGGGGGGGGGGGATCTTTTAGTCTAGCGTAAAGACTTGAATGTAAACATTCTCAACAGGTGCACCTCCCGCCGCCATCCCACCACTGGCTAGAAGTATATTCTAAACAAAAAAACAAAAAGTACGAACACAGCACATATTCAGAAAGGAGTATCAAATTCTCAAATGTTGTTCACTTCAGATTTGTTATCTACAAAAAATTCAATTTTGACAAAATGCTGCCATTTTTTTGGAGACAGGAAGCAAGCGATCAAGAATTTCAGCCTTGAAATCAAAATGAAAGTGTCTAATCAAAAAATTAATTAACCCAAGTCAATTACCTTTTTTCAAATTGCGTAAGCTACTTGGGTGTCGCAAACACTCCACTCGAATTTACGTAATAATTACTGAAGTCCCATTGTCAACTTAATCGATTCTCTTATCTGAAAATAACACGAAATACTAATTAGGTATATTACACTTTGATGACAATTATCTTTGCTTCATTTAATTAAGAGAAAAAAAAACAGGTATGTGACCGATCATCAAACAAAACTAACATTAGTTTAGTGAAGACACCGACTGTAGTAAATCTCTTGAGAGAGACAATTTCTCGCTCTGTCCAGTCCCAATGACCTTATCATATAACTTGCTACTTAAGTCGATCAGTTACAAAAATAATTTTCTCCAAAAAAAAAGGTAGCACTGCTCTACGTTTATTAAGCGGTTAGTTCGCGTCACATAGCATCATATAATAGTTGTGTTTTGTATATAGAAGCTCTAATTCATAGTTTATTTTCATTATTATTTTTTTGAAAGTTGTCATGTAATTACATTTGTTTACTATTTTTTATTATTTTGAGGGCGCCGGTAGCTCAGTGGTATGCGTGCTTGACTTCTGAGCTCAAGGTTGTGGGTTCGTAGCCCGACCGAGGCCCTTAGTTTATTTTATCTGGGAGGTAAAATAAACTTAAGCACGCCGTCCTTCGGATGGGACGTTAAGCGATGGTCCTGAGCCTATACGATGTCAGGTACTCGTTAAAGACCCCTACCCTAGATGAATAAAAATTTAGGGTAGGCAAAATTTAGGACTCCCACAGTAGAGTCGGGCTCATGTCCACCAGAGTGACGATAGAGCGCTCTGGTAGTAGGCGATATGACCTCGTAGTTAAAGCCCGGGCATGAGTCATAAAACCTAACCTAACCTATTTTTTATTAGTAACATTATTTTCATTAGTTATTTAGTTACTTCCTATTTACTTTATTGTTATTAGTTTATTTATATATATATATTTTTTTTGGTCTGTATTTCGCTCGTGGGGACCTCAGAATAAGGCATATAAATCGCCTAAAACTAGGTAGTTATAATAAAAACAAATGATATCTATTGTATTTATTAATACTAGAAATTTTATATTCATTGATCTTCTATTATTTAGGTATTATATTTTTTTAAATTACTATTATTCATCTCTTATGTGTTTATATTTTAAGACATAAAGCACAATGTCAAATTACTGTACCATTTGCACCTTTCATTCCCAGTGCATAGTAAATGCGAAGCGAACAACGTTATACAGTAGTATTGAGTGTTACACTACAATAGTGCAGCACCGAGAAGTTTTTTTTTTCCAACTTCATCTGGAATCACTTCAAACAATGAGAAACTTAAAATTGCTTTCGGGGAAACTACTCAGGATTATTTCTATGAATACTTATTACAAATAGTTAATTTAACTTTATAGTGATCATGTATCTAACAAATGTAAGCCTATTTGGCAAAAAATAAAACTTCAAACATAAACTTGTTTTAAGATTAATAAGTCTTAATTTTATGAATTGAGTAAAGTTACTAACTCATAAACCTCTTCATATTATGAAGTTCATAAGTATCTCAATAAACGTAATACACAAAATCCGTACTTTGTCTGTCTTTTGAACTGTAAGTACGTTTGTTTGATCGCTAACTACTAAACTTACAGAATATTTTAAGAATATATACTGTGTTGAATTGAAAAATTTTGGGAAGGAGTAGGGTTGTGGGGGCCCGAACCATAAAATTACTACTAAGTCATAAGACATGAAAGTACGAGGTAAAAAGAAGAAATTCAAATAAATAAAACTAAATAAACGGTGTAAAGTAAGTTGGTATTCATGATACAATACATTATTTGAGTTTCTTATTTTTACCTCGTATTATTAAGATTTTACATACGAATGTATTTAGTAGTTAATTGTATTCCATGCATCATCTATCATAGTCAATATTTATTATCATTATATGATATTTATTATAAATTCAATTTATATCTTGTTATTCATTTAGTTATTTTATAGATTTTCACTTGTCATCAATAATAATTTTGTTAAATACACAATCGTTGCTTCCTCACACATATTACTTAATCATTCATTCATATCTAACAAACAGATACTTCGCCGTCCGTCAGGGCTCTGCTGTCTCCTCAATAAGACCCATATTGGCGGGTGTACCGCAGGGTTCTGTCTTAGCTCCTTTATTATATACAATATACACATCTGACATGCCCACCTCCATCCACACAATGACAGCTGCATACGCCGATGACACCGCCATCTTAGCTGCTGTTCAACTTCACATACACGCCTCATTTACACTACAACACCATCTCACACAAATTGAAAACTGGTGCAACACATGGAAAATAAAACTTAATACAGAAAAATCACAGCACATCACATTTACACTTCGACGAGAAACATGCCCCCCCGTTTTCATCTACGACAAGCCCCTCCCTCAAACTAATACTGTACGATACCTAGGACTGACATTGGATCGAAGACTGACATGGAATCCTCACACACGTCTCACACGAAACACGCTGAACCGTCGACTCAAAATACTCTACGGACTTTTAAATAGACGATCAAAATTAGACATGACACAAAAACGGAACTGTTATACTTACTTACTTAGACCATTATGGACATACGGATCACAGATCTACGGTTCAGCAAAAACATCCAACATCAAACGAATTCAGGCATTTCAGTCAAAAACCCTCAGACTGATAACACAGTGCCCCCCATACATAAACAACAGAACACTTCATAACGATCTTATGATACACACAGTACCCGACACAATACAAACTACTTACATACGTTTTTTTAGAAAACTTTACACACATACAAATCCAGAAATACGTACTTTATCTTCACAACACTTACCACAAAACCCCCCACGAAGGTTGAAGAGGAGGTGGAACCGCGACTTACTGCCACCTTAATTCCTATTCGTTCTTAATATTTATTTGTTTTACATTATTTTCCTTTACTTTTATCATCTCTCTTACCCATTCCATCAACGTTGTCCTTCAACTCCTTTTTATTTATTTATTTTTTTTTTTTTTAATTTTTTTTTTAAATTTTTTTTAATTTTATTTCTTCCCTTGTTCTTATAATTAATATAAATTTTCGTCCCGAGGACCTACCACTGGGTGGCCTTCCTCTCACATGCCATTCACGCCAAAATATCTATACCTACCAACATAGATGCTGGTTGTTGCACCGTAGCAACAGTTGCTTCTTTATAAATAAAAGACAAAAAAAAAAAAAAAAAAAAAATACACAATCATTATTTGATGCATATCACATATAATTAGTTAATCTTGTTAAAATTTAATAGTTGTATCTTTAATTTTACCTTTAGTTTTACCACTGTTATTGGAAAAAAAAAGGGGAAAAAATATTTCGGAAAAAACAAATTCTTAATTGTAAAGGCACTGAGTTTTCCTAGTTGAAATTCTTATCGCTTCCTTAATACCTTTAATTATTTCCCTTTAAGAATGGTACGCAAACTTGTTTCAGTTTATACTAACCCTAACGAAGGTGTAACGCCGAAACCGGTAGCTTATGTTTAATTTTTTTTAGGGGAATAGACAATATTTCAAAAAAGATTTATTTATTTATTAAGATTTCACAGTGAGTTCACATTTTTTGAATTTATGTTAAGATTTTCCCATCAGGACGTAGAATATTTCCACCCTATCCTATGGAATTTTGGGGGGCGCCGATAGCTCAGAGGTAGGTGTTGTGCTTGGCAACTGAGCTCAAAATGGGTGGTTCGAAACCAGGGCGATGCCGTCTTTCGGATGGGACGGTCCCGAGCCTGTCCAATGTTAGGTACTGGTTAAAGACCTTTACCCTAAGTAACTAAATCTTGACTAGGCAAAATTTGGAACCCTCACAGTAGGGTTGAACTCATGTTCACCAGAGTGACGAAAGGGCGTTCTGGTAGGAGATATGACCTCTTAGTTGAAGCCCGGGCATGTCTATATCAAGTTACTCCCGGTTAACGCCTGGTGAACCTGCTAGTAATCAATAATTCAATGCAAGTAATTAGTTACCTTGACAAGGTAATTTAAAGACAACTCAATAGTTGTATTTATCGTTTTGTTATTAATTTTTCCTTTCGGGTTTTTATTAACAACCTACTTAAAAAATGTATCTTCAACGCAATTAAAGTTTAAGCAGACACTATTATTTGTAGATAGAGAAAGCTCTAGTTTACAATGCAATCTTAATGGCTATAGTCCATGCATGACATAGTTTTGTTTTTTGCCGCGGTCACATTTCTCTAGTAAAAGTTCTTCCTGAATACAGTTATGGCAACATAAACATTCATTGAAAGCTAGGCTCCTTCATGGAACATAAAAACAGGTATTTGTACTATTCAGTTCTGATATTATAACGAAGCGCAAATCTCTTTCATGTTCTTTGTTCTTCAAAAGAATCTCGAAGAAACCCTGAAAACTTTGAAATGAATGTTTAGTGTGTCCCATCTACGATGTTAAAAATAACTAATTAATAAATTAATGTAATGACTATATTTTAAACTATCGAAGATAAGATTTGAAAGTATGCTCAAATGTAAAAAGAAATAACTTGTTTAACATAACATCATATTGTCTATTTTCACAAAAACAAATATAGGTTAGGTTAGGTTCTATGACTCATGCCCGGGCTTTAACTACGAGGTCATATCGTCTACTTCCAGAGCGCTCTTGGTGGACATGAGCCCGACTCTACTATGGGAATACTAAATTTTTATTCACCTAGGGTAGAGGTCTTTAACGAGTACCTGAAATCGTATAGGCTCGGGACCATCGCTTGACGTCCCATCCGAAGGACGGCGTGCTTAAAATTATTTGACCTCCCAGATAAAATAAACTAAGGGCCTTGGTCGGTTTTCGAACTCACGTTCTTGAGCTCAGAAACAAATACAGTGGAATCCGCTTATTAGAATCACATCCGGACCACCGTACTTTGAACCTAATAAAAAATATAAAAATTTGGTAAGCATGAAAATTTTCCCATGAAATGTATTTAAAAAATCGAGGTACATAATACGAACAAAGTAGGTCAAAAAATCGTCAATAAAGAAACATAATATGTATTATGTACATATTTACAATAAAAAGTTGAAGGTTTTGAAAAATATTTGGCGATTTTACTTTGCCTTAGATCGTTCGAAAGCATGTTTCGAATGTACCCCTCGTATCTATAATGATCGGCAAAGGTCTGACCATAATGTTGGACGCCTCTTCTTAGCAAAGCCAGGGCTACCAACATTTCCCGGTGGCTAGGGGGAGGAGGGTCGGGCGTTTTGGAAGATCCCTCTGCCTCATCATCAGCATCAGTATGGTCGTCAGTTGCGTTGGATCCCATTGCTTCAACACAAACTTCATCTTCGGTGAGGATTGCGGTTACTGGTGCATTGTCATCTATTGACGGCAGGGGTTCGGTTCAAAAATCAAAGTCTTCTGAGAATTATGTAATTATGGCTTTACTCCTTTTTTTTTTTTTTTTTTTTTTTTTTGGCTTTATGAACGGTGCATATTAGCCATGTCAATGTGTTATATATAATTATTTAAGACATCCATGGCCCCGGGAGGGAGTTCTATCTACGAAATAAAACTCACTCCCGGACGGGATTCGAACCCGCAAACCATGGTGAGACCATGCGACCAAAGCCCTACGCTCTAGCCCGCACGGCCACCATGGCCCCCTAAACTTTACTCCTTTCCGTTTTTCAGAGAATAGTCAGAAACTAAAACTGTTTACGCAAGTGTTATTTTTCCCCGAATACCGACCTTCCGAGAAACATCCTATTTTCCTATCTCGAAACCTCATTCTGCGTTCATAATTGAACCCTTAAACCGGACATTCATTGCTAATAAGCTGACAAAACTCACTGTATTTTGCCGATCCGGTCCGTTCCAGCGTGTTTTGATGCTAATGTGCGGATATTTCTATTAAGCGAATTGCTAATAAGCGGATTCCACTGTATATACCTACATTTATTGTACGGTTTTACATTGCCATTGATTAGGCCACCTCTTATATTTTCAGTTCATTTGTAGGCCGTGGCTTGCCAAACCGTGTTTTAGGATAAATAATTTGCAAAATGCTCTCAAAAATATTATGTAAAAATACAATACAAATCTACCTCTATCCATCCAAAAGTCGACTTCGAGTTTCTAGTCACTTCAAATTACTCTACCATTCTTGAATACATCACTAGTTTAGTTTCCGACTCTCTGGTCATGGTCACTCCGTACTTGATAAAATCAATCCTGTTTTTTTTTTTTTTTTCTTCCTTGCCTCATTTTGTTTCCTATATCACGTGTGATAAGTAGGTACCTAAACCTTGATACAAAGTCGTTACAAATGTCACACTTCACCTTTGGTCCAACCACTTCCTTCATTTATCCAATGATTAGCTAAGTATATTTGTTTAATTTTTAATTTAAACTATTCAATTATAAAAAAAAAATACATTGTAGAGAAGTGTGATCAGATCACACATGGAATAGTTCCGTAGGCTAATATTCTGTTGATCTATTAATTAATACTCGTTAAATAATTATGATTTAGAATATAGTTTTTCTCCACCATTGTATTGTTATGAAAATTCCACGTTTTTCATGATTTCCTATCTTTGCCACATATTCACTACATAGTAAAAAGACATATTTGAAACAAAATTACTAACGAAGTTCGTGTTGTTCCTAACCCTCTCACTAGAGTACTATACTAATTATTAAATTATTTCTTCACTATTTCCATATAACACTTTATAAAAGCTCTAAATACAATGTATGGACTATATATCTCAAGTTATTTCGTTATATAAATGTAAAAAAAAAAAAATGTTATTTGAAGCACGTCTTTTGGCTGTGGCTAGCTTCTAAAGCCATTAACGAAGGATAAAAAAAGACATTTAAGACACTATTTTCTTATGCTGAATATTTCCTTCCTACCAAATTATTTGTTGTCCTACTGAATTGTTGCTATATCTATGTATCACCTTTTAGTTTTGTGTAAAGTTTCAGTTAAAATAACTTCATTGCCTTCCAAATCAAACTTCATCTATTTTGTTTCTTTAATACGATATGTCCTTAAAGCCTACAAATTTTCCCTCTCCCTCTCCAGAGCAAATCGACCGATTGGGCTGAAACACAATATTTTCCTTGTCGCTTCTGAATCCTCATACTGTATTTTGTGTAGAAACATTCATTACATCGACAGTTATTAGAGAATTAGAGTCAAATCCCCCTTCTCTAGGCCGCACTTTCGTTCGATCTATTTCTCGGAAAACTAATGGGATTTTAAATTTAAATATAAAATTTCATATCGATACATTCATTATAACGGTCTTCTTGTTGGCCGATATAACTGAAAATCAACCGTTGTCCTTATGCGTTTCTGGATATACATATAAAATTTCGGTTCGATACATTCATTCTTTCGTGAGTTGTGTTCAGAGAAACACTATTTTTTTTTTTTAATTTTTGAAATCAGGAAGTCGAAAAACATGAACTTCCGTTAAAAACTTCACATTAAATTTCTGACCGATTACATAACTGTCCCTATACTTCGAATAGTTGAGGAAGTAAAATTCAGAAATCACAAATAAGGAGGGGGGGGGGAGCGATAGCCCACGCCTCTCTCTGCTGTATCCGCGTCTGCTACTTGTCTATATCTTCACTACATTGGTCAAAATATATTCGCCACTTACTCCATTATATAGTGTACTGAGTAAAATTCATCTGAACTAAACACAAACATCATCATTATGAAAAATTATTTCCCAAAATGACTATAAAAAAACTTCATAACTTTTTTAATATGTCACACCTAATTCAACAGATAGGTCATATGTTTAGTTCAGATGAATTTTACACAGAACACTAGAAAATGATTCATGAAGTGGAAACTATTGTTTGATCAATATAAAGAAAATATTGACATTGTGCGGTATTCATTCTCTTAGAAGTCATTCTCTTCTGTGAATTAACGATACCAAAAACCAGTACTTCCTACCACAACATAAACAAACAAAAAAAAAAAGGTTTAATTTAGTTTTTCCAATTATTATTGGATTCCAGTGAAAGAACTTACAATTATAATGCAAATCTAATTTATCTCATGTTTTAACCTAAATACATTAGTAAGCAACATAAATTCAAAAATTGTGTTTTTTGTAGGCCTTTTTGAGTTGTGGTTCAAGAAGAAATTGAAAGTTTAAATAAGTGTTGAAATATTACTATTATTATTTAAACGTAGAAACTAACGATCTGCCGGCCCGAGAGGCTTAAACATACAGCCAGTAACAAAAATGTTCGGACGGTTTGATTTTTCAATAAAAAATTATAATAATTAAATGCAAAAGTAATAACAAATAATTAAAGCCATTTTTCAATCAAGAATAAGAATTCAAAAGTGGGTTAGGATAAAGGAAAAACAGCTTTGATTAGAACAAATAAATATTTTAATTTAATAAATTTTATAACAAGTAATGTAGGTAACAAAAATTTTCGGACAAAAAAGTAAACAACTATAAATAAATTGAATGTTTTTTTTACGATTTCACAAATTCAAAAACCATAATGTTAATTAATATTTGGTTGGGTACCCTTTTTGTGTAATAACATCTTTCATTCGATTCGGCATTGATGATGAAACTAATTTTTTGGTGAAATTTGGAGATATTTTACCCCACTCTTCTAATAACTTTTGTTTCAATTCGTTTTTTGAAGCAATGGGTGTTAATCGAATTTTCCTGTCGAGCTCATCCCATACGTGTTCAATTGGGTTGAGGTCGGGCGATTGGGGGGGGTTTCATAACTTTAGGGCAGTTATACAAAAGCCAAGTACGTACCAATTCACAGGTGTGTTTCGGATCGTTGTCTTGGTAAAAATGAAAAGTCCGTAAAATCCCAAGTTTTTCAGCACTCTTTTTCAAATTGTTCCTTAGTAATTCGGCATAAACTTTTCCAGTCATGGTGGTTTCAATGAAAACCAGTTCACCAATTCCACTAGACGCCATACACCCCCACACCATCACTGAGCCACCCCCATGTTTTACTATTGGTTTTAAATTTTTTGGATTCAGCTCCTCATTACGCCTTCTCCAAATTTTGTCGCGACTGTCGGGACTAAATATATGAAACTTACATTCAAAAGTATTTGCTTGCAATAGAACAAACCGCAATAATAAAATATTCTTGTATCTTGTAACTCTTCACAACATAAAAAGAAATCTCAGGTCATGTAATGTCAGAAAACTAGATTTTTGTGATATGACGTTGGAAGAGAGCGACAGCAGCGCTGACCCTCGGCAGAAACCGTCCCTTCCCCCTACTCTATCCCCTCCACCTTCCCTCTAAAGAAACTAACTACCCAATTTTTCTAATTTAAACGTTTTTTCTCCGATATTTCGACAAATAAATGTTTCCAGATCATGTCCGTTTACTTCCATGTAATATACGTATATATATACTATTACTTTACTTTTGTTTACTTCCCTATACATATAATATATGTATACATAATAATATGTACTAAAAATTTTGTAATCGTGTGAACATCAGAGATCAATTGCATGCGTGTGTTTATGTGAGAGCTCAAACGCTTTGACCTGACATCGTACAGGCTCATGACCATCGCTTAACATCCCATCCGAAGGACGGAGTGCTTAAGTTTATTTTACCTCGCAGATGAATGACATTACTCCAAAAAATTTCTGAATGATTCTGGAACTCTTCTGCGAAGCTCAATCTTTTTTTATATTTTTTTCACTCACAAACGGTTTTTGGTACTCTCCCATTATATCCTGCTTCTTTTAGAATTCTTCGAACATTTTGTGGGTGAACTTTCTTTCCCGTTTCTCTGTATACCTCGGCGACGATCTGAGGTGCACTCCTCGAGGGCTTGTTTTTAATTTTCCGGACAACGCTACACCTTTCTCGGTCGTTTAATACTCTTGGACGGCCAGAGGAAGATTTCAAATCTATCCGATCCTCGTGCTTATACCTTCGAATTACATCGGCTACGGTGCTTTTACTTCGGCCTACCATACCACCGATTTTGCGGACACTTAATCCTTTTTCATAATTAAAAATTATTATCTGTTGAACTTCAAAAGATGTTCGACCCATCTTGACAGCAGGAAATACAAATAACTACTGAATGCAGTAATAGAAGGATATAAACACATTTTATTTGTTCGGTATTAGCGGTTGGTTGAGAAGGGATTAAAGATCATGATCAGAGTCGCATTTGCTTACAAAACAAACAACAGGTGTCCAGAAAATTTTGTTACGTGAATTTCTTGTCTTCAATTATTAATGCAAAATTTCCTATTAGCTGTAAATGTTTAATTAATTGTTTTACGGCGTTTTGAAATGATTGATGATCTCGAAATTTAAAACTTTGCTTGAATTAAATATTTTGCCATATAACTATGTGTAACTGCAAAAGAAAAACAAAATTATAAATTGTCCGAAAATTTTTGTTACTGATTGTATGTGCCAAACATGTTCGCATTTATTCCGTTAGTTTCAGAGATATTAGATACAGATAGATATTAGTAGCAGACAGACAAACATTTCCCAGAAATTGGTTTAATTTTGATACTGAGGATCTAAAATATAATTTAATAAAAACGCAAAACCTAAACTTTGTTTTTTGTCTCTATTTTCCTGAAGGAAAGGAAGGTTGAAAGTGTAGCTTTCCATTTGACATATTCTTTTAGAATTTTTTCTGTTATTGGTTCATTTTTACTTTAGTTTACCTATAATATAAGGTAGTATTGAAATTGTGCGAAAATCCAAGATGGAGTTTTCAACGGATTTTCATGTTTCAACATGTTCAGGGGATGTTTTGACCATTTTCACGTTCATATGTGTGTACATGTGACTGGAAGATTGTGACCTCTTCAACTCAGAAACCATTGTATCATTGAACTTGAAATTTGAAATAAAGATGTCACATGTGCTATCGTAGAGCTGATTAGATTTTGGCCGATAATAGTGCCTTAAAAATGTAAAATAAATTTCCATAGAAAAATATTTCTAAGTAATTTTTAAAATTGCAACGCATATTGGCATATTTTAAAATATATTCTTATTATTGGTAGTTATTAAACAATATAAAAATAAAGAATATATATGTATTTAGTGTGTATATATATACAGTGAAACCTCTCTTAGACGGACACCAATGGGGCCGTGGAAGTTGTCCGCCCAGCAGAGGGAAAAGGAAAATAGAAGGCAAATTGATAAGGATGAAAGGTATCTTTTCTAAACACGTGTATCGTATGTAAAAATGTTGTTTATTGAACGACGGAATACAGTTTGAAAAAATAGGAAATTTGTAATAAAATCAGAAATTTTTACTAGAATCCGAACATAAACAATGGTATATATAACGTTTAAAAGTTCTAAAAAAATCGGACATTTTCTTTTGTTTCAAATTGTTTTTCCCCAATCGAGTTTTTTATATTGTTCTCTACCTGAGAAATTAAAATTAATGACGAAGCATCGTTTGCTTGGAGGCATTAACGCTTGATTAAGTTCGCGTTGGTTTTGGTAATTGGCAGAATGGAACATTACAAACTTCTTGGAATTACGAGTCCCTTTGTAAACACAGGTGCACTACGTGGAAAGTTTGGTAGGTTGGTAGTACAATGTACAAAGAGAATTCTAAGAACATATTAAGCGTCAACCCGAATTAGAGGCCTGCCTGTCCGTCCAACAGAGGTAGTCTGCTCTTCTCGGTACTCGATTTCACTGTCCGCGTCCGTCCAAGAGAGGGTCCGCCTAAGACAGGGGCAAATGTGTTGAAATCCCTATATATTCTGCCGGGACCGTAAAAATTGTCCGCACACCAGGGGTGTCCGGCTATGAGAGGTGACCGCCAAGAGAGGTTTCACTGTATATACCTACATGTGATTTGGCCATTACAGGAGCTTCTTGTAGCAACCATTTTTGAACAGATCACTCTTTCTCCCGTCAAATTAATTTCATGCTGCCATTACTGACTGTATAAAAGTAATGTGTTGGCGTCAGCTGTTTTCTTTGTTACATTGTACAGTGTAATTCTGAGATTGACTTTCTTATACGCTGCAGTGCCAGTATGAAATGAATTTGAGAAGAGAGAGAGTGATCTGTACAAAGGTGGTTGGTATAAGAAAGTCCTGTCATGATCACATCCAATATTTTATAAAAACAATCGATTGTCTGTTGAAGATGAATTATTGGAATTGGAGATAAGATAGGTATGTGTTCTGTTATTTTGATATGTGCCTCTGAAGGCTGACTTGTTGACGATAGAAACAGTCCATCTGGTTTATTTATCTTTCAATTTGAGTCAATCGGAATTGGGGCTTCCGATCCAGAAATTTCGACAGAAAGACGAGATTTTATTAGTTAAACTTTTAAACAGAGAAACCCCTTCTGATAAATACTCTATAATATAGATGCAGAAGATTTCATAGAATTCGGTAAAGCTATTTCGGAGTAATGAGTTAATAAGTATAAAAAAAAACTGATTAAGAAGTCCGGGCTTCCCTAACCTCACAATTTTTACATTGCTTAAGTTTTTGTGGTAGAAATCAACTAATTATTGTTAAGGTGATTGTTTTGTTTATAGATAATTTGACAAACGGGTGTCGTGACCTCCACCGGAGGTCGGCAACCCAAAAAAAAAAAAGATAGTTTGACAAACCATACCTGGATTTAACGGTGTAATGAACTACATTATTAACCATACCATTTCCAATTTTTAATAAACTTTGTATGTGGTAAGAATATCATAATTATTTTAAAGGAAAATTATTGAAAACGATATAATAAAGAAAAATATATATTTTTTTTAAATAAGTGAAAAAGGGGGATAAAACATGAATAAAAGTAATTATGAATTACATAAAAACAATCTAAAAAAATGATTCGTCAGAAAGAATAAAATGTTGATCCTCCAGTCGGTCCTTTTTGTGACGCAGTACAGATCCTCAGATATTGTGAAATATGTGAAGACGTATTTCACAAAACCGGAGAGTAGTAAGAAAATTAAAAAAAGTTTAAATTTTTATACGATTTTTTGATATCTTCATAACTATTCAAAATAATCTAAAATAATTCAGAGGAACTTTTTCTTATATTAAAAAAAACAAAGCGTTGGATCGTTATTGATGGCCGATTTGACATGGAGTAATTTCGGTGACTTTGCATTATGATATGAACAATGAGAACACGAAATTCCGGTGAAAACGCTACATCTAATTTTGGCCGATTACATAACTTTTCCTATACATCGTACAGTTGGGGAAGTTAAAGTTCAATTTCGATGTTTCATTTTTACCAATTTACCTTCGTCGATCCACTGAGCGCCACTGGATTAATTAAAATTTTTACTATGCATTTTTAAGATTCTTAAAAAAACTTAACTGCAGATAAAATTAAGTATTTTTTTTTTTTAATTTCATTGGTGGATTATTTTTAAACTGTGGAAAATATTGAAAAATGCAATTGATAATTCTTTGAGACTGCTCTTATTGTTTACTCATTGATTGGGTTCACCTGTTGTTATGGGCTGAGTGTTTGATGTGATGTTTGAGTGTACTCAAGTGTACACCGACATTGACACTGAACTTGTCTTTAGTTGAGTTGGCCATTGGTTCGTGTTTCAGGTGGGACCTCTGTTCAGTCTCTGTTCGCCGCTCTTCGCTACAACATCTCACCGCTTCAAGTTCGCACCGTTCCACCTCTACCACTTCATGCTCCCCCCTCCCACATAGTTAACACTAATTTCTTTCTTCCCTTCCCATGGATCTAGACTTTATTCTTCGGGAGTTAGGACAGTTTGGCAGATATCAAATATATATATTTTTTCTTTTAATATTTCTTCTTGTCTTCTCTACATTTCCTTTTTGCTACGTCTTCACTGCCGGGGATCTACAGTACAGGTAAAACAAACAAAATATCTATCTAGTTAATAATGTTCTTACAAAGTGCATCAAATTTTTAACATGATGGTTAATTTGCAATCAAAATTAATGTATTAAATCCAAAAAGGAAGTAACCATTTTCACGAGCTTAAATGTTTTTGTTACCATGCTTTTTTTCTTCTCTTTAAACATGGATATGTCTTATTCTCAGCAGCATATTTTTTTATAAATAAAAAATCACAAATTCACAAAACAATTATAATTAAATGGTGCTTGACTTCTATACATGTTTGCACTCTATTTTTGTATTTGCCAAAATAAATTATTAGTGTACTTAAATTTTTGGCTTTTACCAATTGACTTTGCTACACTATGCGTATAGAAAGTGTATAATCGGATGTTGAGCTTTCTCCGGAAATTTCCAACCACTGAATACAAAATGAATTTATAAAAAATCATGTTAGTCGATAATCGGCTGGTGATTCACTAACATTTTTGTTTTGTAATTATATTTGAAAAAAACACTGCCTGTGTTTACGATCATTTATATTAATCCGAGTTAAGAAATAGGGTAGGCCCTGGTGTAAGGAAAACTAACCAATTTTTCTAACATTGAAAATGTTTACTAAAATACCACTTCTTATGGGCTTATTTTGGCAGCTGGCTCCTTCAGTGAATCGTAATAGCAGTCAAATGTCGCAAAAGTTATTAATTCATCAGAAATCAAATTTAACCAGTGGACGACCAAGGGCATCATAATGGCCCTAGTTTACCCCAGTGTACAAATAAAGCTTAAAATGCCGAAATGTTCCGGAAGCTTGCAAAAAGCGTTATAAAAGTACCGGATTCAAAATTGTGAGTACTCGGAAGAGAACGAACATAAATCTAATTACATTCAAAATAAGAGTCTAACTGACATCTAAAGACAAATGGAAAATAAATTTGTGTTATTCTAGAAGAGTCAACACTGATTTAATTTCACCTCCATGAAGAGAAGAACTGTGAATACACTGACACACCAATAAAACAAAACATAAATTTTTCTCGATGCAAGACACAAAAATTATTAGAAGAATGTGTTTTAGGCCTACAATACAGAAATATATAAACTAAAGGTATTTTTGTTTAAACACTTATATATAGTAAGGAATATTGTATTACTCAAAGAACTAGGCTTATTTCGACATTGCCTGCAGTAAACATTTTTATGTGACAAAACCGTTTAGCCAATTTCTTGGGATTATTAACTGATTATTAGCGGAAAAATACAACCTGAAGAGTCAATATTATTGTTGCACTTTATAGGAGCAATAGTACTATATATTTCTGTTTTCTATTCGAAGTAAAAAACATATTACATGACATTGTGTACGGAGATTAACAACAAAACAAAACCAGGTCATTTTTTTTTTTTTAAGATTAACTCATACATATGGTTTATGAACGTTTTACAACGAAGCCTTGAAATGAACGAAAACTCAGTTATCCAATGCTTAATAAGAACTTATGAAAATTGTATACCATTTTTTTAATTTTAAAATAATCAGCGTTTCTCAGATATTCTTTTATCAAGTTATAGTTTTCTCTAAGCCCCCTAGATTTTTCTCAGTAAAAATAATTTAAAATTGGCTAAGGGGTTTTGCTACAGAAAATATTTACGATATACTCATAGAAATCAGAATTGTATTTTAAGAAAAATAAAATTACTTGGCTTGAATAGTGTTTAAAAATATATAGATATATATAATCGTTTTTAATTCATACATTTCTACCTGAAACAGGTTCTTTAAATCATTTTGTATAATATTGAAAACATTTTCACTGTATATAAACTCCTTGCTTAAATTTTAGTGTGAAAATGTTTAATCTATTCTTTGGATGTTTTCAATTTCTTGCACTGTAGTAAATATTGATGTATTTAAAGCTTTTTTAAAATCTTACTAAGGCTAATATTTTCGAATGTGTATAAATAATAGAATCAATGTCGAAGAGTAAAAATGTTTACAATCAAATAGATTGATAATATACTTTAGCGAAAATATCTTAGCGAGTGAATAGTCTGTGGGTGTGACAGCTACTTAACGTCGGTATTCATTTGTCGTAATTTCATTATATTTTCACGTTTTGAGGTCCCCTGATCGGAAATAGGTACCGTCTTTTAGAAATGTCTGTTCGACCGTGCCCCTGTCAACATGATTCCGATCAAAAGGCAAAGGATCGAAACCAAATGTTAGAATGTTCGACATGCAAATAGAAGAAGCCTTTTTTTTTTGTTTGTGTGGGGGCACGCAATAGAATGGTAAACTTTTCATAATGATGTTTTTCTGCATATTAAAAAAAAAATTGTTTAAAAAATAATGTTTTGTAAACCTTGTGCTTTAGTGGGATTTTCAAAAAATAAAAAAGGTGTCGGTGTATCACCGGCAATGTCCTTCCCCAGTACGAATTAATCAACTAAGTTTTTGCTCACGGTCCAAAAACAATCCACCGTTCAGGTTTGAATCAATAGTTTCAAATGGGCAGTTATTAGGGTTATTGAGTCGAGCCCTCTCTTCTAATCAATCCCATCCCGAAATTGTCGTCCTTAAGAGATTTTGAATTTACATAACAAATTTCGGATGGGACGTTAACGGTTCCGAGCTTGTACGATGTCAGGAACTCTTAGGATAGACAAAATTTAGGAATCTCTATAGTAGAGTTGGGCTCATGTCCACCAGAGCGACGTTATGAGCTAGTTGTTAAAGCCAGGGCATGAATCACAATAACTAACAAATTTCTTGTTCATAAATTCATTACAACGGCAGTTATTCGAGTTTTTGTATTAAGCCACTCCTCTTATCTCCCTATTCCTTTGGTCTGGATACACATATAAAGTAACGTGTCCATCCATTCACTCTATCGATAGCTATAGTGTTCACGCAAATTTGATTGGTATCAGGGGTTCGGAAAACATGACATTTCTATGAAAAGTCACTATCGAATTTTCGACTGATTACATATCTCTCTCTATACATCGTAAAGCTGGAGAAGTTTACAAAATCGTAAACGAATTCAGTTGTCTTCTTTGCTTAAAATATACATCTACATAATATGTAGATGTATATTTTAAGCAAAGAAGACAACTGGTCTTTCATAAGCTATGTATATATTACTTATATAAGCTGTGTATATATTACTTATATAAGCTATGTATTTATTACTTTCATAAGCTATGTATATATTATATACATAGCTTATGAAACAGATACAACTAATAAAATATAGTAAGCTGTTTTTTAGTTCGGAAATAAGATAAATCTAGTTGGTTGTCTAGAACGATAGGATACTGAAGATACTGGAGTTGGTACGGTCCTGTCGCCCAATTTGACGATTTCTTTTTATAGTTTTTTTTACTAATTTATTTATACGAGCAAAAATGTCGTTTTGCAATGCAACAGCATAAAAAAAATGTGAAATAACCAAATTAAGCGGTAAATATCGTGGTAAATAATAAAGTAACTATATTTTGTATCAGTTAATCATAACTATGTACGAGTACACAGCTAAAGGAACAGATAAAACTAATAAATGGATAATTTAATGTACAACAAACAAGAAACTGTTTAAACAACAAACAACAATAAAATCTAAATTTTATCAGGAAGTGAAAAGCAAACATTAAGCTAAATAAAAAGAATATACAATAAAAACATATGAGCTCATGAACCTGTGAGACCTGTCTCCATTTCAATTTAGAATATATTTCTCCAGCTATTGTATAAAGAAAGTTTTTAATCAATCAGAAAAAAAAAAAAAACTGTCTGTGAACACGATAACTCACGATAGAATGAATGTATCAACACGAAATTTTATATGTGTGACCAGAACTTCATATTTCCAGCCAAATCGACTGAAATGAATAGGGGGATCAGAGAGAAGCTCGACTCAAAAACCCTAATAACTGCCGATGTAATGAATGTTCCCATATCTATCTATTCAAGGCAACTATTGTTTCTTAGCCCAAATGGTCGATTGGTTTTGGAGGTAGAGCGAAAACAACTTTTTTTTTTTACTTTTCCAAAGAAAAATTATGTAATCATAATGAAATTGGAAATTGAGTTTTGCGTTTTTTTTTTTTGTTTTCTCACCTTTTAGGACCTCAAAACCAAAATGAGACCATAACTGGAAAATGTCTGTGTGTATGGTCGGTCGTTCAAATATCTCTATAACGAATGGGTCGATTTTAAACAAATTCGGTATTCTGTATCATGGTGGGAACCTTTACTGAGCGAGAAATTTTCAATCAAAACCCCTCGAGTGATTTGAATCTTACGTTCCAGGTTTAATAAGTAGTTTCAGTTTTAAAGATACAAGGATGTCATTTAGCGCTCATGATCATGGCTTTAGCGCTATTCTAGACACTCATATTAGAAAATAAAATAAAAAATCATTAACATTTTTTTTTTTTTGGAGAATTTTCAATACATTTGGTAAATACCAATTTACGGCCATATCAATTACGGACCTGGCGAATAATCTGCAAAAAATAATTTCACAGAATGATGCAATACTAACGATTTCATGGTTTTGAATATTGTTCACAGAAATATTGAATAGAGATAGTATACGAAAATACGAGTTCTTTAGTAATTTCTTCAATATTTTGAAATTGCCTTCTACAAAAACACTATAACTCGAATTAGTTTGTTATATTTGGACGGTATTATGCAAAAAGGAGGTAACCCACAAAAACGAAGTTGTTAAAAAAACGAGGTTAAAGGTTGAAATCGAAAAATTGGATTTTGGTTGCCATTTCAACGTTTGAAACTAAGGCAGTTGTACTCCTTCATTCCATTGGTTATTTGTTTAATTTATTGAAGTGAAATGTAATTTTTAAATAATTAATAATAAAATAAATAAGAAATTTAGTTTTTGCATTTCTCCTTATCGAACATTTTCCTTATTTTTAAGTGTTTTTCGCCCCAAAAAAAAATGGTTTAATGATATTAGAAAAAACGTGCAGGATGCTGAGCTTAATTGCAAGAAGCAGTTAACTCGAATTTGAAACATTTTTAAAAAAAACTCCTTTTTGCATAACACCGTCCATATACATATATGTATATATATATAATACATTTGAATATAAATCTTATTTAGAACAAGCCTTTAAGGAACCTCTCGGAAATTGTAAAGTATTATTGCCCATAACCTGAAAATACTATATTTTTTTTACTTAGTACTGCCTCATTCTACGAAATTATTTTTTGCAGATTATTCGCTACGTCCGGAATTGATGTTCCGGGTTATGCTCCACCGTTAATCCTATCAAAAATTGGTATTTACCAAATGTATTGAAAATTCTCCTAAAAAAAACCAAACAATTTTGATGATTTTTTATTTTATTTTTTAAAATGAGTGTCTAGAATAGCGCTAAAGCCATGAAAATATGTATAAATTATATAATATTTAGTTGACTTATTTTGTAGTTTCTCACAATTATGGCTGCCCGTTTTTTTAGAAGATCTGCAAGATAATTTTCAATTCTCTTCAAGTATATTTTATTTCTGTTTATACAACTGTTCAAATAGTTTATTATAATTCTTGATTCATTTACATTCCATTACATTGTAGTTTATTTTATTTTTTTATCTTGTTAAGCCTTAAAAGTTTATATTGTTTCACTTCCTCAGCTATATGAAGTATAGGGGAAGTTATGTAATCGGTCAGAAATTCGATCTTGTGTTTTCACTGGAATTTCTTCTTTTTTTTTACAAAAATAATAAATAAAAATAAATGTCCTGTCTGTATGTGTCTATCAGTCTGTGAATGCGATAACTCCCGATAGAAACAATATTCCGACATGAAATTTTATATGTGTATTCAGAACCCCATTAGGACGATACCTATGAATTTTTAGTCAAAACTGTCAAAGAGAGGAGCTTAACGTCAAAACTCTTACAACTGCCGATTTAATGAATGTATCGACATAAAATTTTATATTTAAATTCAAAACCCCATAAGTACGACACCTATAAATATTCCGCGAAATCTGCCGAAGGGAAGAGGGTCAGAGGAGGTTGCTCAACTCCAATAATTGTGTAATGAATGTATCGACACAAAAATTAATATGAGGTGTGATGTATAAAAAATACACACATTCATATTATTATTATTATAAAAATAATTTACATTTATTTCTATAAAAAAAACAAAGAAGCAACTAAATTGGTGAATAATAATATGAATGCATTTTGTTTTAAAACAACCCATGAATAAAAAACAAAACACGACGATCAGCTGTTTTGATTTAGTGTAGAAGAGTCCAGGTCTGGGTTGAACTAAGTTGTAGTGAGTTAATTGTGATTAATTGGAGTTTTAATTGAAATAGACGCACAAAGAAGGTACTTTAATTTAATTATATGATTTATATGCCCTAAAATAACTTTAATTTGAGAATGGGCAGTATTTAGAGAGAAAAGAGACTAAACATTAGCTTATAAGATTTTTTTTGCAGATAATTTATTTTTTTTAATCTCTTAGTTATTAATTTTATTATGTAGTTTAAGTAAATAAACCCAATTATTTGTTCTCGTAAATTATATGCTATTCATTTTCCCTGTTAACCCAGTAAGATAACTGATACCTTTGGATTAGACTTAATATTTTTGCAAAATTTAGAAAAACAATATGGCATCTCTTTAGAAATCCAAATGAAAAGTATGTTAATTGAAATTTTTTAAAATTACGTGCACTTTCTTCAAAATCTTGAAATTTTGATATTTTTTAGAGCCCCTTTTCGAAAAATACTGTAGAAATCAAAATTTAGTAAAATACCAGAGATACAATTGCTACAGGAAATATGGTAATTTTATTTTATTTAATTATTTATTCTTTTTAATTTATTGTTTATTTAATTATTATTATTTATATATTTATAATTTATTTAACATTAACATTTTTTTTTACCACAGAGGATTCGTAAGTCCCTATATAAGTAAGTCAACTAATGGTTTTCAACGCAAACATTCGATTGTCTTTGGAGGGAGATTGAACATTGAGTTAACTCGTACTGTTGAAGTACAATGCCAATGATTCACCGGCAACTTTTATCATCATATATCTGTGAAAACCCATTCTTATGTATTGTGCATCTCCTTTATGACTAGCCACTGACACAAGCCTTGTGGTTTCGTGTACATTCTCCTGACTGTTCCTTTCGAACCAGCAGTTCTTGTGAATAGCAGAGGTTGTAGTTACAGACTCTGGTCCATTGTGACACTGTCCCGGACAAACTATACCATAATATTCTTTCTGCAGAACATATTTATTGAGTTGATCTATGTGATGAAACTTCTAGTATTGACTAAAACAGAGGTCGACTCAATAAATATAATCTGTAAAAATAATATAAAAAAAATTGTTAACAATGAAGATTAGCAAATAAATTATGATTACTGATGATCCAGAGTACTTTCCAAAACTTGACATTATTGCTATGTTGTGAAAACTGTTGCGCTTGTTGTTGTTACCATGGAAGCAGAGCGCTCGGGCAATACTATTTTCCAGTGACCAAGAAATATATTTAAACTTATAGCTCTCAATTAAAAAATAACATGATTTTGAGAAAAAACAGCTTTAAAGTTATCTTTCATCTGATCATATTTATTGTAATTACTTTTATGTACTTCGTTACTTTTATGTAGGTACTATGAAACATGTAGACAATTTAACGAAGAAATCAAAGAAATTTAAATATTTGAAAATAAACAATTGTCACGGTTAAGCCGTTTTTCCACAGATGATGAAAAGAACCTTGTTCTAACTACTTTGCTGATTAGTTTCCCTCATATTTCTCTCAAAATAAAAGGAAAATAAATGTAAAAACTTTTTCTTTTTTAAACTTATAAGAACTAGGGGCGCCGGTAGCTCAGTGGTATGCGTGCTTGACTTCTGAGCTAAAGAACGTGGGTTCGTAACCCGACCGAGGCTCTTAGTTTATTTTATCTGGGACGTAAAATAAACTTAAGCACGCCGTCCTTCGGATGGGATGTTAAGCGATGGTCCCGAGCCTGTACGATGTCAGGTACTCGTTAAAGACCCCTGCCCTAGGTGAATAAAAATTTAGGGTAGGCAAAATTTAGGACTCCCACAGTAGAGTCGGGCTCATGTCCACCAGAGTGACGAATGAGCGCTCTGGTAGTAGGCGATATGACCTCGTAGTTAAAGCCCGGGCATGATTCATAAAACATAATCTAACCTATAAGAACATTTTATTAATAATATTACATTATATAGAACATATGAATACTTATTATATTTAAACATTTTTTTTTTATTTTTTTTTATATTTGGCCTTATGTACGGTGCATATTAGCCATGTCAATGTGTTATATCTTAGTTATTTACGACATCCATGGCCCCGGGAGGGAGTTCTATCTACGAAATAAAACTCACTCCCGGACGGGATTCGAACCCGCAAACCCTGGTGAGACCATGCGACCAAAGCCCTACGCTCTAGCCCGCACGGCCACCATGATCCCCTTTATATTTAAAGTTAAAATAATTTTATTTTAAAAATAATAAGTAAAATATAAAAAGTGTACGTCAGTTATTTAATAGTCTCGGATTCTTATCAACATTTTCGGCGGTCATGGTGACCTTGCTGGCTAGTTGCATCTTTGGTCGCATGGCCTCACCATGGTTTGCGGGTTCGAATTCCATGAGTTTTATTTCGTAGATAGAAATCCCTCCCGGGGCCAAGAATGTCGTAAATAACTAAATAACACAGTGACATGGGTAATATGCATCGTACCAAAAGACAAAAAAAAACTTCTGTTTTTAACCTTTGCACCATGAACATTACTAAAAGCAAAAAAAAAAGACAGGAGAATTTCATCCATTTTCACCCAACTATGGAGGAGGCATTGTTTTTCACAATTTTGTTTGTATGTCTGTTTGTTATATTCATTATTCTTTGTTCACCCGGTGAGCCTAAACTGTTGAACCGATGTTAATGACTTATATGTCATTTGATTCGTCGTAAACTCCATGACGACATAGGCAATGTGACATTTCTGCGAAAACACGATATTGCCAAACTCTAAAAATCAACAAAACCCATTGAGTGGGGTATCGAAACGAATGGGTTTAAAAGAAAATTACAAAAATATATTTATTGTATAGGTTAATTTTTCTTAAAATGATTAAAATAAACAAGAAACCGACCATGAAAAAAAAAAAAAATGTAAAATTCTATAATAGCATGATGTCTAAACATAAGAAATTAAAAAATTCGAGGGAAGGACCATAGGAACAATTCACTGCAATACAAACTATACCGGTTTTGCTTTTAAATTGTAAAGAAAATTACAGAAAATTCTTGAAAAATGTTTAGCAATATCAGTTATTGTGGTTTCACAGATGCTCCCTAGATGGAGCTAAACTGACTTGTAGTTCTCCTCCGTCTCCCTAGGTAGAGCCGCAAATCATCTATTAACCTCATATTCTAATTTCTCTGATAATGGACCATGTTGGCTAGGTAGAGGTTTAGGATTTATGACTCATGGCCGGGCTTGCAACACAAAATAACGATTTTTTTTTTTCAAATTACCTGAGCTCTGGTGTTTTGGCAAGGTTTCCAATTTCCAGCGCATCCAATCCCTTCAATCCAAAACCCTTCGTACAATAGCCAATGCTCCTTATTACGTCTCAAACAAAACTCTTCACACTGACCTTAACGTACCTTTTGTCACCGAAGACGCTAAATCCAAATATAAAAAATTATTTTCCCTTCTTAGTTCCCACAATAATCCTCTAGTCCGTGCCCTCCATTCTGCCATACTTCCCCAAAGACGCCAAAAGCCAATGGCCGAGAGATCTCCTTAGTAGCAGCAGTGACAGTGAGTTATAAATGAGTGCAACTCAGTGCCTACGGAGTGTCACCACTGGGTGATTTCTCCCCTCTTGACATTTTGACAATACCATATTTTTCTTTTTTTAGCAAATTTACTTGTTGTATAAAAATGTGTAAAATAAAATAAAAAATTTCAAGTCACCTTAAATAATATCACAATTTATTAAACTTGATCTTTCTTTTTACAAGAACGAATTCTGTGTAGTTTTGTTTCTATAGAAATCCGAATATATTATAAATGGTGTACTTTTTTACAGATGCAAGATTCCTGAATGCGATGACTGGGACTCACCTAAGTACGACAACGACTGGTTGCCAGCGGCGCTGCCCTTTACAAAGCGTGGCACCCCTGAGGTCTGCCTCCGCTACCGAGCTGTGGTCCCTGGCCGGCAGGCCAACTGTACGGAAGAGAACTTCTTGAGGAACCAGACAGAGCGGTGTGAGTCCTTCGTCTTCACGGATGACGATAACACCATCGTCAGTGAGGTAATTATCTACTCCACTTCTCCTCTACCATTCCGAATTACTATGATGAATACCGCCATAGCTTAACGTTCATTATATTGTTAAACGTTCATTATAGGTTAGATGGCGCATAGTGGTCCAAACTCCTTTTTCGTCGACCAAACATGTGTTGAAATAATGTCGCTGGTTACAAAAAAAAAAATATTGTAGTAGCAGTTACGATTGAATGTGAAACTGAAATATGAACTTTTGTCTATTTTTTAAATAGTTATTGACAAATGTTTAACTTAGGTTTCATACAACTAAGGTTCATTTTTTCTTGAATGAAACATAATTTCAAGATCTGTAATTGAGTATAAATAAAAGGCAAACATTTTATTTAAACAGTTCGATATTTTGATTTTTGGCGGATGGAAAGTTATTTTTGACCACTGAGCATATAGTAGCAGGTTTTTTAACTCCATAATAATATATTTTTGAACAGCCCTTGTCAACAAGACCTTTATTATACAATATTTGACAAAATAAAAAAAAATAGGCAAAATGGCGTCGAAAAGTGTCTGCGCCATGCGCATATTTTCGTAAATTATTCTGCTTTCTCCCAAATTATTCTTTGTTCCATTAAAAAAAGACTACACTCTTGGAGTCATCTCTTCGATTTGTTCAAAATGATGTATCATTCATTAGTATCTTAAAATTATATATTTCTCAAAAATCATTTTCTTGAAGAAAAAAAAAATGTAATGTAATGTATGATCAGTGTTAATTTTTTGGCGTGAAGGCGAAAAGCTTTTTGGTAGTGGACGAAAAGACCCCTTAAATAAATAAAACTCGGACAGGAATCACAAAAACAAACAGTCGTCAGTAGGGTTTTGTTAACAGTCTTCGATCTACGGAATCATAAAAAGTGTTTATTTGACGAAATGATGTGTTTTTCAGTTCGGTCTGGTGTGTAAGGAGAACGAGTGGAAACGGACCTCTGTCGGAACTGTGAACAACTTCGGCCTTCTCATCGGCATGTCCATCGGCGGTGTCTTCTCGGACAGGTAATCCCATCCACTTATTTACAGGTAGCCCGACTCCAATGTGGGAGTCCCAAATTTTATTTTCATAGGTTTATTCACCTAAGGTAACGTGTAGTCTGTATAATGAATGTATTTAGTCTGTATTGCGCGGATCTTGCGCAAGGTTTCGCTAGTTGTTATTACATATTAGGTCTGTGTTGCAGGTTCGGGAGAAAGACGATGGTGCTGACTGCCACCTTGCTCTCCACCGCGATGGGCCTCATGCGATCCTTCGCCGCCTCCTATATTCAGTTCCTCATATTCGAATTTCTGGACGCCACCTTCTCCGCCGCTGTTTATGGAGGAATATTTATTTTAGGTGAACAAATTTACTTACTTTGGTCCAATGGGATTTAATGGTTGATTAGTAACTGACATTAATCGAGTATATAGTATCTTATAGTTCCCCATGACCTATGTTTAAATGCATTTATAAGGGATGTTACATAAAATTATAATTATACTTGATTGTAGCTATTGAGCTGCTGGGTCCGGACAAGCGGCTGATTGGAGGCACGATAATCGGCAGTTTCTATTCGGTTGGGGAGGTGGTGATGGCGCTAGCGGCCTGGTATGCTAAGGACTGGCGCATACTTCTTAGGATCCTCTACCTTCCTGGCTTCCTCTTTCTCGCCTACTTCTGGTAAGTCAACCTCCATCTGTTCCAAATGCATCTGCGGCTTTTTTATTATTGACAAACAAACTGCATTATTAATAATTGACTGATCAATGCTTCTAGATCGGTTAATATATTCGCAACTGAACTAACTTTGCTAAGATGTTTTCACATTATCATTGTATCCATCATAAAAAGGGTCGGCTTCGCTATCGATTTTTCACCATTGAAAAATTACAACAAAAATTAAGGCGTAATTATCCACTAAGATGATCATCGATAAATGTGCCGCCGGAGGCTGCAGTCATCAAAGCAAATTGTTTTAAAAAATCATAATATTATAAACATTTTTTATTTTTAAAATTTTTATTATAATTTTTTTTATTAAATAATAATGAATAAATAAATAAATTATATTTAAAAAATAATTTCAGAAATTCCTGTAAAAGTAATGTTATATCAAATTTACATTTTATTAAATAACATAGTGTGTACTTTACGAATAAAAACTACTCATAGATAGTTATTATGATTCATGCCCGGGCTTTAACCACAAGGTCATATCACCTACTACCAGAGCGCTCTTTCGTGACATCGTACAGGCTCGGGTCCATCGTTCAATAACGTTCCATTCGAAGGATGGCGCTCTCCAGGTTTTTTCACCTCTCAGATAAAAAAAACCTAAGACCTCGGCCTTGCTTCGAACCCGCGATCTTAAGCTCAGTAAGCAAGCACCCATACCACTGAGCTACCGGCGCCTTCACTTATAGATATTTAGTAGTTACTAATTCATATTTGGAATATATGACATTGTATATCATTATAAAGGAAAGGACTTTTATAAAGAATTGTTTATAACTTTCGATAGTCGGGAGCCATGGTGGCCGTGTGGGCTAGAGCGTAGGGCTTTGGTCGCATGGTCTCGGCCATGGATGTCGTAAATAATTAGGTAAAACACCATTAATAAGAGTCATGGCTAATATGCATCGTACATAAGGCCAAAAAAAAAAAAAAAAAAAAATTTTTGATAGTATACATAATACATATATGTATAGCAAAAATTAAATTAAGTGTTTAGTTAAAAGTATGACTAATTTAACAGTAAAGAAAATTGTTGTTTATTTAACTTCACTCAAAAACCCAAAAATTGTTATACAACAGCCAAGAAAATGTATGGTATTCAGAGCTCATGGAAGGTTTTATAACCAGTGTTGTGACATCTGTTTTCATTGGCTATCAGTGACATTATGAGTGCTTTTTTTTCCACAAGAACTCGAAGTGTTTTACGAAAACATTTCAGTATAGCCAATTTCTAACGGACAGAAAATTTCCAGGTTCTTGTCCTATTTAGAAAAGTCTTTAGATGATTCAGGAACTGTAAGTAATTAACAATAATAAAGGAATTCAAGATTCTGACGTATAGATAAAAAAAAACTCAGTATTCGGCCAACGTTTCAGAAACTATTTATGTCCTTCTTCAGGCCCTTATAATCGAGTGGATGTGTGTGATGAAGGTGTGGTGAGTGTTTGTGTCTACCAGACATCTTCACCACACACATCCAATCTAGTGTTATAAGGCACTGAAGAAGGAAATAAATAGTTTCCGAAATGTTGGTCAAATATTGAGTGTTTTATTTACTCGACAGAACCTTGATTTCCTTTAATACTGAAAGGATACTGTCGACTCTACCAATCATTATAATCAACAAGTTGGCAAAAAACTGTTATTCCAGCGGAGAGGATAAAATATTTATAAGAAAAAAATATTCTATTGTCTCGTTCTCATTATAAATTATTATCTCCTTTTGATTAAAATAGGTGTTGTTATCTACGCTAATGTAGTAAGTATTATACGATTATATTTTTTTTAATAACCAATTTTTGCATATGAACAAAAAAGAACTTTGGAATATCTGTGAATACACTTAGCAGATAGAATGATGAGATTTATCTTCATTCGAATCAAAGAAAAAATGAAAGTAACTTATAGCAAATTCAATTGCTGAACTTTAAATTCGTTTTTCCAAAAAACTAGTTTTTTGGAAATGTTAACTTAGAAAGAACAATGGAGTCCTTACCATTTGATTCAGCGTTTAATAATCTATAAGAATAGCTGAAAAATTTAGAATTTTGCAAATGTTCACCTTATGGTATGATTCCTGAGAACGGGTCACATTTATAAAAAGGTACTGTTTTTTTTTATAGGATGCTACCAGAGTCTATCAGATGGCTGATCTCAAATGAGAAACACGAACGAGCCAAAGAGATCTTGCGGACACTGTCTGCGGTGAACCAGCGGCCGATGAACGAGGAGGTGAAAAGACAGGTCGACTCACTCGACCTCATAACTGACAAACCGGTTAGTATTCAAGATCTACTATGTGAAAATTATTGTTGCCGATTCGTCTATTCTGAAAGAATGTAATTCAGGTCTAGTTGTCAATATTATTCAAAAGGTTACACGACTATTGTTTCGCATTTTTCAGTATTGTTTTGTATACTGGACAAAATTTCTTAAAATCAAACACAAAACAGCTTAAAGAAGATCATAAAGTGTATGATAATGACAAACAACAATGCATTGAATGAAGCTAATGTAATAAAGCGGTATAAAATCAGTGGTATGCGTGCTTGCTTTCTGAACACAAGGTCGTGGGTTCGAAATCCGGCCGAGGCCCTCAGTTTATTTTATCTGGGAGGTAAAATTAACTTAAGCACGCCGTCCTTCGGATGGGATGTTAAGCGATGGTCCCGAGCCTGTACAATGTCAGGTACTCGTTAAAGACCCCTGCCCTAGGTGAATAAAAATTTAGGGTAGGAAACATTTACGACTCCCACAGTAGAGTCGGGCTCAAGTCCACTATAGCGACGAAAGGGTGCTCTGGTAGTAGGCGATATGACCTCTCAGTTGAAGCCCGGGCATGAGTGTGAGCATAATTACTAAATATTAGCTTTAAGTTGTATAACTATTCATTTTTCATTTCTTATATCGTGGGCTTACTGCAAGAACCCTTTAAGTCATTTTTACTTATTTCTATTTTGCAGCCTACATTTGCAAGATATTGTCTTAATAGGTTTTGTTTTTCCTGTTTACTACAACAGCTGTACAAGCAGCGACTTAGTTGGTTCTTTCATTGGAACGAGCGCATTTTTTCTATAAGAAACAACCAGTAACTCAAATCAGCAAAAAAATGACTAAATGGGTTCTTGCAGTAAGTCCAAGGGGTTTTTGTATGTTATTAATTTTCTTACGAAAGTTTTACAACTATTAAATTCTTTAAAAAACAAAAACAAAAAAAAGAGCCCAAACTTTGTTGTTTTTATTTGTGTATTCAATCATATAAAATTTTTTTTTTCAATTCGTGTATTTTCCTTTTATTTTTTCTTCATCTAATTTAATATATTTCTTGTGTTTGTAAGAAGGCTCGTACGGAGAAGGGTGAAGGAGGAAGACGAGCTGAGGAGGTGCGAGGTCCTCTGCGGCAGGTCTTCGGCTCCAAGATGATGACCTGGCGGTTCATCAACTGCTCCTTCTGCTGGTAAGTAGTGAGCCTCATGCATCTAAAGTTGTAATGTGTCTGGGTGTAATACAAATAAACGTGACAATGTTTTAATAAAATAGTATATACACTTCTGACAATTATGATATCCATCAAAAATAAGCAAGAAATAAATTATTGAACTTTTTGATTACGGATAAAAACTATTTGCCAAAAAATTAGGAACTCCCCTTTTGACGTCAATCAATAGATCTTAATAGCATTTTCGCTCCAAACTACTACAATAACACTTTTTATAAGAAAGGGTGAAAAGGTAGAGAAGATTAAATTAATTTTATACACCCTGAGCAATATAGCATGCGTATTATTATAACAATGCGTATTTTAAATAATGTAGTTAAGATAGGCTGATGGGGTATCTGTGGATTGTAACAGTATGCAGAAAAACGTTTTTTTCTTATTAAATAAATTTTGTTAATCATCACAAATGAAAAAAAGAAGGAATATATACAGTTTAAGTTTAAACATTATTTACGAAACGTAGCGTTAAATAGCTCTTTTCAAGACCCCTTCCCCGCTGTCACAGAATTCGAACCACACCTTCCTCCTCCCCCCCCCCCTCCTCCCCCTTCCCCTTGACGCATTACGTAATTTAGGAATGACCCCTGACGAAGAATAAAGTTTACAAAGTTGTTCATGATAACTGTAAATAGTGTTAGTTACTTGGCTATAACAAGTTCACATAAAATTCTGATATTTATTTAGTTTCTTATTAATATGTCTATTGCTTGGTTCATGGTGCCCCCCTCCACCTCCACAGTTATGCCCTCCTAAATCAGGTTATGTATTGTTATGGTATTGCAGCCAGTATAAATGACAAACCAGAACATTCTATGTCGATATTCAATATTGAATTAACAGAAGTGCCAGTGTTATTTGTGAAAGAAGAACTAATTTGGCCATGTTAAAACTTGTAGTAAATCTGAAATGATATTGAGTTGTGCCACTATTGCAACCCCTGAGCGAAATATACCCACTTTTTTTTTGTTGTTACTGTGAATGTGCACCCACGAGACCCTTCAATTTCGGATCTGATAGTGTGATGCTCTGTAATCTTTTTTTCGACATCACCCCTTTATTTATACATTTCTGTTTGTTTTTTTCCAGGATTACGAATACCTTTGTCTTCTACGGTCTTTCTCTCAACTCTGTGGCGGTGGCTGGCAACAAGTACTCTAACTTCATCCTGGTCAGTCTGGTCGAGGTGCCTGCCTATGTTGCCTGTTGGTGGCTCTCGAACACACTGGGGAGACGAATTTCTCTGTTCGCATCCCTTGCCATCAGCGGCGCTGCCTGCACTTCGTTTTGGTTCCTGTCTCCGGGTAACTAACTGCATGCCTAGATACTATCTAAACCATTATGTCCCACACACAACTATTTTCATATTGTAAGTGGCAATTAGAACAGACGGTCTCTTTTATGCATCAAACTGAATTTGATTTGACTGTTTCCTTGTTCTAGAGATGGCGATGGCTAAGATGGTGCTATTCCTGACTGGTAAGTGCGCCATTACGACCTCCTTCACGGTCTTGTACATACTCACCTCTGAGATATTCCCCACCTCTATCCGCCACTCGCTGCTCGCCTTCTGCTCCACAGTTGGCAGGATCGGCTCCATGCTGGCACCCCAGACCCCGCTCCTGGTGCGTATAATAATAGTAATATTTATTTCCGTTAAACCATAACAAGTTAATTGAATAAGAATTTATACGTTGTGATAGCTTATAAGTTAGATACATAAGCTTATAAGTTTGATACATAAACTACATTGTGATTATATATGTGGTAATGAATGCAATGTAATATCTCGCCCTCTTGAAGGAGAAATCATACGCGTTTTGAAGAAAGATTATAATTTTAGCTGATTTCTGCAAGAAATCACCCTGTTCCTTAACCAAATTCTGGGTTTTTCACAGAAAATTATTTAAATATTTATATGATTAATTACAGATACTTTTGGAATAGTTTTGATAATGAATTAGTGAAAAATGCTGAATTCCTTTTCTTTTTTTTAACCACAAGAAGCTTTATTTAGCACATTTACAGTCGTAAGTACATTAGAGTTAGCCAGTTATTGTGACTCAAGCCCTGGCTTTACTAACAGGTCATATCGCCTACTACCTGAGCGTTCTTTTGACGCTCTGGTGGACGCGGACCTGACTCTGCTATCCTAAATGTTGCTTGTCTAGATTTATTCACCTTGGGTAAGGTCTTTTACAGCTTGGGACCATCTCCTAAGGCCCCATCCGAAGGACGGCGTGCTCAAGGTTTTTTCTCTCCCAGATAAGAAACAAAAGGGCCTTGAACGGGTTTCGAATTCGAGATCTTGTGCTCAGTGTACACGGTCTCTCTACCTCAGAATTTAATTTCAGAAAAAATTAATTAATGAAAAATATAATAAAAATGTCCAAAAAATCATAATACATACAAAATATAAATGTTAACTATAATATATGTTGTGTTGTTAGGCTCCTTACATAGATCCGGTGTTGATCTTCGGGTCCATCTCGCTGCTGGCTGGAGCCCTGGCACTCCTCTTCCCGGAGACACTAAACGCCCAGCTCCCGGACACCGTCCAAGAGGCCGAGTCTCTTGGTAAGTTGAACAGTTCATCTCATCAGTATGAAGCTCACTGCGCCTCAACCCTCTCCTTGCCGTCTGTCTGTCTCAGAAACGTTGGTCTCTTAACGTTTCTCAGCAGGAGAGATGTTGCACAATACCCACCAATTAACAGTATTAGTATTCAGTGTAACTACCAAGCTTGTGCGCAAAATGCGCACTGCTCACACTATGGACAAGTCAGTTCTGTTGCTCTTTCGAAGGGGGAAAAAAACAACAAATAAACAAAAAGCGTGATGATTTTTTTTTCTTCTGCCGTACGTAATCTAATCAGTCAGAAGAGATTTCATCAAAATTGTTTTTTCCAACCCTTAAACCCAAAAATACTAAAAAGTTCCGATGGTAATGAATGTTTCGACAAGAAATTTTATATGTGGTTCTAGAACCGTACAAGGACTATTCCTATTGATTTTTAGCCAAATCGGTCCAAGAGGAGGGAGGGGAATAGAGGGGGAAGGAACTCGTAAACTCGAACATCTGCTGAGGAATCTTATCAATGAATTGATAAGAACTTTCTTATGAGGGTTGAGAAATCCACGAGGGAAACATCATTCATTTTTAGCCAAATTGGCCGAAAAGGAGAAGAGTTTAGGGGAGAGCGAAAACTTAGTGGGAATAAAATAGTTGGAGCTGATGACTTATTTATTGTTTACATCACGTGATGGAAGAAAAAAACAAAAACATTCTGGATAATAATTACAACAAAGCAACGAAAGAACGCTCTGGTAGTAGGCAATATGACATAGTTGAAGCTCAGCAGAGTCACAGAAACAAACAAACATAAGTCGACAAAACATTCCTACTTGAACGCGTCCTTAGAGAAACAATATGAAAAAAGAAAACGACAAGTTTTTAAACTATGTTCAAAAGAAAATTTGATCTCATGTCACTTGGTGACATGACAACCAGTGGTCGGATACGAAATCCCAACCTTAGCGGTAATACGCATGCCTGCCAGTTGACCCATTATCTGTCTTCCTATACTCCATAATATTTGTTTTTCCCGCATGTTTCGAACTTTATATAAATTTTGATTTACATTATTTTGTATTATTCATATAAATGATTTTAAGTTAGTTAATTCGGTATATTTGTTATTTAGGTGACTTGAAGAAGAAAGCATCAAAATCAGCCAAGTCGACCGCCTGAAACACCCACCATTAGTTCTAATTATAATAATAATTTAATTTTTTATTTAATAATTATCATAAAAAAAATATTTATTATAAATAATACATTCATTTTTTTATTATAATTATTTTTAAGATTAGGTAAGTAGGTGCTGCCATTTGTCTAGTAGAGCGGTTCCAAAACTTTTTTTATTTGGTGTACCCCCTAATTATATGATCTGAAAGACTTGTACCAACTAATATTTGTATATATCATACCAGTCAGAAATATAGTTGGGTCAACATTCTGAGTCGTGTACATATATATGTATGACGTTAACTAGAAACTCAAATCCAAAGTTTGCAAGCATTGAAAAAATATACAATTTAATAAGAGGTGTGTCTGCTTACATATATCTACACAGAATATAACAATTTACCTAGTTCAGTTCTCACAAAATAATATTGTCTTATGTCAAATATAAAAAAAACATTCATCTTATACAGATTTGTCTCTATACTTTTTTGCTTCTCCAAGATTTATTAACAAAAAGTATAATTCTACAATTATTTTTGTTCAATTAATAATTTATCTTTTTCATTGTATAAATTTCCGGCATTCCCCCTGGACCCCAATTTGGGACCGCCGGTCTAGATGGTATGGTAGGCTGAGTAATATAGACTGTTATAATATCGATCATTGTATAAAGTATATAGTGATATTGTATATAGTTGTAAAGTTATTTAATTTAAATTGTATGTAAATAATGTGAGTATATCCATGACTTAAAGGAACAGAGACGTTAGTCACTTTTTTTTTTTTTTCAATGAGAAAACTGTATTATGGGTGGCTTTATGCTCCAGTTTAATTCAACAAATCGTTAAACTTTAATACACTGAACGGATATTAAACATTTATTAATGACTTTAGTCCACAGTTCCTAGAATGAACAGCTAATGTGACCATGGTAGAAATAGTTTCGTGTTTCACATTTATATCTCGAATCGTTAATACTTTGAATGCTCAGACTTCAACTATGAGCTCATATCGCCTACTACCAGAGCATTCTTTCGTCTCTCTCTCGTGGACATTTCTTCATATTTCTTCAGTACAGTTGTTTCCGGAATAACCATTCAAGTGTATCGCTTTTTTCATAATATGACCACATTACAAATAATTGTTTCTTGACCATAAAGAAAAATATTGCTATTAAAAAAAGTATTATACTTAAATTTTATGTCTCTCCAAATTGTGTTTATTATTCATAAACTTTTTAAACAATAAGCAGTAAAAATTTCCAATTTTTCTGGATATTTTCTTCTATTTATAAAAATAGTTTAGGATATAGTTCAAATTTCACTCCCACTCGTTATGGAATTGTCCATAATGTCAATGATTACTATATATTCTCTGATTTAACAAAGCAGTGTCAACCTTTCAGACTGCAATAATGCACAAATATAATTTTGTGACTTTCGTCTTTGTTGCGGTGAGGCACAGATATAGATATGTAAGGTGTATTGGCATAACATTCCACTCTTAGGTGCTAGTCTTTATGACGTGTGATATTGTGATGTACCTATTGTTGCTAATACTATTGTTATGTACGTAGATATAAACTAGCTATTCACTATAATTTATTATGTGATATGATATATAGTACCGTCAAAAAATATGAGTACAGCAATTCATTTATAAAAATCAATATAAACGAAGTGTTGTCATTTTATTCTTACTGTAGGTTATAAAGAACCATTTTAAACTTATTTAAATGTGTATTTACCTTTGTTTCCTTAAATTTTTTTTTAAAATAACATTATTTCTCATATTTGTAGTTATAGTGTTTATTGTACATTATCAATATAGTGTTTATTGAGTTTTCTTTTCCGAAGTTTTTCAAAAGTTGTGTGTTTAAAAACTTTGAAAAATGGCACCAACAAAATGAATACCCTATAATATCCATGTAAAAAGTTAAATTTTGAGAGAAGACTAATCTCCGTTAAATTTAATGGTAGTTTAAAAATAATTGAATATTTTTTAAAATTATTTACCAATAACTGTCAGTTGCGTAGCCATATATGTTGACGGTACTGTAATCACCTTTATAGATGTTTACAAAGGAAAGGTCCAACTATGATCGGCGCCCGCCCCCAAATTATTATTTAATTATAATACGGTGGATTTCTCAAAAACGTCTCATCCAAGTCAAAATTATTCTTTGTGGTATGTAATTCGAGTTAGTGATGTTTAAGTAGATTTCTGCCAGTTCTCCCATTTTATTTTAAATATATTTTTTTGTATACATATTTTAGTTTTTCTCGCCTTTTCCACATTTTCACTTCTTATCGAGAGCTTTATGCGTTAAGAAATTTGGGAAAGACGAGGAAAACTTTACATCAATAAGAAATAGACGACCAAAAACAAATAATCGTTATTAGAAGAAACTTTTCGAAATGTTTTATATTATTATTTTTTTAACGGATCGGCTGTTTATTAGCTCATCCGATCCAATACTAGGATTAGCATAGGACTTAAGTATCCAGTGCTTGCGTCTAGTTTAGTAAGATGAAGTTGAGTTATAGGACCCACAAAACTTTCAGTCAGATGAAATGTCCAGTTTAGAAGGGCTTCGTTCCTATTCAAAGTGAACTGTAACTTATTATTTTTATTTAAGTATTATCTAGGTAAATTGTTCCAAGTTCTTATTTCAAAAAAAAAAAAAAAAAATGTTAATTTTGTGTAGATGTATATTTTGGGTTTGAAATTTACATATAGTAGTAGATTCAAGAGATAGAACAAGGCAACAAGAGCTTCTTCTTTCTGCCCGAGCAGGGAGTGAACGAGGGCGTTAAACAAAAGAAGGGCAACGTTCGAGAAATTTATATATTTTTCTTTAAGTGCCTCATTTTATGCCCCTCATATTTTCTACCAATTTGGTTAAAAATAGATTCAATGTTTTGTTGGAAAACAAAAATAATTTGAAGAAAGTAAAAATGAGCAAAAAGCACAGTTGCCATGGCAACTATACCAACTTTCTACTTGAATTCTTAAAAAAATATTTTTCTGTAGCCAACTGGCATCTTACCACTCTAAAATCTAATCGAATTAGGAGCATTACAGAAACTAGTATCTGTTTCTATAGAACTGCCGAGGAATGCAGGTTTCTGCATTATTTTTCGTTTTAAAAATACTCTACCACCTTATCTTTGATAGTTTTGGAGGTAAATATGGCCATTTCTTGAGAAATTGTACATTTTTAAACATTATTTTCTCTGAGATCAAAGATGCTAGATTTTACCTCTCTCGACCCAATATTTTATATACTGTATCTTCCTTTCTTGTATTTCCAATATACATACGCTGTGATAGGGAAATAGGTTGTACATGAGAGAAAAAAAAAATATATATATATAACTTATAATTAGAAATGTATTTACAAATATGGTACATTGGAAATAAATCAAACATTGTTTACATTGTGTCAACATTTTCTATCTACTATAGACAGTTGTAGGAGGGAGTGCTCTCTCTAGATCTAGTTCTTTTGTTTCTCTTACTTCAAATTTATTGTTCTCATTATTATAAATTCTATGACTCAGTATCAGAAAGTAGAATGTCTAATTTAAACATTTTACAGAAAAGGTTAAAAAGTGTTTTTGAAAGTTTGTTTTTGGGAATAATTCCCAGGAAACTTGACCAAGTTGGACATGGAAAGTTGTACTTAATTATGATATTGCTTTACATACAATAATATAAAATTCAATTCTATCAATAGTTTTAAAATATATCAAAATAATATAAACAATTTAAGGTGGGTAACCATGTAAATGCAACCGTTATATTTTTAAATTTTGTTTACCGTCCTTTTTACAGTTCGATGCAATTAGAGGAAAATGCATCATTTAAAAAAACAAATAAAACATTTGCAATGAATGTATATCAATATTTTGATACCAAGGTACAGAATTATTTTGTGCATTATCTGGCTAAAAAACTTAGTATTTTTATTTATAACAATTTTTTTTTTAAATTTGTTTTGTAGTTTTTTTTTTTTTTAACTGGGAGGTAAAATAAACTTAAGCACTCCGTCCTTCGGATGGAACGTTAAGCGATGGTCCCGAGCCTGTACGATGTCAGGTACTCGTTAAAGACCCTTTAGTGAATAAGAATTTAGAGTAGGCAAAATTTAGGACTCCATTAGTAGAGTCGGGCTTAAATCCACCAGAGTGACAAAAGAGCGCTCTGGTAGCAGGCGATATGACGTTATAGTTAAAGCCCGGGACATAATAACTTACTAAACCCGAATTCAATAAATAATGCCTAATAATATGGAAATGATATGCTATGACGTATTTATTTATATATCAATCAACATTTTCATTGCATTATTTTCTTAGTACCTTTTGTACTTTTTCGTCTTTAATTTATTATATCTTTACTTTTTAATTTATTATTTATTTAGATTTTATAAGGAAAAACAAAATTTAGGAATAAAAACAATAATAAAAAAAATATAAAGTTCCCAATCATTGTTATTAGATCCATATTTAGCACGAACCTTCCCTGTCATGTTTTGATTTAAAATGTACAAATTATATAACTGAACTTGACACGTAATTGTTTGGCAGAGTGCTCTACTGCAGTTAAATCCCGAAAACTGCAGATTGTGAGTTACGAGTGACGCGATATTGTTATTTGGATTTCCTACAATTGACTCTATCCCTCGCTAAACTTCCTACACTGAACCCTACAACTGTCTGCAATATAATCCTCGCACATATATTTATTGTAATATATTTTATCAAAATGTCTGATATTTAGTTACAAGAGATTTTTTCCCCTCTCCAAAGGTGTATATATTTACATAGTATACGATTAGAATAACAGTTATTTATGAGTATATTATATTGTTCGAATTTATTTATTGTATATAAAATAATAAAATTATTTTAATTATTTTTGTCGTTTATTTATTTATATGTTTTTTTCACTTCTTTTCTCATATTTCAAAAGACAATCTTTACATATATACCTAGAGGATGTAAGTTATTTACAGGCTCACCCATTTAATTCTAAGGGACTTCCACGTGATCTATGAATCTGCATGTAGGTTCCTATTATATTGATCCTTAGACTCAGAATATACTACGCATATTTGAAAAATAAACAAACAGATTTAGGTACTAATAACTCATGAATGAAATTGAAATTTTGTCTAGCGCATCTTCAGTAGATGTTTTGAAATATTTGTTTCAATAACTTTATTAGCACATTGGGTATGATAAAGAGAGTGGGATTTACCAAAAAGTCAAAAAAGAGTTGTGGTTATCACAAAATCGTATGAGATTCACAGAGTCTGGGAGACTGGTCGTATGTGGGGAAAAAAACACAAATGAACGGCGTTAACGTTACATAAAAAAACAGATGTGAATATGTTTTGATCAGGTTTCTAACCTAAGATACTTCTACCGTCTTCCTAAGAACTCGAGAACGCATTGGTTCTCCGGTTTTTGGATACAAGGATTCTTTAGTATAAAATTATTCAATAGGTGTTTTCATGTAGTAGCAACATTAAACAAAATGTCAGCGTGTTCTTAAACATATGTGTGATGGTCCCTGACTAACTTCAGACTGGAGTGACTGTTCTGGAAGAAGACGCGAGCGATCTAGGTAGGAGGCTATCTAGATGAGGAAGTCCTAGAGCGATTGGCTATGAGAAGTCCTCTGTCAACTGGCTACAGGAAGACCTACAGCGACTGACTGCTGGATGTACAACGACGACTAGGTGAAGGAAGTCCTATAGCGAGTGACCGGCTGCGAGAAGTTCATCCTACAGCGACTGGCTGCCACAGTCCACGTTATAGTCCCAGTCGCAGACGAGGTATTCCTGATTGAAGAGGGTTCCCTGGGGACACATCATGGCCTCTCCGCCCCCGCCTCCCAGACACACGTAGAAAAACTACCAACAGACAAACATTGGGAAATCAGAGGGTAATTGTTATATTAACATTGCTTATAATATAATAACTGAAGATACCTGGCATCCTGATGGTAGATCTGGGATGAATCCCTTGCCACCTCGGCAGGTCTTGTAGGGGTTCAGCTGCTTCCTCATCTTCTGGTAGGCTTCTTGAGCACTCAGCTCGTCTGTTGTCAACATAAAGTATGAAAAAATATCCATAAAATAATATATAAGAAACTAGAAAACAACAATACATATTTAGGAAAAATTAAACAAGAAGCAGCCGTCAGTATAAAGAAAACATACACGATGTACAAATCAAATGACGGGGTTAGAATCAAAATGGTCCAAGTGACATTTTTGAAATTTTTTTGTTAAGTGCATAATCGGGTACAAAAATTATAGTTATGCTCAGGAAAAAAGTTGTATAAGTGAAATCCTAGCCAGTGCTGAGATCTAGTGGCAAATCACTTATACCATTTTGGTGACATGAACAAGTAACTTATAAATATATCAATAGTAACCATGAAATTAATATTTTATTACATTTTATGATTTGCTAACAGCAACTTTCACCATAAAAGCAGAAGACAAAATATTTCCGGTTTCGATAAATAATAGATTTTTTAAATCAGTTAAGAACTTAATGCACAGTTTCTTCAAAGTTTTAAAAATGTCAATTAGACCACTTTGATTCTAATCCCGTCAAATATGAAATATTCCCTTCAAAAGATTTTTTTCGAGACAACTTTAGCCACCTCTGATAAAGGAGTTCGACAAATTCAGGATTTTCAGCAGAGTTTGGTCACAAAACATTCTTCTCGTATTAATACAAAACTATTTAGAATTACATTTGTAATATAGCACTTTCGTTGACGAAAATTCAAAATTATAAAAAATATATATATAATTTATAATTTTGGTAACTGAAAATACTATATAACAAAGTTATTCTAAATAGCTTGATAATAATTAAATTTTGAAGCATTAATAAGCAGTGACAATTTGTCAATATTCCTATTGGCAAGTCGTAAAGACCCCTAATAGCTTTTTATGCATGTTGGGCACAGAATATTATCTTGGGAATCTTCAAATGAGCTTTTCCTTCAAATCGGGGTTTGAATAAAAAAATAAGATTGAAAAATACGTGATAAATTAACAATGAAAAGAAAAAAACTATAACCAGAAATTTAAACTTCATTATATTCCACAAAGGCAGTGAAATAACTGTTATTTATAGATCGTGTTGTTACTGAGAATCGTACACTGTACCACTTGTGTAGAAGTAATCGCTAAAGGCAGATTGATAAATGAATAAATAATAATAATAGAGATGGAGAGGAAGACATCTTAGGTGAAGTAGACGAAAGTAGGAGTTGGGTCTTCCAAAAATGTTGATTCGTCAGTAATAATCGGGGCTTTTTGAGGCAAAAGTTCAGCTCTTTCTCATTGCTGCCCTTCTTTAGTTACAAACAACTTAATAAGAAAATGTTATCCTTAGACCTATGAACAGTCAAAATATAAAAACCGAGGTAACTATTGAATAAGAAGTGCGTCTGAAAGTTGAGTGGAGGTAAGTTAGACTGCAGATATCTGAAAGACCGAGGCGACTGGGCTACTATCAAATGAGACAGAAATGTGGACACTTTCCTATAAAGTTTAAAGAGAGGTTTGAAGATGAGCTTTTGGCTTAAATGGTCCCCTTAATTATTGATAAATATAACATTTTGGGAGACCGAATTACTGTTTTTATCAAAAAATAGTTTAAAAAAATTGGAATAAGGACACATACTTGATTGAGTTAACCTTTGGTTGGGTGGTTTTCTGAAATAGTGCCCGGTCTCCGCAGTCTGAAGGCTGCCTGGAGCCCGGTCCTCCGCGCTTCTTTCTCCACCAATCTTCACGTCCTGAGTCAACCTTCGCATCAGTTCAGCCCCCTTTGCCGAAGTGACCACCTTCATACCTAGCTCCGCCACCTCCGGCGCCAGCAGCGTACCATTAAATTCACTCCAGCTCTTATCTTCATCTCCCTTATCACTAAATGTTTCAACTTCATTAAAAGGTCTATTTTCATAATCTTTAGATGTTAAATTATAAATGAACTCTTCATTCGGTCGAATTGTTGATGTAAAATCGTTATAGTTTTGTAAATTTTGTGTAAAATTGTTGTCCAATACATGGATGATATTTGAAAAAGAAATGTTATGTTTTGGTTTTATTTGGGGCTCTGGATTCACTATCTTGACGGACTCAAATGTATTAACTTCTTCATTAATTTTGTCATTGAAGCTAATAAATTCTGTAAAATCACTTTCATCCGGTAATGGCGGTGTCAATAATAAATTAAGTTCCGCTACATTATTGAATGGAATCACTTCTTCCATAGGTGTTTCTGCTTTAGAGTCTGAATGAGTGTTTTTTCCAACGTTAGAGTCTGAATAGTTGTTCTTTTCTACTTTAGTTTGTAGTGAGCTGTTTTTTTCAACTTTAGTATCTGTAAAGGTACTTCTCTGAGCGGTTTCTGTATCATCGGGTAATGGCGGTGTCAATAATAAATTAAGGTCAGCTACATTATTGAATAGAATCACTTCATCCATAGGCGATTCTGGTTTAGTGTCTGAATTAGTGTTTTTTTCTATATCTGTGTCTGAATATGTGTTTTTTCTTATTTCTTTGTCTGAATAGGTGTTTTCTACTTTACTTTCTAATGAGGTGTTTTTTTCTACTTTAGAGTCTGTATAGGTGTTCTTTTCTACTTCTGTAAAGTCTGTATAGGTGGTCTTCTGAGCGGTTTTTGTATCATCAGGTAAGGGCGGTGTCAATAATAAATTAAGTTCAACTAAATTATTGAACGGAATAACTTCTTCAATAGGCTCTGCTTCCACTTTAGTGTCTGAATAGGTGTTTTTGTCTATTCTAGTATCTGAATAGGTGTTTTTCTCTATTCTTGTATCTGAATGAGTGTTTTTTTCTATATCAGTGTCAGAATAGGTATTTTTTCCTAATTTAGTGTGTAAAAAGGTATTTTTTTTAACTTTATTATCTGAAGAGGTATTTTTCTGAGAGGTTTTCGTATCATCAGAATGTAAATTGATTACAAACGGATCAATTGTGGAGTCGTTGGACTTGGGGCGATGTAACTCAAAAGGGGGCAGAAGAATGTCGCTAGGCTTTAGCGATAGGACCCGAGTACTATAGCGGTGCTGCGAGACTCCCCTCCTTCGGCCCTTGCGCTTGGGCACTCGATGTGTTCGCTTCGCGTGACGCGTCGTCGGCTCAGAGTTGGTCACGTTAACACGACCACTAAAACTGTTCCCTGAACCTTCTCTATTGTAAATATCAAAAAATGAGTTTGTTGTAATGTTGGAGCAATCCCCGGATTGAATGTTCTCACATTTGTTGAATGTTTTCAAAGAATGACCAGTGGTTGACACAAATACATTCAACGAAAGGAAGAAACCACCTGAAAATAATCAAACACATTCGATTCAGTAAATAAACTAATTATCAAGAAGAAGAAGAAGAAGAGTTTATTATAACAGTCACATTTACAGAGGTACAATTATACAATAAGGTTCCTTAACCATTACTCTTATACACTAAATACAAATCAAAAATAATCAGTTAAAATTAAAAACAATGCTACTGCTTAAGAGTAAATTTTAAAAAACTCTTAAAGAAAAAAAAATGCAAAGAAACTGAAATGAATAGAAAATAAATTAATAAACATTCAAAAACAGAGATTATAATTTAAAATCGTGAACGGATATTTTTGTGTTTCCCTCCCTGAGTTTTCCCTATTTTCTTTACCAAAACATTTTGATTTGTGTCACACTTAAGTACAAAGATTTTACTGAAATTTATTATGTAGTCCAGTAGGAGCTCAACATATAGATCTTCATGGATTTGGAGGATGGAGGTGTCCCTCGAGTAGCTACCAACCAATCTAAGGCATTTGTTTTGGGCCACTTGAAGAGTTCTCAAGTGTGTATTGTTTGCAAGACCGGCCCACACTGGGCATGCATACGTCATCACTGGCCGCAACAGCAGCTTGTATATGAGAAGTTTATTGGTTAGATTAAGGTCTGCCTTTCTGTGGAGTAACGGGAATAAAGAGAACTCAAGTACAAATTATGAGAATTGTATAGCCCACTAACAAAAAATCAAGTATCCCTTGTGCCAGGTATCCACCCAAACCAATCGACCGAATTTACTGAAAATCAATAGGTGTTTTACTCAAGGATTTCTGAACCCGTACGTAGGCAACTTTTAGGTGAGTCCCTCCTCTCACCCCCCTATTCCCATCAGTCGATTTCACTGAAACTAGTGTCGTTCTTATTGAGATCTGCATCCACATATAATATTTCGTGTCGTTATATTATATATTAGAAACACAGACAGCAATTTTTTCGTTTTCATTTTTGTTATCAGAAAACATGAAATTTCGGTGAAGACTCAATTTCGAATTTCTGATCATTACATCGACTCGACGGCAAGTAAAACTCGATAGCCCAAGGATTAACAAAGTCGGCCGCTACCTATATACTATATACCAGTTGCATTGACACTGTTATTTATTTAATTACGAACAATAATATAATTATGTAAATATTTTGAAGCATCTGAAAACTAACTATTGTATTCTGATGATCAGAAATAAAGTGGTCATAATTAGACAATACCACTTCCAACTCTGTTTAGTTCACTGGAAGTTATTCACAAAATCAATGCATCAAAAACACTCTTTAAACTCACTAAATTACCAGAGAATTATAATAATTGAAAAATTTACTCACTAATCTTGACATTTTATTATAATTTCTCTCCACTAACGTTTGAGCCACTGACCCTTCTGAAGTGTAATTTTCACTTTACGGAAAAAAACGGAGATTTATGAAACAATTTTTTCCATTGAAAATGTGCACGAAATTTCCACTGAAATAAAACAACAAATATCAAAAAGAAATATATTTTCAATAAAAATAAGTTTGGTACCAAATGAAAGGTATTTATTGTCGATATAGCATCCATAATGATGAGTAGTGCTTACGCGTTTTAACGTAGACTTCAAATTCCGGCCGCGAATGAATTTAGTAGTTTATAGACAGGAAAAGTACGAAGTTGTAGAAAAAAAACCGTCAGAAATATGTACAAATAGTTTGAAGTGAGTAAATTATACTCCTTGTTACGAATAAGTGCCTATTTTTACATCTTATGATTCGTGTGTAGGACATGCGATCTGTTGACACTAAGGCAGCGTATATAATGGGTTTTTTCCTTTATTATACCTATAGTACAAGGAAGTATTGTAATCGTGCGAAAATCCGAGATCGAGTTTTCACCAGACTTTCATGTTTCAAGATCCACTGAACACTTGTTGACCATTTTTGCGACGATATGTCTGTTTGTGCGTCTGTCATTGGCTCTAACATAGAAACCATTGTAGCTATGTACTTGAGATTTGATATGAAAATGTCAAATGTGCTAACTTAGGTCTGTTTAGATTTTGGTGGCCTAAGTAGATTTTAGATACCGGTTATATTTATAATTTAATCAAAAATGTCTACAAATAAAAGTTTTATATAAAATACATTTTTAGAAAAGTCGCCCGATTGGTGAGATACATGGCGAAAAGCAACAGGTGTACTAATTGGGTTCTGAATTTACATATAAAATTTGTTGTTAAGCCCTCTCTGTTGTTAAGTCCTCTCTAACTCCCTTTGGCTGATTTGACTAAAAATCAAAAGGTATCGTCCTTATGGAGTTCTGGTTTCACAAAAACCTTGATAACTGGCGAAGTAATGAATCTATCGACACAAAATATTAAGTTATACTCCCCGCTCTCCCTATTGTCCTTATGGGATACATCGATACGTTGATTCTATCGAGTTATTGTATTCACAGGCATACAGGAAATTTTTAATTTTTGGAATCAGGTTGTCGGAAAACGTGAAATTCCGTTAACACTCTACATCGAACAAATAACCCCCTATTCATATTAAGGCGGAAAATTTAAAAAAAATGTAATATCCATTTCCTAAAAATAGGTAATAATCTATATATTTTTTTTAAATTTACAAACAGATACAACTGTATAAAGAACAATAAGTAAATGTGATAAGGGAGAAAACAAAATGGCAATGTCAAAATGTCGAGAGGAATATCACTGAGTGGTGACACTCCCTTGGCACCGAGTAGGTAATAATTAAAAAATAATAATAAATAAAAACTTACAATAAAGAAGCTTCATAATGGACAGTCGGCTGGAGTGGAGACCGGGAGTAAGGCACTAAGTGTCCGAGAGGAGGAGGGGAGGTTTAGCTGGGAGTGTGAAGAAGAAATCTGGCGAAGATGAGAGGAGAGATAGGAAGACAAGTGGGTGAAGGCCGGAGCCTGCCCGGCTGGGAACCGAAGTCATATCTGGGACTGGACAACACAACAACAATGGAAAACCAAATCATATGTCTAAGAAACAAGTTAACATTCATTATAACGGGTATCTATAAGGAATCAGGTTATAACACTCACCCCGTTGGTAAAGAAAACTATCATCAAACTATCAAATATGCTCTGCTCAGTTGGGCAGGATTAAGGGATGAGGCGGGGCATAATTATTTAATTATTTCATCAACAGACAGCGGTTTGACATCATTATCTATTGATCAAGTTGTGTCAGATCTTGCAGAGAAAAGTCTCTTTTTGATGTAATTAACTACCGTATGGATACGGTAAAGAAAAAACTCTTTTGGCTAAAAATAAATTTCACGGGAGCTTCTCAGTCCTTGTACAAAATGTTTTTGTCGACATTCATTACATCGGCAGTTATTGAAGTCTTTGAGACGTGCTCCCTCATCTAATCCCCCCTTCCCTTCTGCCGATTCCGCAGAAAATTAATAAGTGACGTCCTAATGGGATTTTAACATTACATATAAAATTTTACAAAAATTTACATATAAAATTTTGTGTCAATACATTCAATACAATGGCAGTTGTTACAGTTTTTGTGTTTAGCCTCCCCTTATCCTCCATTTTTCTTTGGATGTTTTGAATGAAAATCGATAGGTGTTGTCTTTATGGGTTTTTGGTCACACATATAAAAATTTGTGTCAATACATTTCACTTTACTGGCAGTTATCGTATTCACAGGCACACAAGCACACATGAACAGAAAGATTCTTTTTTTATTAGTCAATACATGATTATGTTTATATCGGCTTTAGTAAGAATATAAAAAAAAAAAAAAAATACTAGTGGCAATCGCTATAAAAATATACGGACCCTATGACTGGCTCTGGGCCTTAAAATTATGACTTGCCTCTCTGTCATCCGGCCCTGCTCCTCAGAACACGATTTGAGAGATCGGTAAAAAAAACTATCATCAAACTAAGATATGAGGCGGTGGGTAATTATGGGTACAATTATTTAATGATTTCATCAACAGACAGCGATTTGACACCACTATCTTTTGATCAAGTTGTGTCAGATTTTGCAGAGAAAAGTCTGTTAGACTAACGGGGACTTGTTGAACTACAAACGGACTCTCCGTCCGAAATGGACGGACGGTTTGCAATTGAAAAGCGATTCAGTGAATCCCTCTCAAAATGATTCCCTTCATCCAGTGTTGCCATTAATACTTTATAATCCGATATTTCAATCCTATTGGTAGACAAGTTGGTTTAATATTGGAAAAAGATTATAGTCATTCACTTGCTCTTCTCTCAATCCAGTACTTAGCACATGTACTTTAGAGATCAATAATCTTCAAGATTTGAAAATGTAGGTAATTCATTTAGTTTTTGATTTATAAGATTCATGAGCTTACATTAGAAACAATTTATTTCCACTTTAGAGGCGAAATAAGTTTTGAAATATAAAAATATTAACCATCCCTGTCTGAAGAACCATTTTTTAATAATAATAAACAAACCAAAGTGCCCCAATTAATACTATTATAGTTCTATGTAAACATCGCGTTTGTGTGTTTACTGGAAAAGAAAGAAGGAATACAATTACAGTAGCAACATTTTTAATAAACAATGTAACAATATTTTGGTTCAATTCATTTTTTTTGCAAAATTGATACATTCAGTTTGTCGAACTTTTTTTTTTCATTATACAATCATCATTCTTGTTAAAAGGAAGATGAAGTTCGTTAATAAGAAAAATCAGGTCACTGGTAGAGGGGGTAAGAATCATAATATCGAGTTACACTTTTTATTCCGACATTTCAGGACAGATATAGAGAATGTTTTCCGGCAATTTAAGTCATAAAACTTTCGTCTACCGTAAGATATAGAATAGTACTATCTAAATCAGCAGCATCGTTAGGGAGCCGGTAGCTCAGTGGTATGCGTGCTTGCTTATTGAGCTCAAGATCGCGGGTTCGATAAACCCGGCCGAGTCCCTTAATTTATTTTATCTGAAAGGTAAAATAAAATTAAGCATGCCGTCCTTCGGATGGGATATTAAGCGATGGTCCCGAGCCTGTACGATGTCAGGTACTCGTTAAAAACCCTTACTCTAGGTAAATAAAAATTTAGGACTCCCACAGTAGAGTCGGACTCATGTCCACTAAAGTGACAAAAGAGCGCTCTGGTAGTAGGCGATATGACCTTGTACAGTTACAGTCCGGGCATGAGAAATAATAACTAACTAGCAGCATCTGTTAATTATTAAATACTAAATAGTTAATTCCCAATCTTTGCATAGCCAATATATCTTAAAGAAAAAAAAACTTATGGAACAATGGAAATTTTCTGACTATATGTATCTTCTGAGTGCAAGGAATATTTGGGTTCAGGAGATGAGAAAAAAATGAAATTCGAGTGAAAATCCAACATCGTATTTTGAACCCATTATATAATACCCGCTGTACAATTGGTAGCTGGCGAAGTAAAAAGGGGCAATAATTAGGACAAGTGTTAGATAGTGTTCGGGCCGACGGAGCATGAAGCTGGGGCATTGTTCTCCGCGGTCTCAACCCGATGCTCTTCTCAAGGCGTTTGTGGCAATAGTTGGCAAAAAGTGACAGACGTCCTTACATAAGGGGCACTCCAGGCGAGCCATATCGTTTAGATGATAATTAAATTTAAAATATTGTAGTAAAGTACTTGGCATAGCAAGACACATTAAAGTCAACTTGACGCAGTAAATATTTTAAGACTAGTTCTAGCTAAAATAATTGATAGAAAAATAAAACATAGGTAGTTCTTAAAAGCAGAATTACAAAAGGCTCATAAGTCGGTTTCCTTAAGGAAAAAGTAATATGCACGTTAAATTGGGAAAGACGTTCTAGTGATGAGCGAAGGACCTATTGCGGTCTTGCGCACAGACTTTAATGACGTCATTCGTTTACAGACTGTTACTCAACTACATATTATAATAATATTTCAGTCTTGATTATTAATTCATGCGCTTCGTCAAATCAGCCAAAATATTAGCCCCTTGTCCTTCCAAATCTTGAAAATAGGGTATAATATCGAAATCTTGAACCAACGAAATTTTACTGATGAGCATCCTGGATCCACCCTTTCTTATGGCACAGATTTCGTATATTTTTTGAAAAATCACTAAAACAATAATGTTCCTACATTAACTTGAACTAGATTTGTTTAAAGTCTACTTGACACAGTAAATATTTTCAGACTTGATCAAGCTAAAATAATCGACGTAGAACAATAGAATATAGGCAGTTCTTATGAACCGGATTTCGCATATTTTCTGAGAAAAAAAAAACCTAAAATAGTAATAAATAAATAAGTTTGTTTTATTTATTTATTACAAATTCCACAATATGTTCGCGTTCCTCAACTTAGTTGTTAAAATAGTAATGTTCCCAAATTTGACTTCAACCAGATATGTTCAAATTGAGTAGACTCGGAAAATATTTTCAGGCATGATGAAGCTAAAATAATCGAGGTAGAACAATAGAATATTGGTGGTTATTGTGGCGCCGAATCCGAATATTTTCTATAATATATATAATAGGGCTGTATTTGAATTTTCGGATCGGGTCTAAGGTTCCAGGTTTTCACAAGCTCCCCGATAAGCTAAAAACCCTGAACTTTTTTAGTGCTTATAGTAAGTTTCCGCGCTCTCTCTATATCTTTGACCTCATCATTAATTGGACCCTAACCTGCTGTTTCTGCTCTTTTGAGAGGCCTTCGATCACTTAATTTAAGACTACATTCCGACTCACACATGAGTTTCTGCTCTCCCTCTAAATCATCGATCCCTACATTATGTTGACCCTTATCTTCAATTTTTGCGCTATTGAGGGACCCTCGATTTCTGAAGTTCTGAAGGCTTACATAGGGGCTCCTAAGTCCTCATAGTAAATTGTGTGTCATGTCCTCATTGGGTTTGACTACAAATATGAAATTTCATGTCGATACATTCATAACATCGGCAGTTATCAAAGTTTCTGAGTTGAGCCCCCTCTGATCTAGGAAAAGATTAATAAATAAATTCACATATGCAATTTTGTGACGATACATTCATTACAACGGCACTTATTACAGTTTTTGACTAAAGTCTCTTCCCTAATCTCCCTTTCCGTCTTCGGCCGAAAATTAATAGGTGTCATCGTCAGAGGGTTCTAGATTAATATATAAAATTTCGTGTTGATACTACAATCATTCTATCGGGAGTTATTATGTTCACAGACACACAGAATTTGTATTTCCATATTGGAATCTGGAGGTCGGAAAACATGAAATTCCGTTGAAAATATAGCATCGAATTTTTGGCCGATTACATAACTACCCCCATACTTCGTATGGCTGGAGGAAGTAAAAGAAAACATTATTTTACAACCAAGCGAGATATCAAATTAAAGGATTTAGAGACATAATGAAAATATATGATTAAAAAGTCCCACGCCATTATATATCTAGTAAGGACGTGGGAAAGTGTGTATCTACCTGATACCTTACTTATTTCGAAAAGCATACAATTTTTCTCCGATGATTGAGCGGTAAAACGTAAGCATAGTTCACTGGGAATCGGCGCTTGGGTGGGATAGCAAGACTGCCTACAGACCGGGAGAAGGCGCGGATCCGAGTCCCACCGGAATAAACTTGAATTTATAGTATCTAATGACTACCCAAGAACGTAGGCCGTTGCTAATAACCGTAGTTTGACGCAACGCAAACATCACAAAAATTAATAATAATTGGAGCTCTTGCCTTTAATATTTTATGGTTTAATTATAACCAGTCACTTATTAGTGAATCAGTAATAAAATGCATATAATCACAAACATACAAAAATTCACCAATAATGTCAAAATAAATCAAATTATGTTTTATGTGTAACGGAACATTTTGTATAAAAACATCGTGGATGGCTGGATGAAAAACATATAAAATTTATGATGTAAAACATATTAAACTTACTTTGGACACAATGAAATAAATAGGTAAAAATGAAAAATCCCCATTAGAAGTATTTTTACTGTCTTGCACTTTTAGTATAAGGAAGTATTTTAATCGTGCGAAAATCTGAGATCGAGTTTTTTACGGAAGTTTCACGTTTCAAGTTCCCCTGTACATGTTTCGACCATTTCCGTCACTATGTCACTGGTGCAATTTTGATGTAATAAATATACAATACATCAAAGTAGGTTTATGACGGATGGCTGTCCTGATTTTTTTTATTTTATTAATTAATTTAAGTATTTTTCATTTCTGAAAATTTATTTTGAAATATATATGATATTTCTGCCAACCACACTTTTGTACGGATCAATATCCCTCACAATCCCGTCTCTCCAATTCATTTCATACTGGCGTTACTGGAAATATGAAAGTTATGTGTTGACGCCAGTTGTTTTCTTTGTTTCATTGTACAGTGATTTTCATTTATCCAGAAACGCCAGCATTAAATGTATTTGAGATTGGAAAGTGGGAGAGAGTGATTTGCACAAAATCGTTAGTATCAGAAAGTTTTGATATGACCACAATATATATTGTATTATTCTTAATAAAAAAACTACCAATAATAGAAATATATTTTAAAATTCGTGGCTATTTGTTAACATTACTTTGAAATATTTCCTGCAGAAATTTATTGTACATTCTTTGGGTCGCAGTAACTTTGGTCGTATTGATCCTATCTCAAATCTGAGGACACATCAGCGATTGGAAATGTAATAAAGGGCATTTATTAGTTAGTTATTATGACTCATGCCCTGGCTTTAACTACGAGGTCATATTGCCTACTACCAGAGCGCTCTTTCGTCACTCTGTTGGACATGAGCCCAATTCTACCTATGGAAGTCCTAAATTTTTCTTCATCTATGACAGAGGTCTTTAACGAGTAGCTGAAATCGTACAGGCTCGGGACCATTACTTAACGTCCCATCCGATGGACGGCGTGCTTAAGTTTATTTTACCTCCCAGATAAAATAAACTGAGGGCCTCGGCCGGGTTTCGAACCCACGACCTTGAGCTCATATGGCAAGGCACGCATACCACTGAGCTACTGGCGAAAGGCATTTGTGATAAGAACCAATTTTTCTATAGGACTAACCGTTTCTGGATAAATCAAGCAAAAGTTTAAGAATTAAGTATGAAAGACATTTTTAAGAGGGTTTTTGGCATATATCTCGCAAATCGGGCGGCCTTCAACAATATATGTTTCGTTTAAAATGTGCCTTTCTGCTTCTCAACAACTTTTATTTGTAGAGATTTATGATTAAGTGATAAATGTGAGCGGTATCTTGTAAAATGTCTTTAGGCCCCGAAGTGAAGTTGTCTTAATTTTCGTCTGATTTCGGCCAATATCTAATCAGATCCAAGTAAGCACCTGTAGACATAGCGATGGAAATGTATTCAGGGGAACTTGAAACGTGAAACTTCCGTATAAAAAACTCGATCTCAGATTTTCGCACGATTAAATTACTTCCTTATACTAAATGTGCAAGACAGTAAAAATACTTCTAATGGGGATTTTTCAGTTTTACCTATTTATTTCATTGTGTCCAAATTAAGTTGACTTTTGCTTACTTCTTTAAAGCCAAGGAGGGCTTCTAGAAACACACAGATAGGAGAAAAAGGCAATTTAAAAAAATTATATTTTTTATTACATTTCAACACTTATTACATTATTCAAAATATTGACAATTTTCAGGCTTAAAGGCTCCTTACACGGTCAATATTATTGAAGCAATATCGATATTGATCAATATATTAAACGTGTAAGGAGTACATTGAAACAATAATATTGATAGCAATAATATTGAAATCCGTTAGATTTTTATTGAAGTCCCGTCAATATATTGAGGCGCCGTCAATATTATTGACACCGGGTGAGGGATATACACCATATTGTACAATAAAACGTCAGTCGTTCTACAGACGCGTGTTTGTTTTGGAGATGGAAACTGATATAAAACGTGAAATTGATAGTGAAAAGAAGCGAAAGAAGTGTTCACAAGATAAAAAAGAAGAAGAAAGGAAATTTATTTTAATGTACATAGAGGTGAGGTAGGTGCTGTATTTACATCGATTTTGAAAATAAAATAATAATAAAAGTGGTTATTTTGTCATTTCAACAGGGGTAATAATTTGTATTAATGATCGTTTTAGTTATATAAGTCCATGCCAGTTTTATGGAAAATAAAATCAGAGGAATACATGGACAGAGACAAAAAAGCTCAAGCAATGGAACGATTGCTTCATTTTTATCAACAGAAATTCCCTAATGCTACGACAGATGATGTAAAAAAAATATTCAACTCCCTCCGAACCAACTTTAGGAAGGAATTGAAAAAAATTAGAAACGCTAGATCCATCCTTCTTGACTGCACAATTGAAACTGACACTTTATTGATCAATATTATTGAGTCGTGTGAGGGCTACCGTTTTTTTACCATATATTGCGTCAATAATATTGCTTCAATAATATTGACCGTGTAAGGCAGCCTTAATGATTTTAAAAAAAGTCAACCAAAGGTAAATATTCTATAGGAATTTATTTTATCATTTACTCATTTCAATCAATATGCAGTTTTGAATATAGAATAGCTCGTTTTACTAAGGCTGAATGAGTAACTTCAAACATAAATCCGATGTCCAGAAAAAAATGATCATATAAGTTCAACCGTTTTTCCTTTGAAGCGCAAACAGACATATAGACAGTGACGTGATGGCCTCAAAGACTCTCAATAACATGAAACGGATTTCTGATAAAATATATATTGTAGCGGTCTATGTAACCCTACATGGATATATGAGAGTAGAGGGGAGTATTACTGCCGACTAGACCACGCCTACTAGAGTTGCATAGGGGTTATCCGTATTGCATTTTTTCTGTCAATAAAATTAAATAATGTTGATGATTGGCCTGCATAAAAATAATGATGTAAACCTGTGATGTCATGAAGTTGTATAAAAAAAATAAATATGTTAATGGTTTTAAAAGAAAAAAATATTGAAAAGGCACTGTAACATGTGACCAATGAAATGTCGACATGATATAAGGAGGCCATGTTTTCTAGGCATGGTAAAAAAAAAAGGTTGTTCGTTGTGAGAGTGTCAGTGGGGAGGTGCTTAGAGGAGTGACATACTAATAAAAATGTGTTTAGTGAACGAGTGATATGCCTGAGGACCCGGAAGCACCGATAAAGAGTATCACGTTATGATCGATGGTCATGTGATGACGAGACATTGAACGAGAGTACGAAAGTCGAGAGAACAGAACATGATATAATTCAAGGGATAAAACCCAGGAGTCCCACTGCAACCTATTTTCGCAAATGAAACAACTGGATCATCTTGCCATCAGTTGGAGTATTCCAAGCCTGTATGTGTGGTAAATCTATGTGTGTACACCATGTAACTAACACCAAATTTTTTATAAAAAATATAGATAAAAAAGGAAATTTTAAGATATAAAATAAACTAATTTAACAAAAAATGTAATTTATTGTTCATTGTTTCTTTTAATGTTAAAGCAACCATTTCATCTCATCTTTTTTATTATGAATTTATGAATGTAACTTCGTTTTATAGTATCTTTTCCTTTTCGCGAGTAATAAATCCAAAAGGTAAAAAAAACGAGTGTTACAATATATATTGAATTACTAAAGTTCGATAGAAATGTAACAGATTAGTTGCCTGGATGTAACGCCTCTTGAAGAATTAAGTTTAACTCACAAACCGTTGCTTCTGTAAAAATCTTGTAAGAAACTAAATGGACTCCACTTTAGAATTATCACATATTCCCCGTTAGACAGACCTGGTTTTTATTTAATTAGAAACCATCAGGTTATGGGCCCAAAATCTGGTGACCTCCGCAGTAGTGCTGAGTTTTTTCTGGACTCGTCCTCTTCGAACTTGTTCTCTTGGCGACTTCGATGCTCCGACCGTAGGCCTCGCTGAGCTGTCGGTACTCTTCCCTGCGAATAACCCGATTGAGTAGGTCTCGGCACCTCTGGTACCGCCTCCTGGCACGATAAACGGCCCTCTTGGCGAGTGTGAGCTCCTCGCTTGCCGCTGCAGGTAGTGATGGGGGGGGGGGGGGGGGGGGGGGGCAGCTGACTTCCTCCGCCTGGCTCTCACCACCTGTGTCTAGGCCTCCGGGTGCGAGAACTCGGCATCGGCGATGACGGGCGGGGGGAGGGGACGGGAGAAAAGTTCCGTCAATTTCCATCACTCCCCCGGTGGCAGAGGAGGGGGCATTAGGGGCGCTCTGGTACTAGCTGGTGGGGGGGGGGGGGGGAGGGAGGGACGGTGGTCTTTCTATTCTTCTTCTTCTGCTTCCGCTGTTTGACCTCCTGGGCCTCATTTGTCTCCGAGCAGACGAGGGCCGGCGAGGCTCCGCTCCGGGAAGGGGGAGGGGGATCCTCCGATTCTACGGAATGGGATCGCTAAGGGTGGCCGGCTAGAATACCGTCTCAGCCAGGCCTCCCATGATTTCCCTCGCCATCCGGACCTTGGCCTAGGCCAACTCCTGCGACGAGAGAGCCGGTCCTAGGATCGACCCTTGCGGGCAGCCTCTTGTGATGTCCACTGACGAGCTTGAGTACAGATTGCTTATGGTCGCTGATCTGTCGCTCAGAAAGCTTGCGATTAGTCCGAATATATTCCTCGGCGTTCCCATTTCTTGTAGCTTCGTCAGTATGGCCGGCCACCAGGCGCAGTCGACGCCGCGGCTATGTCGACGAAGACACAGAGAGCATATTTGTTCCTGCGCTCCTCCACATCCACCCTCAGCGTCCGTAGTGCATCCTCCGTGGAACGACCCCTGGAACAGCCAAACTGTCGCTGGGACACCGAGGCGTATACCCGGTCCCGTATTGTAAGGAGGACGAGGGCCTCCAGCACCTTACCAAAAATAGGCAACAGGCTGATTGGTCTGAAACTCCCCGCCCGGGTTGGGTCCCTATCCCCGGGCTTGGCAAACGTGCACACTATGGCTCGTTTCCAAGCCCTAGGAAAGTGGCCCAATCTAAGGCAGGTGTTGTACAGATACAACAGGTCCCGCCCAATGATCGGGAGCGCTTTCTTGATCATGGCGGCGTCAATGAGGTCTCCCCCAGGGGCCCCGCCATTCTTCTGCCTCCCGATTGCCAGGTCGAGGTCTATGCTGTCCCAAACAGGTGCATCTTCTGTGTCAGGCAAGGCGCGGGATGCTATCCTTACCGCTGCTTGTGCAGGGGTATCCTCGTCCGGGTTGTCCGCCGGGAAGACCTCCCTCAGGTACATCTCTCCGGCCTCCTCCAGGGTCATGGTGTATACGTCACCGACCCTGATTGCGGCCATCGGAATGACCGACCTGAGCCTGCCGACAGCCACCCGGTAAGGGATCCCCCAAGGATTGCTCTGGCTCTCGTCCTCCACGAACTTACGCCAGCTTTCTCTCTTCGCTAAGCCCTGTCCTGGTGCCTGAACTCTTCCCTCCGCATCACTCGCAGCAGGGGGTCTCGGCACCGCTGGTATCTTCTCCTGCAGCGATTAACAGCCCTCTTGGCGAGGGTTAGGGCCTCGTTTCACCATGGAACATTCCGAACCCGGCTGACCCTCTTGGGGGTGAGGCCGTCTGCCGCGCTCAGCATTATGTTGCTGAGCTGGCCTACGCCCTCCTCAATTTGGTCTATCGGGTCGGCTGAGTTGAGGCCCTCCCATTCTACGTCGCAGGAGAAGGTTGCCACCGACATCACCAAGGCCTCGGTTATTGGTTTGCGAGTGGCATGTTATGCTGCCACAGGCGCAGGTCTCCAGACTTACTATTCTCCAGTCAGTCCGGGAGACCAGAAACTCCAGGGCCTTTATATAAGCTAGACACGCTTCGCTGTCCGCTCCGTGGGGGCGGGCTTTCCCGCCGCAGTTTTTACACTTTGGGGGGTCACCCCTCCCCGGGCAGGCCGCTTTTACGTGCCCTGTGGCTGCGCACCATGCGCACGCCATCGGTTTGGTGCAGCCCTTCTCGGGATGACCGAAAGCCAAACACCTCACGCATCTCGTGAGGTCCAGGCAGTCGCTGACCCGACAGGAGTGCCAGCCCACCGTGATCCTTCCCGCATTGAGCAGGGATGTCCTGGTGAACGGGTCAACATCGGCCACCCAGTGGGCATGCGGCTGGCCTCTTGGCCCTTTCCTATATAGGAGTTTGGGGGGTTCCAGTTCGGGATATTGTTTCCTGAATCTCTCCCCAAACTCCTCGGCCGTCCACGCGGCTGGGACGAACCGTATAAGGAGGCGTGGCTTTCTCCTTCCCACCACCTCCACACTCAGTCCCGCCTCTGCGAGGACGCGGCTCGAGGCCAGTGTCTGCAGCTCTGCCGCAGTTGGGACCCCTCCTGGCTGCCCTACTTGACACAATGTTGACCCCTACCTCTTTAGGGGTCAGCTTATTGTATGCTTCTTCAGTGTGACCCTCTCTAGGGGTCACCACAGCAACGTATCGTTGTTTTTGGAGTTTTTCCTGTCCGGTGGCCCTTATTCTTTCCAGGATTCTCGCTTTAGTTTTTCCTGTCCTTGCCGACCTGGTTGATTGTTGGGGTGGGGCTGTTGGAGGGGCCTGCTGCTTCGCTCTCTTCCCCTCTTTCTTCTTCGCCACCGTCGTCCACGGTGCGGCCTCTGGATACTCATCCTCGGTGAGGGGGGGGGGGGGGGGGGGGAGGAGAGGATGGGAAGGGGTTCGCGTCCATCTCCATCCCTCGATTGGATGCAGCGTGGGGGACGCTGGGGGTTTTGCTGGTTTTAGGGTTTTTTTTTTGGGAGGGGGGGGGGGGGGGGGGCGTCGGTCTTCTTTGTCCCGTCCGCTCCTATGCTAGGTGCAGGGGGAGAGGGGGCTGCAGCACTAGTCGTCGATCTCTTCGCTGCTCCTCTCTTCTTTTTTGTGGCTTGTTGCACCGGTTCCTCTCCCTGCGGAGACCTGTGCGGGGGGGGGGGGGGGGGGGGGGTCCGCTGGTCCCCTGGATGGGGGCCGGCCAATCTAGCGGCGATTGTGGTCGCTACCGTCTCAGCCAGTCCTCCCGCGATCCTCTCCGCCATTCGGACTTTGGTCTCGGCCACCTCCATCGCCGCCGACATCAGGACAAGGAGGCGGGCAATCCCCTTGTTTGCCCGCTCCCTATCCGCGATGTTTGCCTTGCACTTCTGGAGAATGGCCGAGACCTCAACCTGGATGGCGTAGGCTTCCTGTCTCCAGCGTCTTGGGGGGTGGGGGTGGGGGGGGTGGGGGGGGGGGGGGGGGTAAAATACAGCTCCCTTGACGTTTTCAGGGCCCCACGAAGGGGCAAGGAGTGGGAACGGTCTCGTGGAGGGCCACTGGAGTCCTCTTCGACTGTCGGCGCCGGTGCATCTTTGAAGATGCTGGCTTCTGTTTCTCTTCTTACTTCTTGGGTGGATTGGGTTTTTGAGCTGGGTGGCTCGTGCGGAGATGGCTTACCTTTGCTCCCAAATATAAATCTCCTCATGCTTTCCGTTGTGTGTATTTCCCCTACATTCGGAACGCTGACTGATCGCTCCGGTAGTGGTGGCGATTTGTCGAGGGTTTTGGGAGGCTTGGAGGAGAAGAAGCGGCCGAAGCTTGTTATCCTTTTTTCTTCAGCCTTTTCTGTCTTCTTGGCGTCCTGGCTGCTGGTTCCACCCACCGGTGACCTCGCCAGAGCCCTGGCTGCCTTGAAGATCCTGGCTGCCTTGAAGATGCTGGCTTCGGTATCTCTTCCAGCTTGTTGGATGGATTGGGTTTTTGAGCTGGTTGGCTCGTGCGGATAAGGGTGGCCCATGAAGACCTTAGGGCGTTTTTGGCCCTACCCTGCCGTGGCGAGCTGTCTGAGGAAGTCTTCCTTCCTCTTGATGGGGAGGCGGGGCGGTCGTCCCAGGTGGAATGTAGCTGCCGGTGGTCCTGGAGGGGCGGCTGGCTTCCTCTTCCGGGCCCTCACCACCTGGGTCTAGGCCACCGGGTGCGGGTGCAGCCGCATCGGTGATGGTGGGCGGGGGGGAGGACGGGAGGGGTGTTCCGTCTATCTGAATCTCTCGCGGAGGAGGGGATGGAGGGGGCCATGGGGAGCGCTTTGCGTCAACTTTGATTTGAGGACCCTCATCACAACCAAACTGGAAAACTGTAAGACTGTAGAGGATTACATTGATAAAATGATTACCACTGCTCTGAAATTAACCAATATTGGATTGAAAGTTGATGATGAATGGGTAGGCACCATTCTTCTTGGGCCTTTTGGGGCTGTTTGGCGATTCCAGCTGACTCGAGTCAGGCAAAACAAGAAGCTGTGGATAAGCCAACAGAGCTACATTGAACAGGTTATGAAGCGCTTCAATATGGATCGATGCAACCCTGTGGACACGCCACTAAGTCCTCATGAAAAACTATCAAAACAACAATCATCAAATGATGAGAATGTCTCAGTCATGATGAAAAATATTCCGTACCAAGAGGCGGTTGGTAGTTTGTTATTTGCTTCTCAAGTAACCAGGCCTGACATTTCATTTGCGGTCAGTTAAGTAAGTCGTTTCAATAACAATCCAGGACAAGCACACTGGGCTGCGGACAAACGAATCATGTGTTACATAAAGGGTACTGAAAACTGAAAATTGGAGTTTGAAGGCTGCAAACCCTCCTCAATTGTTGGTTAATGCTGATTGGGCCAGTGATAGTGACGACAGGCAATCTGTGACAGGCTACATTATTACAAAATGTAAAGGAGCTGTTTCTTGGGGGACGAAAAAGCAGCCAACAGTGGCACTGTCGACAACCGAAACAGAACACATGTCCATGTCTGCTTCACACACAAGCGACACAAGAGGCATTGTGATTCAGAGGACTGGCTCAGGAAATTGACAGTGCAGCATGTGACATCACCACAGTAATCCATGTTGACAACCAGGGAGCGGCAAATGTAGCTACTAATGGGTAAAACAAGAACAAAACACATAGATGTGCGACATCACTTCCTTCATGAGAAGATCCAGTCCAAACTGATTGAACTCAATTATATCCGTACTACTGAGATGGTAGCTAACAGTCTCTCCAAAGCTTTTAGATCGAGAAATGATGATGAGGTGCATCGACAATCAGGGAATCATCAAATAGGAAGCGTGTTGAAGTATTTGATGATCCGAAGTTGGCTACACTGCGGGTTTGTGAAAAGTTTTCAATGACTTATATCTCTCTCGCACGTTTTTGACAAATGTTCTTTCTTACATGTTCAATGTTTAATTGCAGTGCAATAAGTACATTATATATCATTATTAAACAGTATTGTTTTTATTTAATTACAAAACATCAAAAATACGGCGATGAGGCGGCAAAAAAGCCAATCTCAAACTGGTGTGAATTTTCAAAATTTGCCAGTTTCCAAACTTTTCGTAGAATCCAAGAAATTACCTTTCATACTGGAAGTCCGATATTCAGAGACGCTTTGACACAGGATAGTGGATAAAAGGAGTTTTCCAGTGTAGTGTAATGGATTTGCGACTAGGTCAAATATATTGTAGAATGTATTTTTAAATGTAATGTAGTCAATAGATGCATAGGCCAAATGTATTATAATTTAAAATATGTAAAATAAATAATATGTATATTATGGAGAAAGGAACAAGAATTATAGAGGCTAGAGACAGGTAGCAAGGATAAAGGAGAGAGGTACCACACAGGTATCCATAGTTCGCCTTCATCAAGTACTGGTCTAAAATAAGCTGACAGGATGCAATAAAAGTGGGACCTTAGCCGGATAATGAACCCATAAAACCTTCGTTTAGAAGCATATAAACTTCCAGATAAATTTGACGAGTCAAATTAGATGTCTCCAAGGAAAATGCCGAAAATTCCGAAATGGCCGAGGAGAAGAAAGGAGGAGAAGTAGTGGGGGAAGATGGCAGTCCGAGTTCCAAGTGAGGGCTCAAGGCAGTTAGTTACAGTCGAGATCCACCAGTGGAAGTCATCAGCTCCAGTCCAGATGAGCCGTTGATGCCTAGACCTTGAGGAGGAACTCAGCCAGCCGACATCCTTTCCACTCGAAAGTCCCCGCAGCGATACCCAGGACCCAGCACCCAGTCAGCTATCTATCCAGCCCCTGTCTCTACAGCTTACATAGCAAATAAGGTTATATTGTATATTATATTTTATTTTAATTCTTAATTATTAATTTTTTTATTGTAAATATATCCATTTTTAAAATGAATTGCTAAATTTCTAGTAGGTGTTCCCATGCCATCCAAAGTCAGTTATGATTTAACAATTTGGTTTTTCAAAACTCTTTTCGCTGACGAATCCTTCGCCTTTGGTTATAGAAATCCAATTTATATATTAAAATCAGTAAATTTAAATGATCGTCTATTACCTAAGCGATCTGGCATCCTTTGGACAATTTGAATTAGTAAAGACAAAGCAATTTTAGAGAAAATCTCCGCAATTTAGATTTAAAGTAAATTCAAATACCACATTTTTTATATTAAAACCGCGACGCGCAACACCTTTTTATTACACCAGTGACACTCTAGTCCAGAGAAATTAGACAAAAAGATCCATCTTCGGAAAAATTCCAGGAAAGCTAAATTTTGGTATGGACCTTGATATTATGGTTCTAAACAAAAGTCCCCATCAATCCTAAAGCATATCTCGTTAATGGTAATTTTTACGGAAATTTATTGTAAATATTCATTATCAAACAGGATCTTTTTAATTACTTCACAATGTTTGAAATGTGCATTTTTCCTAACATAGTTAACTTAATGTAAGAATATCTATTAATTAATACTAGTTTATATATATATAAAAATATGTTACCCTGATTTAAGACAAATTAAAAAATAAAAATATATATAATAAATAAAATTGCAGTCTTATAAGTTGAGTGTGTTGGATGAACCTCAGCGAATGAGTTTGACAGCATGGAAAACATAGTTGATGGAGGTGTCAGAGACCCAGCACCACTTGTTGCGACCTGGCTGATAGAAGATCCCACTGGTGAGCACTGTCTTACAGCCGGCTGAAACATACAGACACCACTTTAGCAAGATGGGATTATCTCGGCTGAGAGGAGTAGTGATGCACCTCCATCTGAGACTAAAGCAAGCTAAGGCCCGGCCCGCAGAAGTATTCGAAATCTTGAAAACCTACAAACTTTTTTCCTTCAAATATTAATTGCTAGCTCTAGCGTTAAGCATCCATAAAATAATTTCTCGTACTAAAAACTCAATACTCGAACACTTATTAGACAACTTAGAAACAGAAGACAGTACATACCTGCTTCGATATGGTGGCCGAGCTCCTGACGGGTAGGGAACTTGTCCCAGTCGTGAGTGCCACGGGGCAGCAGTCGCAACAGGTACTCAGCTGTGATGATGGCCCCCAGCCAGGAGGCTATCGTCCGATTGATGGTTGTCACAAACAGTGACCCCGCCGGCTGCAAAGAAGAACGCATGTTGTAGTAATGCAAGCAGCTATCCTCAGTCCGCTCAAGACTTTTTCGCTAATGTTTAGTTTGAGAAAATACACGAAGAGACACTGACAATACTAAACTGAGGAAGGGATCCTATTAAACTCCTAATTGAATAAATATATCGTGTTTCAATAAAGTGCAGTTTACATGAAACAGTATCACCTCATCTTTTTTTTTTCTTAATTGGGTGCCCCTGACCCCCTGAGGATGTTGCTATGGACGGCCGTGGACCGGCTCGATGGCTACGGTCCACAGCCGTCCTTCGTTTTTACGCCGAGTGAGCTCGGGATCTGTCGGGTGGTTCTATTCTGCCTACTTCCCGAGCCGGGGGCAGCCGCCGCCCCCGGCGCCGGGTTAGAAGGCTTTCTTGATTCTCCGTCAGGAGGAGACGAACCGACCAAAAGCCAGGTAGCCAGCCTCCGTCATCAGTCCCGGCAGGTCCAGTCCCAGGTACTATCCTGTCCGGCGAATCAGCGCCGCCCTAGTCCCGTCGTATAGGGGGCATTCGAGGACTACGTGTTCCGCAGTCTCGACGCCGCCACACGAGCAGGCAGGGCTGTTCTTATCTAGTATCATCAGGGCTGTTCTTATCTAGTATCACCTCATCTGTCACTTGGCTACCCGGAGGCAGCCACTTCACCGTACATTCTCTCATTTCAACAATTATAATTAAGTAAAGTCCAAAGTCGGTCACTGAGTTTATAGGGCAGCGGGTTCAATAGTAGAAAGAAACAGCTATCGGAATAAAATATTTGGAGCTCGGAGAAACTCGGAGCTTTTTTTTATACCTCAATCCCTGGATGGGTCTATATGAAGGGTTATTTGTGGTGTAAATCATTTGAAAGTGTCACTGGATGTGTCAGACTCACACCACTATTACTGGTATCAAAATAGCTGTTCCGTTCACATGTCTGGAAAATGTTGCTAGAAAATGTGTTAGTAAAGTAAACTAGGACTTACATCACTCTTCCTCTCAACTGTTATGCCTATAAAAATTTCGTAAAAGAAGACTCCAATTTGGTTTGAAATCGAGATTCTTTCAGATTTATAATCTTCCTCATATCTTTCCCCACAGAGAAATAACACAAATATTAGCTAATCAAAAGGATGGATGAGAGGAATATAAAAGAAAGACAATTACTAATTGACAACAATTGGGGTTAGAATGAAAATGGGCCAAGTGACATTTTTGAGAAATGTTTCGTTAAGTGTATAATCGGGTACAAAAATGATAGTTCTGTTCAGGAAAAAAGTTGTACAAGTGAAATACTAGCCAGTGCTGAGATCTATTGGCAAATCACTAATACCATTTTGGTGACATGAACAAGTAACTTAAACGTATCAATAATGACCTTTAAATTAATATTTTTATTCAATTTTATGGTTTGCTAACAGCAACTTTCACCATAAAAGCAGAAGACGAAATATTTCCGGTTTCGATAAATTATAAATTTTTTAAATCAGTTAAGAATTTCATGCACAGTTTCCTCAAAGTTTTGAAAATCTCACCTAGACCATTTTGATTCTAACCCCGACAGTTAGGCCTATATAATCAAGTTTTTTATGCCATCTGAAAAGTTTGATGAACTGGAATTACGAGTTTAGGAACTTTATCTATATGAATTTTTGTGAATAATTGTTTATGACTTATTTGCTATTCATTTTAACTTTCTTATTTATACCTATAGTATAAGGAAGTATTGTAATCGTGCGAAAATCCGAGATCGAGGTTTCAATTGATTTTCACGTTTCAAGGTCCCTTGAATACGTTTTGACCATTTTGAAACCACTTTTCCCCGATACCTAACTACATTTTACAAGATACAGCTTATGTTTATGACCTAATCAAAAATCTTTTCAAGTAATAGATAGTTGTAGAGAATATTAAAACACATTTTTTATAGGTCGTCCGGTTTTCGAGATACAAGCCCAATGAAATGTAATTTTGAAAACATATTTTTAGACGTTTCCTTAATTTACCAAAAAACGGTTAGTCCTATCGAAAAATTTATTCTAATCAATTGTTCCTTAAAAATACTTCAAAATCATTTCATTTTGTCTCATTGTACAGCGTTATCTTGAGAGAAAACATTCTTATACACAGTAATGCCAGTATGAAATAATTTTGAGAAGGGGGAGAGAGTGATCTGTAAGTGTGGTTGGTATAAGAAAGTCTTGTAATGACCACATCACATACTCGTATATATTTAAATGTCACTTGCCTTGAGGGTTCCAACACAATGTTTGATGAATTCTTCCTTGTTGCTGACATGTTCTATTACTTCAGAGAGAACGACAGCATCGTAGAGTTCTGCGTGGGTGGGGGCGTGCTCTTCAATGGAGAGCGGGAGAAACCTGATGTGGCTCTGCGGTGGGAGTCTGGAGGCGGCCTCTTTGGTTGCCACCTCGATCAGTTCGGGGGAGGGGTCAAGTCCTGTCACATCCGCTCCCAGTCGGCTCAGTGGCTGTAACACACATACAGAGGGGTGTCCTCAAACTACATAAAAAAAGGCGAAAAACCATTGGTGAATTATAGGTAATGTACTTCTCTAGTTCGAATTAATTGTAATAAATTAAGTTTCCGATCTCCATCTTCTTTGCCTGACATTGCTGAAAATCAAAAGGTGTCTTACTCTGGGGGTCTGAATCTACTGATAGAGTTTCTTATCGATATATTCATTCTATCAGTACTTAGGCCCACACACATTATACGAACACAGTAGAAACTCCAGGAAAGGGAATGCTTAGGTCCCTAAAAGTACAAAATTCAGTCCAATGCAGGTTATTGTATTTTTCTAAATAATGTTATTGAATCATTTTCAAAATTATCCATTACCTCAGTTTTTCAATGATTTGCGTTACAAAAATACCTGTATCAAAACCTGACTTTCTTTTATTCTCTGCCTCCCGTCCGGACTCATCACGAATTGTAGCATCACAGAACTGAACTGAACTGTATTTTTATTAAAACAATTTTGAATAGCAACAATATTAATATATAATAAAAAAATATTTACATATAAATTCACTTAAATTTTATTTTTCAATTTTCTCTATTTGTAATTTTTCTGTATAAGAAAGCATTATGTCTACCCGAATTTCGAGTAGGAAAACGTGAAATTGCGTTGAAAACTCATCGAATTTTTGATCGATTAGGTAACTTGCCTTCTATGAAAATTATATATTGAAACATTTTACTAGTTATTCTATGATTTTAATTTTATTTTTTTAAATTGCCCCACGTTGGGCGCCAATGAAACAATTACTATGTTCTCATTAAATTTATTCCTTTTTAAAATTGCCCCACGTTGGGCGCCAATGAAACAATTACTAGTTCTTCTATGAATTTATTTTTAAATTGCCCCACGTTGGGCGCCAATGAAACAATTACTAGTTCCTCTTTATTTTTTATTTATCTTGTTGAAAAAAAAACTAGTTATGGGAAATGAATTCTTTTAATAAAAAAAATTGATAAAATAGAGTTTTTTTTTTTTTTGTTTTGTTTTTTAAATCTTTACATAAATTGGAGACATGATCATATAACATTTATTTGTTTTATTTTTTTATAATTATTTTTTTTTCACTCACTTGGTCACCATCTGTCCTTCAATCCTTCTCCACTGCTCTTCTTAGTTCATCATACGGCTCTCCGATCCTTCCTTTAATTTTCCATCAATCTGCCTTTTTTCCTGACTTCCTCCAGACTTCCAACTCCAAACAAAAACTCTTCACTACTCCAGCGAAATCTCTCATAAAAAACGAACCGTCCACTTCCACTCTCTCTCTCTCTTCAACCACAACCTTCCTCCTTCACTCTCTCTCTCCAACCCCAACCTTCCTCCTTCACTCTCTATCGCCAACCCCCGACACACTAGTTTCCCCCTCCTTCCACTGTTCTCTCTCTCTTCCCCCACCCTTCTTAAGTCCTCAGTACTGACATCCCGTTAATGGCTTTATTATATTTCTTTATTTATTAAAATACCCCCCCTTATTTCTACATGTTACATATCCTTTCCCTTAATGAAAAAAAAAATGAAACGAAGAAAATAAATATTTTTTTTTTATAAATACCCCATCACAAACACCATAATATTTTTTTTTTAAATACTACATTCAATAAACCATCTAACCAATATTTTAAACAATATAACATATAAAATTTCATGTAAACATTCTTTTTTTTTTTTTTTTATAATAATCAGGTAACTAGAAAACAGTTTCTTTTCTTTTTTTTTTTTATATAATACAGGTACAGTACAGGTAAACAATAGTACAGGTACTTAGCAAACATTTTTTTTTTTTTTTAAACAATGGTACAGGTACTTAGCAAACATTTTTTTTTTTTTTTTTTTTTTAAATCTCTCTCTCTCTTCAATAATACAATATTTTCTTTCTAACATTTTTAAATACTTATGCAATCAATCCTCTAACCAATATTATAATTATAACATGTACAATTTCATATAAACCATATTTTTTTTTTTTTTATATAAAGGTAACTAAAACAATTTTTTTTTTTTTTTTTTTTTTTTTTTTTTAAAGCAATAATACATTAACTAGCAAACAATATTTTTTTTTTTTTTTTTTTTTTTTTTTTTTTCAAAATATAATATAATTTCAATAAATAATTTTGTTTTTTTTTATCATAAAAAAACATTAAAATATCCAAATTTTGTTCAGAGTGGAGAAGGCACTAAACATTTTTTTTTTTTTTTTTTTTTTTTTTTTTAACAATATCACATATAACCATAAAATTTAAGAACATGTATAACCAAAAAAAAAAACAAATTCAATTTCATAAACTAAGAAAGAAAATACATATGATTAAGCGAGGCTTATATGACCCAGACAAGCCGATCCACACACACATGGAGCAAGGTCTCTCATGATTTGAAGATATAAGAGGTCATACTTGATCAAAACAAAATTGCCATAGCAAAGACCGACAAGTCACATAATGATAATTATTATGTTATTATTATTATATTTACAACATGACACAAGATTTCAATAAATTCTTTCTACATCACAGATTCACAAAATATCAAGAATCGAATTATATTACAATTTTTTTTTTAGCTAGATATCGGTCATTAGGTCAGACCTACATGCATTGTTTATATGGGTCAAACTATCATAATCCTATTTGACGTGTGTACTACCTCTCTGTACCACAGGATCCCGTTAGTTGCAGTCCGTCTCTCCACCAGAATCTATCTTCCATCAACTAGTTGGTTTAGTGATATCAGTTTTATAAGTGACCGTACTATCAATTCAGATTTTATTATATTTTGATTTTCATATTTCAATAGTTTCGACTTCTCAATTTAAGATTTTTTTTTTTTTTTTTAAATCTTTATTTCCAAGGTGAAAAACACACAACAAAGCTATTATTTGCTACTTCGTAATAAAAACAATTTATTCATTAGCTGCTTACTTTTAATTTATAATTTAGTTTTATTTTTACTTATTATGATTTAAGAAAAATATATTTAAAAAACAGAAAACCATCGCCATAAGTTCATTTAAAAGTCCAATTACGAGTTCCTTGTTATCAAAAATAATCCATCGGTTTATCTGAAGGAAAATTTTTTTTTTTTAAATTTCTTGTGATTTTTAATTTTCTTTAATTTAGTGTGATTTTCAATTAAGCTTATTAGTTTTGGTATTTTAAAGTAAGCACTTTGTTTCTGTTTATTTTCATATTTGTACAACTTTATCTTCCGATATCTAATTCTCCTAGAATTTGGCTGCAACATTACTTTAGCTTTTCTTTTATTAGTTTTCTTTAATTTTTTCTTATCACAACTTTCTTGGCAAATAGGGCCCAAATTTCCTTTACAAATTTTCTTACAATTTATTTCTGTTAATTTTACTTTCAAGATAACGATATTTTTATTTTTTATTTTATCTTTGGATATTTTTGACAATGTATAACTTTTTCTAATAAACCCTAGCCGACATAATGCATTAAACGGAATATAATCTTTATTTATTTCTTTGTTCAATTTTATTTTTCTATTTTCCTTTCTATTTGATTTGCTTTTACTTATTTCTAATTCATTTTTCTGAGCATTACCTATTTCATTTAATTTCTTTTTCTCATCTGTTATTAATTTATTTTCACATTTATTTTCAACTTCAATAAGATCTGTTTTTGTCTCCACTATTATTTCATTCGTGTTATTATTTTGTTGTTCCCCCCTTAGTTGCTCTATATTTTTATTTATGGTTTCATTTATTTGTATTTCAAAAAACTCAAACCTTTGCTCAACCGACTCGATTATTTCTTTTTTATTAGTTTCACTTATTGTTTCTAACTTACAACTTAACTGTTCCATACGATCCATCATTTGCTCAAATTGGCTACGATTAAACGGATTATCGTCTTTCTTTTTATTTGCTTCATCATCCCCCGAATTCGACCTTCCTATAAGCGGACTCATGACTATCATAGAATTTTCTCCCGTTCCTTCTACAAATCCAGATTCCCGAACATCGCTATCTACGTTCCGGAGTCCTAATCCGCCGAGGCCACTCCCGATTCCGTCCATTCCTGCAACTAATTCTCCCGCCTCCCCATCGTAAACAAACTCCGGACCTTGCTCTCCCGCCATGCTATGGGTCGACTCACCTGTGTCCTCGTCCGCCATCTTGCTTCACAAATCTATCCTCTATAATAAATATAATACATAAAATATATTACAGCAATTTCTAAACTATAAACTGGACAACTCAAAAAATTTTTTTTTTTTCTCTATTCCATCATTTTTATTGCCAAAACGTTGGGCGCCAATGAAACAATTACTAGTTCTTCTATGAATTTATTTTTAAATTTTAAATTGCCCCACGTTGGGCGCCATTGAAACAATTACTAGTTCCTCTTTATTTTTTATTTATCTTGTTGAAAAAAAAACTAGTTATGGGAAATGAATTCTTTTAATAAAAAAAATTGATAAAATAGAGTTTTTTTTTTTTTTGTTTTGTTTTTTAAATCTTTACATAAATTGGAGACATGATCATATAACATTTATTTGTTTTATTTTTTTATAATTATTTTTTTTTCACTCACTTGGTCACCATCTGTCCTTCAATCCTTCTCCACTGCTCTTCTTAGTTCATCATACGGCTCTCCGATCCTTCCTTTAATTTTCCATCAATCTGCCTTTTTTCCTGACTTCCTCCAGACTTCCAACTCCAAACAAAAACTCTTCACTACTCCAGCGAAATCTCTCATAAAAAACGAACCGTCCACTTCCACTCTCTCTCTCTCTTCAACCACAACCTTCCTCCTTCACTCTCTCTCTCCAACCCCAACCTTCCTCCTTCACTCTCTATCGCCAACCCCCGACACACTAGTTTCCCCCTCCTTCCACTGTTCTCTCTCTCTTCCCCCACCCTTCTTAAGTCCTCAGTACTGACATCCCGTTAATGGCTTTATTATATTTCTTTATTTATTAAAATACCCCCCCTTATTTCTACATGTTACATAAATACCTGATTTGCGTTACAAAAATACCTGTATCAAAACCTGACTTTCTTTTATTCTCTGCCTCCCGTCCGGACTCATCACGAATTGTAGCATCACAGAACTGAACTGAACTGTATTTTTATTAAAACAATTTTGAATAGCAACAATATTAATATATAATAAAAAAATATTTACATATAAATTCACTTAAATTTTATTTTTCAATTTTCTCTATTTGTAATTTTTCTGTATAAGAAAGCATTATGTCTACCCGAATTTCGAGTAGGAAAACGTGAAATTGCGTTGAAAACTCATCGAATTTTTGATCGATTAGGTAACTTGCCTTCTATGAAAATTATATATATAAGTTAAAGTAGATGTTGAGTGGCGACTGTCGAATTATAACTCTAGGGGTATCAAGGATCAGTCGAGACCAAGGAGAGAAGATTTGGTTGAGTTAGCCATAGAAAGGAGTACGTACAATGGAGAGGATGCCGCCCCCACAGCCAACATCCAGGATCCTGATCCCGTTCAAGTAGCGGGAAGAAGAGGAGACCTCAGCCTCCGTCAATCGGCCAGTGTTGATAAGCCCAGTACGGATTAACGGGATTCTGAAACATAAAACATACACTGTATCATCGAGTGTGGAAGAAAAAGATCAAAAGTTAAATGATGTTGAACGAAAAAGAGTTGGGAAGTATAAATAACTTTATCTCAATGCCAATTTTTAATAATGTTATCAAAAATGCAATGAAATGTAATCTTGAAGCTGTATAATTTCAAATCCGATATTTGTGAAATTGCAAACATCGCAATTAATAAAATTTATGAACGGGGCCATGGTGGCCGTGCGGGCTAGAGCGTAGGGCTTTGGTCGCAAGGTCTCACCATTGTTTGCGGGTTCGAATCCCGTCCGGGAGTGAGTTTTATTTCGTAGATAGAACTCCCTCCCGGGGCCATGGATATGTAAATAACTTGATAACAAACACATTGACATGGCTAATATGGGCCGTACATCAAAAGAAAAAAAATAATAAATATGAAACCAACTACTAATCAATCATCTGTTTTAAAATCTTATCTTGTTTAAAAAAACTCGTAGCCAATTGAGATACGTTTCAAAAAATACGATCGATCTATTTTGAACTTGAAAGAGTTGGTCGTCAACATTTTCACTATAACGAAAAAGGCTTATTATAACAGATATATAATTTTGTAAAAAAAAAAAAAAAACGTGAAAACCTTTCGAAAACGACAATTATAGGATAAGCCTAACTAAATCATTTCCATATAGAATTCAATATTTGTACAAAATGTATTTTACAACTTATAAGTGAAACATGGACACATCGTAGAAACTTATAAGAAATAAATAAAACAAACTTTGTTTTTTCAAATATAGTCTATAGATATAAGAAATGCCACATTGGTTACTATATAAGTACTACCGGTTTTGGCATTACACATATAAATCTTAGTTGAAGCCCAAACCGGTTGATTATGTATACATTTCTTGTGGGAAAGACATAATTTCAAAGAACTAAGTTTCTTTTATTTATTCAAAATGTATTTGTTAGCAGAACAAAGGACGCAGGTTCTGATAAGTACAAAATAAAACGAAGAAAAAATTAAAATAAAACGAAAAAAGAAAAGCTGGAGAAACCAGGAACGTTAAGCCAAGATTCACCGGAGATTGTTGATAATTTGTAAATAACTGGTAATTACCTGACATCGTTCATGGCATGGAGAGCTTTCAGAGGTCCGTGCTTCTCGTCCCACCAATCCTGGACAAACTGTTTGTGGTGATCTACCTCCGGCTGATCCACTGTAGTTCGTGATACATTGACTTTCTGAGCTCCAGTACACAAGTTCCTAAAAAAAATTAAATTATTAAAATAGATGTGCAAATTAGGCGAAATTTAATGGAAAACAAGCTGAAACCCAAAAAGAATCACACTGAAAATAATAATTAATATACTACACCTAATATTATGGAAATTAATACGAGTCAATGTACATCTGAACATTCTAACTCTCAAGTAAAACTTGAACTAGCGTGGTAAACCTACCAAGAAACTTCCCTTTTCCCACACTAATCGATACCTACTTCCATTCGATATCAAATACGATCTATTTTCTTTCATAAGCAAGTTGTTTTTTTTTTAATGGCAATTCATTGATAGAAGCGTTGTTCAATGAGTAAACGAGCGGAACAAAATAATGTAAGTTAAAAATATTTATGAGTATTCTCTGGAGTTATTTACTATAAAATACAGAAAAACGTTCCGCTACCTTGAGATATGTAGAGTATAAAAATAAATAAAGTATTAGAAAAAAAAAACGCAATATCACTATCTATTCACTTTTGATAACGCAAACAGATCTAAAATATAAATAAAGAGAAAATATCGATTTTCAATATATAATTTAAATATCTAATTAAATAGGTTCATTCAAAAAAAGATCCAGATCTGCGAACGATGGTTGTCCTTTACTAGTAACAGACGTGATTTAATAACAACTGACCAAAATAACTGCTACTGCTGGAGCACATTCGCCCAGTGAGGTAATAAATAGTTCCTACAGGTAAGTTCCACTGTTCATTTGTTAAATCAAAAGGAGCGAAAAACACGAAATGCCAATAAAATGCAGGCTTTAAAAACAGTTCTTCAAAGACTACGAAATTATCAGCGTGACTTCATAGTATAATTTCTCCTACCGAAATATCCATTAAAAAAACTATTCTTAAAAAGTTATCATAAATCATTTCATAGATTGCTTTTATTTTCTATGAAGTTACGGTTATGTACAAGAGGTCATCAACGACATCCATAACATTTAACGGAGTTCATGAAAGCACCAGATAAAATAAAGGACCTAAACTAATGTAACTGGACCTAAGGCAAGGCTTAAATTATCGGGCTATTCAAAAGAAGAAAAATTCACTATGTATAAACAAATAAAATAAGTAAGGGAATAAAATAGGTCAACTCAAATTAAATTATTCTCTGAATAATCCTAATAAACAATACTTACAAATATCATGGTGAGAAAATACATAAACCAAACCCAATAAGTAATGAATGTTTAGTGTACCTCCAAACACTTATACCTACTAATAAAATATTTTATATTTGATTTATAACACTTATTTGATCTATAACAGGAAATGTTTGCATTAGGTTCAATGACAAATTGGAAATGTTACACGTGAATGTGTAGCACAAGACCTCTTACTATATCCTGCTTGACATCATGTCCCAAACATCGATATGCAAAAAAATTGAGATAAAATATATAAAACACAAAATAATAAATATATAAAACTTATAAGTAAAAATTATCATTTGATAAATAGAAAAGTAATTTTAAAAACTCGATTCAAAATAGCCATATTGTTTAAATTTACCGCGCAAGGGGGTCCTTGTGTTACGTCATGCACGCGTCCCAAGAAGCTAAAGGAGCCAACTAATCCATTGTAGGAGGACTCCTTTCCATTTGGTTGTTAGCATTTTATAACCTTCTTGGAGAAAACAAATGATGAACTCATGTGAAACAATGTATTGTATCGATACATTTAAAGTAATCGGATTGCCCGGTCTGTTTACCTATGTTGGAAGTTGAATGTTTTGTGTACCGTTCTTAAGTGAGTTTGTCCTGATCTTGTTATTGTTTTGACGTAGATTGTTGTAATTGAGTACTGTTTAGCCAGTTTTGTTTGTAAGTCAGTTGTTGTGTGTGTCGGCCTTCAAAATGATGCAACAGTATATGAAAGAATTGGAACAAGACCCTTTTGATTGCAGAGAATTTGTTGAAAGATTAGCCTGGAGAACAATAGACTCTTGTAAAGAAGACGGCATTAATGGTTTTGGACCCAATTTAATGCATGAAACATTTTTACAGGCAATAAAAGATCTACAAATTTTACAAGACCGTCAACGTAAAAAATGTGAAAAATTGGAAGTTTCTTGTAGAGAAGAAGAAAGCGTACATTGGAAAGATGTTTCACAGTTGCAGGAGAAAAATAAAGAAGCTGTATTATTGTTTCAAGATTTAGATGAAAGAATCAATTTCGTTGCTACGAAAGTTATTCATCTTGGTGATCAGTTGGAGAGTATTAACGTTCCCAGATCGAGAGCCGTTGAAGCTCAAAAACTTATGACTTACTTTTCAGAATTTCTCAGTCCTGGCCCCGTGCTTGCTCCCGTTTTCACTAATAAAGAAGATCTTTTTGAAGCTGCTGATATCATTCAGAAGTTACACATGATCTCTCAAGAGTTGCCTTCTGTTAAATTTGAAGAAGCTCGAAAAAAAATTGTTTTGAAATATGATGAAATTGAACGTTCCCTTATAGAAGAATTTGTTAAAGCCCACAGGTTGGGCAATATAAATCGCATGAAAGATATAGCTAACATTTTAACTCATTTCAAATCATATTCACAATGTATCGATGCTTTCATTGAAGAGAGTCAGTTATCAACATTGTCTGGTCGGGATATCTTCAATGAAATATTGCCAATGATTGAGAAAAATTGTGTTCTAATTAATGAAGTATTTAGTACACCAGAACAAGTAATGGCCAAACTAGTTTTGAACATATATCATCTTAAACTCCAAAAGTATGTCGTAAGTACTTTATCTGACAGATCAGATCCTGATAAGTATCTCACCAATTTGATGGATTTATATACAAGAACTAACGAATTGTCTAAAAAATTAGCCAACTACAAAATGGGCACAGATGATCTATATTTAAGTAAACTAACTCAAACAATTTTCCAGAAATATCTTGATAATTATATAAATGTAGAAGTGAAAAGTTTAAAGGACAAAAGCGCCCTTATGTTGAATAAATTTTATGAGTCTAAGGATCATCAGAAAAGACAGATTCAGTCGGGTGGGCTGCAGGATCTGCGGCGGGACATCCAGGCGGTGATCGGGACGAGAGCCAACATCAACATAGCTCAGATTGAGGACTACGGAGGGGAGACGTTCCTCTGCGAGGAGGTGGTCATCAGTGTGCTGCAGGAGTCCCGGCGCAGCTTAGCCCGTTGCGAAGCCCTGTCCCGGCCCGCTCAACACGCCCCCAACGCCGTTCAGCTGCTAGACGTGCTTCTCTCAGCACTTATGGCCGAACATCTGGACTACGCCGTTGAACTAGCCTCCCAGGCAATCCCAATTCCCGAAACCAAAATACAAAATCAGAAAATATACTTTTTTGACGTAGTCAAACAGGCGAACACTGTTGTTCATCTTGTGGAAAAACATTTTTCAGATTGCGTCTTGCCTCTGGTTGCATCGACCCCCAAACATGTTGAATGTTTAATGAAAAAAAAATTTCTTCTTGCTCAACTAGAACAAAAATTGGACAATGGGATTGATCGAGCCTTGAATTCGATCACTGGTTGGGTAAAAGTCTATTTACAAAGCGAACAGAAGAAGACGGATTTCAAGCCAGAGACAGATGTGAATATCCTCTCTTCAGCGGCTTGTCGCCCCGTGGTACAGTACGTGACAGACACCATTCTGGACATGAAGCGATGTCTGGATGGGAGGAACCTGGAGTACGTTTTCACCGAATTCGGCTGCCGGTTCCATCGGGTCATCTTCGAACATCTTCAGCAGTTCCAGTACAACTCAGCAGGGGCTTTGTGCGTCATCTGCGACATTAATGAGTACCGCAAGTGTATCAAAGAGCTAAACTCGGTTCTGGTCACTTCCCTGTTTGACACTCTGCACGCCCTCTGCAACCTCCTCCTCGTCAAGCCAGAAAACATTGACCAGGTCTGTCTTGGAGATCATCTTAGTCTATTGGACAAATCCGTTTTATTAAATTTTATTCAATTAAGAGCTGATTATAAATCACAGAAACTTTCTAATTTTCTGAAAGGTGCAGCACCTTAATTATATTTATTGTAAGCTGTAAGTAGAATCGACACCAAAGAACCGTTGAGACCAGAGATGGTCTGTACTTTGTCTTCCTCACATCGATTGTTGCCTAAGTTGTTACCAGTTGGATATCACCATTTTCTAATTTATATCTGTAAGGCCTGAGGTGTATCGTCGTGTCTTCATGTTACTTGCCAGGCTGATGTCCAAGAGGCCAGCCTGTCTGGGATATACCTTAGTTAATGTGCCCTTTAGATAGGATCAGATTACTCAGCCCCTTGCTGACTAAACTAGCACCGATAAAACATGCCAGATGGGGACGCGGGCTAGTTGAGGGTGTAGGGGTGCAGTATTGCCAAGACTTGCATCCTTTCCCTGCTCTTCCATTTATTTCTCCTCTGACATTATTACTCTAAATCTAGTATTAAAAGCATTACATATTACTATTAAACTATCAACGAATATAGCTAAATTAAATTGAACTAATAAAATAGGAACAAGCAACTAACGAACTACTCAAGAACCGAAAATATGTAACAATTGAAATAAAGTGAGAAACTCCCAGGAGAGGTGACAATATATATATTTTTTTACACAGGTCCCTCAAGTATGTAAACACGATGAGTGCTAAGTTAACAGAAACACATAGAATCGGTACACCTCAAGATAGGATATCAAATTAACTAAGGTTTCCTTGGTACCTTAATTAATTTTATGTTGTTTACTATTATTTAGTGCAATATTATGATTATAATCAGGTGATTTTTTTTTAAATCCTCCAAGAGACACGTTTTGAGAAATGTATCTTCTGTAGTCTCATAGCTTGTAAAATCTGTGCCTCAATCTCAGATTGGACTAATAATTATTCCATTGGCCTTTGTAGAATTTTATTACTTGTTATTAATAAAACACCTAGAAATCAAATTTAACGAAATGTTACACACTAGATAGGTTAGTAGCATTTGTTATCATTGTGGAGTTGTTATTGTGGTTCGACAAAAGTATTGCAATAGAGTAGGGATGGCGTAAATACGTAGTGCCGTATCCAAACCAGAAAACTGAGGCGAAGCAATTCTACAATAATAGAAAGAATGTTCTTTTTCCAGGCAGTTGCCTACTCAAGATCGCGGCTTTGAAAGCTGGTCGAGGCCGTTATGTTCTTTTTATCTGAGAGCTAAAAACGGAAATATTGAGCACACCATCATTCGGATGGGACGTTAAGCGATGATTCAGAGTTTGTGCTATGTCCCTAGCCTTATTGAACCTGGGTTAGCAAAATCTAGAATTCCCACGGGCTCGTGTCCACCAGAGGTTGTAGGCGATGTAATATAACCTCGCAGTTGAAGCCTAGATAAGAGCCACAAAACCTAGTTCATTTTTCTTACAATGACACCAGTTTCTCTCTTACTGAAATTGTGCTCTGACATCATAACTGTGGTTGTTTCGTTCAAAATCCTTGTGCCTATTCCCAACGTGAGCAGAAGAGACGTGCTCAGACAACCTTAAGCCTCTAATTACGCGTTATTTGTCTCGTTCTCGTTGTCACGCATTATGCATGCGCTGATCAACTTTACTGTCGAAAGCCTGCACTTACGCATGTCCAGAGGCGCCTATTTTCAGAAATGATGGCGAAACTATGAAAAAGTAATATTTTGTCTCGATTCGATTGTGTTGATGTGATAGTTTGGTGGAATTAGGCTCCATATTTATGCTAAACACAATACGTCATATATGTTATCGTTATTTATTTTTGAATTATGTTTAAACGAGTTATTAAATTGTTAACAAAGTTATTCATCATGTTATTTTTTTAGTTATTTACATAATATTTATTTTCTAAAAACAATTGTGTATATTTTATGTACATACATGTTTATGTTTTGTAAATAAACTCACTAATGGTAAACTGTGTGATTGCCAACCTTTATTTACCTGATTCCTTTATGAATATCAACCTAAAGTCATAGGAGTATACACCACGCAACTGACTTAATTATCCAAGATAAAAATTATAGAATCACTTAAGCTCAAGTGTTATGTGGGAAATTTTAAAATTTTACCTAAGCTGCGTCTTCGCGGAAGATGGGGTATTTGGTTCGAGATATCACGAAATCTGCGCAACGCAAGAAGGGTGACGTTAAACATAACATAATACCACACAAATCATTCAAAACTTCATTTAGTGCATTTGAAAGCTCTGACTCTCTTCTGTTTACAAGTGTTTGGATGAAATTAGTATATTTTTATGGTGTCGAGGATAACTCAAGAAGAAAGTACCTACGCTTGACTAATTTTTTGGGGGGAGCCGGTAGCGGTTCGAAACTCGGCCGAAGCCCTTGTGTTTTAATGGCTAACAACCTTAAGCATGCCTTTCGTGTGGTCCCGAGACTGTGCGATGTCAGGTACTCGCTAAACCCTTGGAAACTATTCCTAGGTAGGCAAAACTTAGAACTTTCACAGTAGAGTTGGACTCATATCCACGACGAAAGAGCGTTTTGATAGGCGATATGACCTTATAGTTGAAGCCCGGGCATGAGTCATAATAACTAACTTTAACCCCCCCCCCCCCCCCCCCCCCCCCCATTCCGCCCTTTTAGAAGAGCATTCTGTTTTTTAATTTTCAACAAAATTGTTATTACAAAAATACACTAATTGCATATCTGGAATCTGTAGAATTGTCCAGAAAACATTCAAAAATATGTCTGCAACCAACTCCGTGACACTTTAATAACAATATTTATTTCCGTTAAACCATAACTTGGTAATTGGAATCGTCATACAATTTTTATAGCTTATAAATCAACCGATATTGAATCTTAGAATACAAAAATATATATGTATACTTTTTTTTTATAAGTAAATAAGTAGTTTGTTTTATAAGTAGTTAAAGCCCGGGCATGAGTCATAAAACCTAACCTAACCTAAAAGGTAAATGAGTATCAAATTCCCAATACATAGGATTCCTACAAGTATAATATGTAGGGTATTTATATTTCTTTAAGATAAATATTTTATATTTATATTTCTTTAAAATAAATCTTCTTTCACGCTATTTCGGTGTGATCAACGAGCCCATTCCTCAAGTCATTAAGAGCGAAATATATATAAAAAAAGATACGAAGTATACAAAACAAATATACAGAAATAAATTAACAAATATGTGTAAAATAAATAGTATATAACTAAAACAATAAATGACCAGGAAACATATCCAGTTGTGGAGAGAGGTCCCAAAGCACAGACATTCAAAACTCTTTGTTGACGAACCCTCAGAGAAAAGGAGCCGAGAGCTGTTGAATGTGAGCAGAATGGTGAGAGAACTGAGAGCTATGACAGGGCTGATTACAGGACACTGTCATATGAACAAACACCTACACAATATGGGCATCGCTAGAAGCACTCTGTGCAGGAAATGGGGCGAGGAAAATGAGACTCCTGTTCATATTCTAAGCCGGTGATAGAGGATCAGGAGATTTTACTGCTTCGGGTCTGCCATAACGGAACCAAAGCAGGTAATGGAGCTGGCAGCAGAATCCTGGACTTTATTAAAGATACAGGACTGCTGTAGGGACCAACACGCACAGGACACACAATAAGCCTACTCTGTCCGCGGTGAATCCTTCAGCCCTCGGGAAAAAAAATTAATGATAATAATAAAATATTAAAAATATAAAACAAGAGTAATTACGAAAGAAACCGTAAGATATTGGTGGAGGATCTCTGCCAAGAAAATAAAAATGAAAGCAGGAATTATAGATTTTATATACACCACAACTTGTAAACTATAATACTTAACATTTTCGCTTTACTTTTTTTAATTGTTTTTTTATTTAATTATTTTTTTGAACAATGAGAAACATTCCTTTTCCGAATATAGGTAATTTGCTCTATCATACATTTACTTAATAGAAATTTAAATGTTTTTATTATATCTATTTCTTCTAAGAAGTGGGGAAGGAGAGATGTTGATTCCTTTATGAGTTATACTTCTTTCAAAAAGAGAGGATGAAATGAATTAAATATTTACATGGTTCAATTTACATTCCTAGTTGTTTTTGGCAGATATCATTCCATTTAAGCTATTCCCTTTTCAAAAATAGGCAAAACATACGGATGTTGAGATGACCCTCTGAGTTAATGAGGGTTAGGTAACAGTACTTGACTTATTGTTTGTCTTAGTAATAGTTACAACCAACAAAGTCAAGAGGATGTTGTATGTTGGCAACCAACCGTAGCGATAATTATTGCAAAAATAACATGATTTGTTATTTAATTGAATATTTTTTTTAGATGTAGTGTTTGACAACAAATTATTTTAATTACTATTGTGTAGTGTATGTATAATTGGTGGTTCCGCGGTGTTTTTTAATATATAAGGTACTCCCTTAGAAATGTTCTATAGTCAGTCGTTGTCTGCCAGATCCTCCGTAGCCATGTTTAGTTCATCACCTGCTTTCTTGCTCATTGTTGCAGTCTCCATGGTACGTTTTATTATTCAAATTACTCTTTTGCATTAGATTAGAAAACTCTTTGCTAGGTTCTCTTGCTGGTTTTTACATGAAATAAATAAAGTGTCTAATACTTTGAAAGTAACAAGTGAATAAATATAGTAAAATAAATTAATCCGAATGAATAATAGATAAATAAACAAGCGAACCCGAGCTCACACATCGTTCAACAAAGTAACATCGACTTCGAACACTCATTAATGACTCCTATCCTAACTAAATCAGGTTAGGCAACATTTAGGACTAATTTACAATTACATCGTTTTCCAAATAGAACACTTTTTTTTAAATTTACAATAATTTAAATTACAAATGATACTTTCAGCATTTTGTAATTTTTATTTCATAATATTGTAATAAAAAAAAAAGTTTTCAAGTGGCGAACGTTCAAAAAATTATATTTATATAAAACGTGTCTTTCAGTTTTCTCATTATAATGATCTTAATAAAATGTTCTTAGACCCAGGATTTTAGTAGTCTCACTTTTCGTTCATTTTTGGCCAAAATCTAATCAACCCTTTAGTATTAGAAATAAATTTGTGAAAGAATTTTTGAAATCGGCCAAGAAGCACTCTAATTATCGAGTCCACATTCATCAAGACAGACGGACATTTTTTTTTTTTCTTGTTTCAAAATGTCTAAAACAACAAAAAAAAAGTGAAAAAATTAATCAAATAAAAAGGAAGGGGTATAAGGTTTCGAGTTTTTTTTGAGGTAATTCAAAACTTGGAGATCTACCGGTCGGAAGAATTAGGTTTAACCTGTAAATTCACCGATGAGTATTATTGCCAGTCACCGCTAAAGAAAAGAATACATTTAACAGGAATTTGAAAAAAAAGTATGTATATAAATACAAAATGATCGAATAAAAAAATATATTTTTTAAAGTTAAATTAATACAGTTTCATTAACGATTAGATTTTTTTGAACAGATACAATTTTTCCTTGTTTAATTTAATTTAGGAAAACTACCATCACAGAACCTTTCAGAATAAAAGGAAGGGACAATTTTTTTTTTTAATCAGATACTTTTAAAATCTATTTAAGAAGAAAATTCGGTAAATCAAATTTTTTCTGTAAGTTCTGGAACTGCTTTAAACAAATCTGCAACAATTCCGTAATCCGCAACTTGAAAAATTGGTGCATCTGGGTCTTTATTAATGGCGACGATAGTTTTGGAGTCTTTCATGCCGGCTATGTGTTGAATTGCTCCGGAAATTCCAACCGCGATGTACAGCTCCTGAAAATTATGCTAAAGTTTATAATAATCTTATATACAATGTATATCTAATATATTATATAATAATTCCGCAAATATTATACGACATAGCCAAAAAGTGATGGCTCAAATTAAACTTAAATTATAGAAAAGATTTTTGAAATAATGGAATAGCTAAATATCCATGGCAGTGGTCGTCAATATTTTTTTGAATCCATTTTTTGTGATTGCGATTTTTTCATTTGTTGCCAAGTATTACAACAGACCACCTAATATGTAATGAAATAAAAATAAAAAAACGACTGAATAATCGTAATAAATAACAAAATAAAAATATACGTACAGGAGCGACTATTTTTCCCGTTTGTCCAACCTGTAAATCATTAGGTACGAAGCCAGCGTCCACAGCAGCCCTGGAAGCACCAACGGCCGCTCCCATTTTGTCAGCCAAAGTGTACAGGAGTTTGAAATTGTCACCAGATTTCATACCTCGACCTAAATTTGCACAGAAAATAATCATTCATTCATTGAAATGTGTATAAATAAATATATATTTTTTCTTTTATACATATAATAAATATCGTATAATACCATGATGAAATGTGTTAACTAGGAAAAAATATACAAACATAATAACGATATAAATTAACTATGTATAAAATAATTAATTAAATATATACTTGAGAAAATAAATAAAAGTCAATAATAATAATAATAAATACAATTAAAAAATAACGAATAATTAATAAATTCAGCTCGAGGTCCCTCAAAACATTCCCAGGTCCCTGCCATCCTCATTCCTCCAACTGAATACAGGAGAGATCTAGAAACCATCAGCGCTCATTAAATATATTTCTTATCATTAGCAGATCTCTGGGCCAACGCCGCCTCAGTCTTCGAGGGGGCTATCTGCATTGAAGCACAAAAGTCGAGCAACGGGATTGACATGAAAAGAAGAGTTAGAGTAGAGTTTGGAGAAGTGGGTCCACGAGATCAATAACAAAAGGAATTGTAAGGTCATTACGGAGGGTAAGGTTGGAAACATAGAAGGATGCGTCGTTAATTGTTCTTAAAACTTCCAATTGAAAAGACTGAATATGCTTGATGTTGTATGTGTCTTAGCACAACCCCATAATTCGAGTCCAGATGTCCATGCAGCTCTTATTATTTTCTTGGTATCTGGTCAGTCTGTTTTCAATAGAAAGTATAGACTGTCTGCTCAGCAGCCGATAGAGCAGACCAAACCGTCTGTTGAACTCTTCTCATTTCTGTCGTTAGTGGGGATTCCATGTCAGTCTTTGGTCTAGAATATTATTGAAAGAGGTCGGAGGACAAGACTAGCGTCTGAAAGTAACCTTGGCTAAACTTCTCTTCATTAAATTTCACTCTCTAATCCTCCATAAGAAGAAGACTCTGTTGGAGATGTTTAAACTTTAAAGGTTGCTAGGAGCGTGTTGGGGCTGCAACCGGCTCGTAGGATTATCAGGAGAGCTGTGTAGAGGATGGGACCGAGGAAACTTCCTGGAGGAATTCCCTTCAACATGCATGTAATCAAAGTCCTAATTACCCTGATGAACCTTGAAGAAGTGATCGGAAAGGACTTGAGGATGAGGCTACCAGAGGGAGGGCTCTTTCGTCGCTCAGGTGGACATTAGCTCGACTCTACTGTGGCAGTCCTAAATTTTGTCTATCCAGATTTAGTTAGAACAGGGGTCTAAAAGGTGAATGATTCTTATTAAAACAGTTTTTAAATAAATCAATAATTATTGAAGGTCTATGTGTATTCGGAAACGATAACTCCCGATAGAGTAAAAATTGACATGAAATTTCATATATATGAATTCAGAAGTCCATATGTGCATCTATTGATGTCCACCCAAATCGACCAAAGGAGCGAGATTGTTAACATAATGTCATATACAATGAAGTAGTAGATCAGAGTAATTATCAACAAATGTTTCATGAAAGCCTTACCTCCACTAATTACAATCTTTGCTGCTGTAAGTTCAGGCCGATCGCTTTTGCTAAGCTCTTGGCTTACAAAAGTTGTACTCGGAGCGGCATAATCTCCTTCGGGAGCTTTCTCTGTTGCAGCTTTACCATCGCCAGTTACGGGCGCAAAACTGGTACCTCGAATACTCAGCACCTTTACTGGGTCTTTACTTTTCAAAGTAAGAACAGCATTACCTAAAATTGTAATAAATATGATAAGTAGAGATTTTTATGACATTACTACATATAATATCTTAACTCATGCCCATGTAGGATCACATACATTACATTTTGTGTTGTACATTTAAGAATAAATGTATATTTAGACATTGTTTCCATTCATAATGAATATTTTTTATTTTGTACATTTCAAATCAGAAATGCCTGGTATCTTTATATTTTAAATAATTAGAAATCGATAGAAGATAAATGACAATATTTACTGTAGGTTTATGCATTTCCCGGGCAAGAACACATATTTGTATCATAAATACTGACGATGGAAGTGCTTCCCGAAAAGTTTGCAATAACTATTTTTTGAGAAATCAAAAAATAAATGGAAGAAGTGATGCTGTAATAATATATTATGTATGAATTAAAGGAAATAAACATTCAAAATTCTCAAAACTTTATCAGAATAAATTGTTTTATTGTATATCCCATCGCTAAATTATGAAAAATATAATATTTTTGAAATTTGCATGTTTCACCCTATCTATATGACATATTCGACAAAGAATAAAAGTGACAAAACCTAATATTCTACTGTTTATCATTATGTGACCATATTTAAAAATAAAAAGTCCAAAAATATATATACAAACCTGCATAAATTGTGCGAACAAATGTGTCAGCGTTTTTTATATCAATGACATCACTAATAGGGGATACGTCCAGCTTTGCTGCGATTCGGGGCAGAAGAGCTTTACCAAAGGCAGTAGCTGCAGCAACAATGTGAGTAAATTTGTGTTTGCCATTTGCAGCAACGACTAAAGGGGTTATGCTCTCTGGTAGAAACCCCTTAAAATTGCTGCTGTCTGCTACTAAAACTTTTGCCACACCAGGCAAAGAGCTTGCCTGTTCGGCTACCTGAAAAATGAAGCAAAACAATATTGAGAGGATATCCTGGTAATCTTTGTGAGTGATTTATCCTAGACGTCTTTCGCGAAATTGTTTTAGTAGAGCTACCAAGGAAATGTTATTCCTGTACTTCTATCCGCCTAATCGCGAAAGAAACGCATGTTCTTCATAATAAGCGAAAACACTCAACTCGATAAAGTATCACCGAAATGTTGGGCGCAACAACATGCATCCTAGCTCAGAGGTTGGACACGGCCTGCTAATCTCAAGATAGCCGTCTGGAAGCCATGAGCAGTCTGATCAATCAATTTTTTTTTTAAATGTATATGTCATGCAGCAACAAAAAATATGGCCACTTACTTTTCCACAGTTTTCTCCAGCAACCAGAATGGAAACATCCCCTCCAAGCTTCGAAGCTGCACCTAAAGCATTCCGTGTAATCGGCGAAATTGTTTCATTGTTATGTTCAGCAATGACCAATGTGCTCTGAAATCTGTGTAGAGCCTGAAAATAATTTTTTAAAATTATTAATAATAATAAGTGGTAAAAAGTATATTTACTCTTTCAGCTTATATGAAGTATTCTTGTAAAAAGTGGAAACTAACCGTCTTCTGTCTGCACAAATTTTGTGCACTCTACAGCAAAAACTACTATACCAATTCTTTTCATATTTGACATTTAATTTCAGTGTGCAGTACAGATTAGATTGGCTAAAATCCAACGAAACTAAGACCACTTGACATAAGGGCTCAACTACTCCCTTTTAGTCATCTTATAATCAAAAAATTCTTCAAATAAAATTTGTAGCAAAAATCAAAAGAGACAATTCACATGAAATAAATATTTTCATAGGTCATCCAGTTCAAGAGACATTAGCCAAAACCTGTCTGATATTATTCGTGAATTTGATTCCAACAGATACCTTATAAAACTATCTACCAAAATTTCCTTCACGCACTCCAGAAAAATTTAGTTTAATCTTCTAAGGCCCTTCAACATGCAATATATATTCATTTCATTTTAATATCAGCAGGTAAATTGCAGTTGTACATAAGAAATAAATAAATGCTTTTTTTTGTTTTTCCTGTTTTACATAAATATACATATCAATGGCGTTGAAACACAATCTCGAAATGAACATGTCGAAAAACCGACTTTTTCAAGACACAAAAAAATAGCTAAAAAATATTGAGCCCACATAACACCTTATTGTTGGTTTTATTTTACACTTTTGATTGGATAATACTACAGTAATTTCAAACTCTGTGTTATTCATACGTCCGTTGATGCAATATTTCCATATAAAACTAACTCTCACTCTAATGTTTTAAAGAACTCCTCAGTCAATAAATAGGAAAAGCTAAATTCTTACCTGATTCCTGCAAGCGTGGAAACGAAACGACCGGGATAATGTGAACATTTTCTAAATAAATTAATGTTATTACTTCAGCAATAATATCTGAAGTGACTTAACTAATTAATACTGCACAGAACACTGGCCAAGCGACAACTCAACTGATAACGTCGAGACTGAGGTCACATAGACGACTATTATTATCAAAAAAGTAAAATAAGAAAAAAGTTTGATAAGGTTATGCAAAACACAGAATGAGTCGTTCAAAGGATTTTTATTTTTTTACTTTTAATTTACAGTAACGTAAATTGTTATTATTATTATTATTATAGTTAAATGTGATGTTGTCATTCTTCGTCGAATTAATCAAAGCCTTGAACTCTCAGACTCTTCTGTTGTTTTTGTGTGCCTAAACTGTTCTTATTGAGAACTTAAAAGTACACATTTTTCGAATATTTTAATGGTAGTTTTAGAGTTATGCATATGAAAAGATTGAGAAAAAAGCTCAAAATTGAGGATGTTTTTCAAATGACTCTAACTCTTAATTTATTGCAGCTATGAGGATGGGTGGGGTGGCCTCATTTTTCAGCATACAGCATTTTTCAGCAATGTAGCTTTAGTCGGATGTATCATATTATAACAATTTGTTAATAATCGCTTTTCAACAGAATTTCAGAATTTAAATTTTTGAAGAAGTGAAAACACCATTTTATTATTTTATTTTTTAAAATAATGAATGTAGTAACTGTGAACTATTTTACCTGGTGAAGACTAGATTTTTTTTTTCTTTACATATTTGTCTTACCTACTAATCGAAAGTATAGGAATTTTTCCCCGGACCCTGTTTATCTGACTGATAACAGAAGGTCAAAAGTCGGTTTTACATTAGCTACAGTAGTATTATATAGGATCTTCCTACAGTACTGAATAACAAGGCGAAATGAAGGCGCCCGTAACTAAGAGGTAGCTTGCTAGCCTACTAAGCTCAACATCGTGGGTTCGAAACCCGACCAAGGCCCTTGGGTTTTTTTCTGGGAGTTGAAAAAACCTTGAGCACGCCGTCCTTCGGATGGGACTTTAACCTATGGTCCCGAGCCTGGACTTTGTCAGGTACTCGTTAAAAACCCCTTAACCTAGGTGAATAAACCCAGGTAGACAAAATTTAGAACTCCCATAGTAGAGTCGGGCTCATGTCCACCAGAGTGACGATAGAGTGCACTGGCAGTAGACGATATCGTCTATATAATTTATAACAATCAATAAAAGTTTCGTTCCGGAACGGCTTATCCGATTTTCCTCGGAGTTCTACTAATTTATCCCTTTTCGAGGGTAAATTAAAAATATAAAATAAAAGCCATACGCTATTCTTGATAAAAAATCACCTTATATGCTTCAGTTTTGCGGTTTTATACGCCCAAATTTTGTTCACAATTCTGATTCTGCACTTAGTCCTTTGAACTCCGAATTCGAGGCTGACTCTTTTCAATTTCCGCGCTATTTCTAAACGTGATTCGAGACCCGGACTCCGGATTCACGATTCCAAGACCTGGACATGGACCTAAGCAAGATTCGATACTCCGATTCGGGTCTGGAGCCCTCAAATAGTCCGCCAATAAAGAGATTGAAGGTTTAGAGGGAGTGAGGAAACTTAGGCATGAGGCGCAATGTAGCCTTAAATTCAGAGATCGAAGGACCCACAAAAATGCAAAACAGAAGTTAACGGTCCACCATATAAAGAGACCGGTGTTTTAGAGGGAGAGCGGAAACTTACGTGTGACTTGAAGTGTAGCTTAACTTGTAACTTTTGCAAAAAAAAATATTGGAGAGACTCGTTAATCTATTCAATTTTTACAATTTGAGTCTTCATTTAAAAGTCTGTGTTTTGAAAATTATTTTATACTATGTTTCGTACGTAATTTTTATGTTGTCAAACGAAATTTTGTTTAAAGAAATCATTCTGTTGCATAACCTAAGTTTGTTTCAATTATTTCCCTAAACAATAATTTTTTTTTTTTTTTTAAATTCAAAAATGTCCTTCATTGCAATCTGTGTAGGTTATAACATTAAAGTTTTGTCTACAAGGTCGGAATGATTTTTTTGATTTATCAGAAAACCATGTCATTATAAAAGTCTTAGAGAATAAGTTCATATGTTTGTTTGAGGTTGGGCTAACTCAAGACATAAAATGAGTGCTAGCTCTTAAACGGCAACATCATTAAACACCCAGTTCTAATATAAACCATAGAAGGGGGTGTTAACATTTTGAGGGGGGCGTCAAATGTGTGTTTGCTTTTTAAAGGTTGATCACGATACTTGCTATTTTAAGGATGACAACACTTAAGATATAGGCTAACTCAATATTCGTGTTGGAAAAGGAGGTTGTGGAGGTACTTAAATATAAAATGAGTTTTAATACAGTTTAATGATCGGATTTTCATGAAATTTCACATGTAGCATCCTTATGAGCCTTTCATAATTTGGAAGTGATCTAATATCGAGGGGAGCGGGTAAGTACCTCTACGACCTGAAATTCAAAGAAAATAACATATTAAATCATCTAACTCATATTTTTTGTTCAAAGTTGCTAACCGGGCAATGCCAGTTTTTTTAAATATTGATTCTAACAAAGGGAGTTCTTAGGTAACTTACGAAAAAATGTTTTGGCATAAAAAAAGTAAATTCTAACTTTAACATTGGGGGCCATGGTGGCCGTGCGGGCTAGAGCGTAGGGCTTTGGTCGCATGGTCTCACCATGGTTTGCGGGTTCGAATCCCGTCCGGGAGTCAGTTTTATTTCTTAGATAGAACTTCCTCCCGGGGCCATGGATGTCGTAAATAATTAGATATAACACATTGACATGGCTAATATGCACCGTACATAAAGCCAAAAAAAAAAAATAATTTTAACATTGAAGTTATGCCAGGAAATACGAATTGAGGGGGGCGACGTTGGTGCCTTTCAATTATTAAAGCAGAAAGGTATAAATTAATATTTTTGTCCAATATGCCTAACTATATTTTCTCTAAATGTAGTGTAGAGAAACGTAACCGTAAGTTCCATTCAATAACATTTCTATATTAATTTACGTCAATGTTCTAATAATTATTTTATTTTTCCTTCAAGAAGTTGGCAGGTTTCTTGTACAACTTTTTTTACCTAATAAATAAATTTGCACTATGAAAATTTTCCATCTGGAAGACAGATGTCAAAACTTCTCTTGCAAGAGAGTAAAAATCTATATAAGTGAATCGAAACTAGCAATTTGCAATATGTTTTTATGGAAATTTACATATCGTCACTGTTATGTCAAAATGTTGTATGTCTAAAACACTACTTTTCAGGAGAGACAAAAAACTGTTTAGTTCTTTACTGCAAGACGATATCAACGACTAACTTCAACTACATACGTACATGACTACAATCAAAATAAGTTTGGTATTTTCAATGTTTACTTGTTCTTGCACCAATTCATTTTGATTTGGGTCAGAGTTTTCATTTTGATGTTGGCTGGGCAAATCCAAAAGGCAGTTTAGTACCCAGTCACGAATTGATCTTTCACCAATGCAAAATGTATTCTCAAACATTTTTTTGCAAACTCTTACTTTTGCACCAGCTACCTTAAGAAAATACTCAAAAGAATTCTGTTTCCGACTATTTTCTGCTTCTGTATCATTTCTTCTGAAAACAGGCTTTTGTTTTTCAATTAATGGTACTATTTTTGCCTTTTTAGCTTCCCATCCATCTACGCTCTTCCAAAAATTGTCAAACAAAATTTTTCTGTCATGTTCATTTACCTCTTCACATTATGTAGCCCTCAGTCCCTTACATTGACATCGAGGTTTCATGGACCTCTCTTTTCTTTCATTGTTAAGACAGTACATTCCATCGTCTTGTTTTTTAATACCAACCTACTGTTCACCTCTCTGACGTTTTATAGCATTAGAATTTCTTGCCCAGTCATTTTTGTTAACATCATCGCCTCTTCGTCTCTTTTTTTTATTACAATTTGGATCTTGATGCATGAGTTGACCTTCTTCTTGAACTTCGATGGTAGTCTTATTTAAAGTGTCATCCCCATCATTTTGTAAAAGGGTAGGCACTTCTTCAACAATGACAGGTGCATCAGGTTATGACATACGACAATTTGTTACTACAAAACATTTTAACATGCAGTCATATATTTTTTTCTATCAACTGATGACATACAATATTTTGCCAGTAGATAGAAATTGCTAAACAGTGTACTTTAAAAATATAATATTGTTTTTGGAAATGTGACATACGACATTTTGACATAACAGTGACGATATGACAAACTGAAGATTTTTCTTAAAAATTGTCAAGCGGGTAAAATTAGTATGAGGTTAAATGAGTTTTCAATTTGAGATTTACCTTTAGTTATACAAAATAAAGGGGAGGTTATGCATTCGAAGTTGAGTTTTCAACGGAATTTCATATTTTCAGACTACCTGAATCCAAAAATGCCTGAAAACATGATAACTTCCGATAGATTGAATACATTGAAAATTTTATATATATTGATAAAGAATCACATAATGATGACGAAAATTTAGTAAGAGGATTTATAATTCTCTGAGTAAAAAGACACCTAATAATTTTCAAAAAGAAAACGTTTATTGATTCGCACTGGGGAAATTCATAGATGAATTTTTAAAATTATGTTATTCGTTATAAAATAAATTTTTGATTGATATATTTATTATATTTCAGGTGCATTGTGTGAAGGAAGAAGACTTTAAGAAAGAGTATGGAGCGACGATCGCCAAATGCGCCAAGGAGCACGAGGTCGAAGGAGGCTTCAAGAGTTCAGGTTAGTAAAGTGCGACACAGATATAGTGTGAACCTGCCTTATAATCTCTGCAGTAAATGATACTTTCAGTCCCAAAATATTTCGATTTAGAAGTAGAACAACGAGAAAAGTTGGAGTCTAATTCATATTTATTCTACACTAGCGGGTTCCCCCGGCATTACCCGCATGTAAATTTGGTACTAATAATTAAATTAGAAAATGAGTAAAATCGGTATTTCAAAACGGTAGGTAGTCACTATAACCACTGAGCCACCGAGACACCTATCTGGCTAATTGACATATTGAAACATCCTCTCAGCCAAACACACTAACCACTTATCAAGGACTTCTCTTAGAATAGTAGCCATTCATACTAACCACGTAAACCTCTTTAAGGAGTGTAAGACTAACCACCATCATAGTGGTGCAATAACTTATCTCTAAATCAAGGCCTGTTGGACTTGTTCGGCAATCTTTGTTAAACCATTCATTCAACCCCCTGTGGTTAAAAAAATTATGCAAAATAAATAAAAAAGATATAAGTATAAATAATAATTGAATTAATAAAATCAACATTAATTAAATAAACAATAAATTACCACATTTCCTGTAGAAATTTTATAACTGGTCTTTTTCTAAATTTCAATTTCTATAGTAATTTCCGAAAAGGGCCCTAGAAAAGTATTAAAAGTTCAAGACGTGCAATTTTTAAGAAAGTGGAAGTTAATTAAAAAAAATTCAATTAACAAACTTTTCATTTGGATTTCTAAAGAGATGTCATATAGTTTTTCTAAATTTATCAAAAATATAAAAACTAATCCAAAGGTTTTTTAAATCATCTTACTGGGCCAACAGGAAAAATGAATAGCATAGAATGTACGAGAACAAATAATTGGGTTTATTTACTTAAACTACATAATAAAATTAATAACTAAGAGATAAAAAAAATCAAATTATCTACAAAAAGGAATGTTACAAGCTAATTTTTACATTTATGTTTTAGTCTCTTTTCTCTCTAAATACTGACCATTCTCAAATTTACGTTATTTTAGGGCATATAAATCATATAATTAAATTAAAGTACCTTCTTTGTGCGTCTATTTCAATTAAAACTCCAATTAATCACAATCAATTCACTACAACTTAGTTCTCCACACCTTAGCCTAAAACCCCCTACACACGTCCCGACAAAACCACCCAACTGTTGGGACAGACAATGTTGGGCCCGACGGTTGGTGAGTGTGTAGGTTTGTCGGCAGACAAAAAGAGTTGTACCTGACGGTCGGGACGACAGATCTAGTTGGGTCAGCGTGATATCCCAACAGCCCCCGACAGCAGACTCCACCACCCTAAAAACCTGTCGGGTCGGTATGTGTGTAGCGTTGTCGGCCGATACACGAATCAGTTAACTCCAGGTAGCCATTCAGTGTTGATTCTTTGTCCCTCCCAGTTGCTAAATATCGGAATGTCACAACAAGCCGCTCTTCAGTACTTAAGCTTTCCCTCATGACCGTATTTGTTCTTTCAATGAAAGGTTTCACTTTAGCAAGCAAATGTAGGAAACAATCCTCATCCATTCTCAAATAATTGCGGAAATCGTTTCCTTCAAGTTCCCGAAGTAGGTTCATGTGGGTAAATTTTTCCGCTCCACCAACCACTTCTTCGCCCATAAACTTCTCTTTTTCTTCTTCTTCTCTTCATCGGCAATAGCCATAACGGCTAAAGCTAAACCAATTTTTTGCTTTTTTGATAAATTTGGTGCCATTGGAAAACAAATCCAGAGCACTTCGAGATCACAACTTCACTCCACGAGATCACGTTGGCTACTAACGTGTAGTCTTGTCGGGTGGTACTGTCGGGACGTGTGTAGAGCTCACCCCAACAGGGATGGTCGGGGAGTTCAGTTGTGTCAGGTGGTACTGTCGGGACGTGTGTAGGGGGTTTAAACTCTCTCTCCATCTCAACTCAGACCCGTCTCACCTCAACCCAGACCTCGACTCTTCTACACTAATTAAAAACAGCTGATGTTCATGTTTTGTTTTTTATTCATGAATTGTAATTAAAAAACAATTTAAAGTTAAAGACCCCTGCCCTAGGTTAATAAAAATGTATGGTAGGCAAAATTTCAGACTGCCACAGTAGAGTCGGGCTCATGTCCACCAGAGTGACGAAAGAGCGATCTGGTAGTAGGCGGTATAACATCATAGTTAAAGCCCGGGCATGAGTCATAATAACTAACTAACTATACGACCAAAAAACTAATAATAAAATAAAATAATTTTCAGGAAATTTCTGATTAATTACTTTAATGATGACCAATTTAATGTAGTTCAAATCCCTGGTAAAATAAACGGAATGGCACCCGCTTTCTGAATTTTCCTAACTATAGACCATATGAAGATAGTAATTTAATATTGAACAACTAATATTATTTTCGTCGATAATGTTCACCTGCGACGACCATGAATATGTGATATTTATTTTAAAGGATTATTTCATAAGTTATTGTTTACATTTGCGTTCTGTTTCAGATATGGACGGGGATGCTGCCCACCACATAAAGGTAACGCTAACAACTAAACTCAATCTGCTGAGGCGGATTTACACGTGACCAACTTCAATCAATACTCTTCTTTTATTTAGCTTTTCTATAGACTATTCCAAAAATATAACATTTTATACTACTTTTTGGGACAGTGCGGGGGGGGGAAGGAGAGTGCATTAAATGGGGGGAAAAAATAAAACATATTTGTACACAAATCTGTACAATTTTTAATGTTTCCTAACTATAAATATTTCCATTGTAGCTCAGTGGTATGCGTGCTTGACTTCTGAGCTCAAGGTCGTGGGTTCGTAGCCCGACCGAGGCCCTTAGTTTATTTTATCTGGGAGGTAAAATAAACTTAAACACGCCGTCCTTCGGATGGGACGTTAAGCGATGGTCCCGAGCCTGTACGATGTCAGGTACTCGTTAAAGACCCCTACCCTAAATGAATAAAAATTTAGGGTACCTAGGCAAAATTTAGGACTCCCACAGTAGAGTCGGGCTCATGTCCACCAGAGTGACGAAAGAGCGCCTTTTTGAATATGATAAAGAGTGTGAATTTATATATTTTTTAAAATCCTCAACAAAATAAAAATTAACAAAACTAGAAAATATAATTATTTCTGAACAAAAAGTTCTATTAAGTAACTAATTTTCTTCAAATTTGACCTAAATGTTGAGCTCCTACTGGACTACATAGTAAATTTCAGTAAAAACGTTTTACTTAAGTGTGACACAAGTCAAAACGTTTTGATAAAGAAAATAGGGAAAACTCAGGGAGGGAAACACAACAATATCCGTTCACTATTTTAAATTATAATCTCTGTTTGAATGTTTATTAATTTATTTTCTATTCATTTCAGTTACTTTGTTTTTGTTTTTCCTTTTTTCTTTAAGAGTTTTTTTAATTTACTCTTAAGCAGTAGCATTGTTTTTAATTTAACTGATTATCTGGTTAAGGAACTTTATTGTATAATTGTACCTTGTAAAAGCGACTGTTATAATAAACTCTTCTTCTTCTTCTTCTTCAAATTTGAATTATTTTTTGAGCATTTTTATTTTTATTTTAAAGTTTCATTTTTCTTGAAATTAAATACAATATTTATGTATGTTTTAGTGTTTCATGGCTTGTTTACTGTCAGAAGAAAGCATTGTAAGTAGTTTTTGTTTTATGTTATATATATATTATCTATATTTTTTTATCTTTTGCAAACTGTCATAATTGTGTTTAGACACTAAGAACTGACTTTCGAACGGTAAAGTGTTCTGTTGTTTCTCTTGCTACTACTCTACTCATGCTCGGATTCTTGCAAGACAGGCTTGGACCAGGCCGTAACATCGCTGCTCCCGTGGCTGGTCGACAATGGTCTCAGCATCTCTCAGTCAAAGTCTGCCGTTTGTCCTTTCTCGCGACAACACAGGTTCCCACTCGGGGAGAATTTAGCTTTGGGGGGATTGGTCTTCCCTTGCGTGGCCAAGGTTAAATTCTTAGGCTTGGTTCTAGACCGGAAGTTTAACTGGAACAGCCATATCTCCTCCATAATCCAGAAAGTAGAAAAATATATTAATATCCTTAGACTAATAACAAACAGAAATTGGGGGGCAGATCCTAGTATTGCATTACTATTTTATAGAAACGTAATTAGGGCAGTTTAACTTCCGGTCTAGAACCAAGCCTAAGAGTTTAACCTTGGCCACGCAAGGGAAGACCAATCCCCCCAAAGCTAAATTCTCCCCGAGTGGGAACCTATGTTGTCGCGAGAAAGGACAAACGGCAGACTTTGACTGAGAGATGCTGAGACCATTGTCGACCAGCCACGGGAGCAGCGATGTTACGGCTTGGTCCAAGCCTGTCTTGCAAGAATCCACGGTCTTGTGTTGCGTATACAGGCAGATATCATCTGCGTACTGCAATATACTTATGTTGCGAGGAATACATCGACACAAATCCAAGGAGTAGATAACGAATAGAAGGGGAGAGAGAATTCTCCCCTGCGCCAAACCCTAATTTGTAACCCTGGAACTATGCAGTGAGCTGTTTATCAATAGATGAAGGCGTCTATTCGAGAGTAAGTTAATGATCCTGTGAGTAAAACTGGCTGGCAAGTCCAAACTTAGCATCTTGTTCGCTAGAACAGGAAGTTGAACAGAGTCATAGGCCCCTGTGAGATCCAGGAACAGTGCCAATGTCTGATGACGATTAGTAAACCCAGTGTGGATATCTAAGGTGAGGGAGGCTAAACTGTCATAAGTGGACCTGCCCTTCCGAAACCCGAACTGGTAAGATGGGATCTTGTCCTGCGACTCCAGCCACCACTCAAGCCTGTTCTTCACCATTCTTTCGAAGGTCTTCAACATGCAAGATGACATGGCTATCGGTCTGTATGAAGCTCCATCACTGTGGGATCTACCCGGTTTTAGCAATGGGATAACCAAATAATCCTTCCAATCCTCCGGGAAGACCCCAGAAAGCCAGATCTCATTAAATGCCTTCAACAGGTGGAGTTTGGTTGTGACCGGCATATTCCTGATCATGTCATAATGGATCCCGTCCATCCCTGGAGCCGTATTCTTACTGTTGGATTTGATCGCCATGTTCAGTTCGGCCAGCTCGAACCTGTCTGTTAGGAAGTGTCTCTCTGATATCCTGTCCATTGCTCCCACCCACGCCGGAACGAAGGGAGGGGCCAAACGTTCCATGAAGTCCACACACCACTCTCCCGTCTCTAAAGGGGGCTTATTACTTTTCTTCCTGTTTGATAGTTTTTTTATTTTGTCCCAAATTTCTTTTACAGGAGTACATCTGTTCAAACTACCACAAAATTCGCGCCAAATATTAATTTTACTTTCTTTTACCGCCTTCTTAAATTCCGCATCCGCTCGTTTATATTTCATGAGATTCCCCAAATCCGAATTCTTTTTATAATTATTGAAGTTGGCTTTTCTTTTGTTTAACAAATCGCTGAGGTTTTCATTCCACCAGGGACGATTAAATTTGGGATTTATATATTTTCTAAATTTCGGGATTGCTTCTGCAGCTGCTTCATTTATAACGTTAATGCAATGGTCATACCCTTCATTTAGACTACTGTCTGAACTCCTGAATTTATCATTCATGGAATAACTAAATTTTTCCCAATCAGCTTTTCTAATGTTCCACCTTCGAAAGGGTGTGACGAGGAGTTTGTTAATAGAAATATCATTTAAAGACATTACAATGGGGAGGTGGTTAGAGCCGTGAGGGTCAGACAATGTCTCCCAATCCACTTTACTGGCCAAACCTGAAGAACAAAAAGTGACATCCACCGCCGAGTTGCATTTCTGGGCAACGTTATTAACATAAGTAGGGCTGCCATCATTTACAACTATCATATTGCTGTTTTCAACAGCCGCTAAAAGATTTTTTCCCTTCTTGTCACATCTATCGCAACCCCAAGAATAGTGGTGAGAATTGAAATCACCTCCAACCAAGGTAGGTTTTGGAATGCCTCGCAACAACCGGTCCCAGTCTGCCTCTGCCACTTGGTTGTTGGGCTCATTGTAAATAGAGATGATACTGATGGCAGAATTGGAGATTAACCTAATCTCCGCTCCTACCATCAGCACATTCCTTACCTTGTAAAAATTGGTGATCTGGGTGTAGGGGATGCTACTCCTAATGAGGAGCGCTACCCCGGACCTGGCGTCTGCCCTGTCCTCTCTCAGCACATTGTACCCCGGGAACCCGACATACACTCCTGGCCTGAACCACGTCTCAGACACAAGGGCCACGTCGATACCGTGCTTGTGCAACATCCACTCCAAACTGGCTTTGTTGGCTACAGCAGAACGAGCGTTCCATTGAAGGATCTTAAGAGTTCTGTCCATAATAAATATTTAATTTTTTATTAAATCGCCCAACTGGACTGAGAAGAGAGCAGACTAAATATGGAAGTATGCAAAGAATGGGAATTCTATTAAATAGTATGTAAATGGATTTGTATGTAAGTACACCCAAAAAGGCGCACGTAAACACGAGAACCAGAGGGAATTCACAACTAAAACCATAAACGCAGGAAATTGAATTATTATTTACAAATAAGAAAAGAGGCTTCAGTGAATTGAGCATTCCTTGAAATGATTTTGGAAATAAACTCATTACATTAATTGGATACGGACCTATCATCATTTACTTTAAATTTTTCCACATTTTCTGAACCGTCGCTTACCAAATTGTGCAGGGTCATTGCCAGCAACTCAACGATCTGGTCCTTGGACAGTGAGGAGTTCTGGATCTTACTAATTAGGTTAGACAGAGATTCCACGAACCTCTCCATGAAGGAGGCCGCCTGAGGGTTGGTCTCGATCGGCTGGAGAGGTAAGGAAGGGGTCGAAAGGACAGGCCACTGCGAGCCTTTAGGTGCAGCGTAAGGGGAAAACCGTCTCACTTTAATTTTAGTTTTTTTGCTAAGCATATTAACAGTATTATTTTTGTTTTCGGGGGAACTATTTGAATTACTGTCCAAGACAGGAAATTCCGACATATTTTCTAATAGGTTAAATTTATTTTTAGTAACGGTCGAATAGAGGGTTGTGGAAATAACAGACTGTTTTTTCTTTTCGAGGTTTGCGACATAGACGGGACACTCCCGATAGGTGGCCTTATGGGGACCTTTGCAATGGACACAGACGGGGAGGGTGAAGGTACATTCGGAGGAGGCATGCTTGTCCCCACAGATCTCGCATCACACAGAGCCTCGGTACTGCGCCTTGACATGACCAAAGTTCAGACATGAGTAACACTGAAGAAGGGGGGGGGGCACGTAGGGGGCCACCGGACACCTAGCTCCTTAGATATAAACGTATTCTGGCAGTCTTTGGCTGTCGAATGTTAGAACGCATGTACCTAGTTTAATGCGCTGAGACGGATCCTCTTTCTTGCCTCTTGTCATTCGTTTAATTTCCACTATTTTTGATGGGGATTTCACAACCTGCAAAATTTCATCATCATCCAAGGAAGTGTCCACCCCGCCAATGACACCCCTCTTATTAATTAAATGGCGCGGAATGAACGCATATGCATGTTTTTCCTTCAAAAATTCCCACGTTATAAAACTATTAGCGGCCACAGAGGAACTGAAGGTTACATGGAACCTATTTTTCCCTGCAACCGCTATATTTGAGATGTCTTTCACATATTTAAAGTTATTGGAGAACATCCACTTTCCAAAACCCATCGGGTGAATGGAACCTAGCGTTCCCTGCAAACCTTCCACATAAACACAGAATGGACCAACATCAGTGTCCTTAAACTTACCTGATTGTAATTTAGATATTTTATTGGCAACCTGTAATTGGTCCGCTGCGCTGCTGCAAGACTCAACCACTTGCTGGCTCACGAGAACCTTGGCCGAGCCCCTGTGGATCTCCTCTGCGGCCTGTCTCTTGCCCCCCGCCTTGGCAACTACCGGGCCCGGGCTCAAGTCCATCCCTGCTCCTCCTGCTGCCTCCTGCTCCATTAATGGACTATCGCCCACTTCACCACTACTTCCCGGGGGCTCCTCACCCCCGCTTGAAGCGTGCATCCCTAACTCACTAAATAATACTTACGAAAAAGTTGAAGATTTAAATTAATTTTATGATAAGAATAAATTATTTTAAAGGAATGAAGATATAAGAACACAAACTAACGAAAGAACCAACTGAACTCCAAATTTAAATTGAACTAGTAAATATTTGAAAATTATTTAGAACTAAAAAAAAAAAAATTGTTTTTTGTAAAATTCAAATGAATAAAACCAAAGAACTAATTTTTTTTTTTTTTTTTTTTTTTTTATGGTTTCCAGATTTACTTTGTGAAGCTCCATTCTAGGAATAGATAATTAAAATACACAATTTCTTTGTCAAACTTCACTATATATTCTCAAATACTCAACTAGTTTCGCCGTGTTAAGGCATTATCAAGAGTCACTTACAAACTGACAGAATTGGTTGACAGGGTAGAAGGTACAGTTATGGAGGGGGTTTTTAGGTAATGACGGGGAATCCCTCCATAACTGGGATTCCCCGTCATTACCTAAAAAAAACCTCCATAACTGTACCTTCTACCCTGTCAACCAATTCTGTCAGTTTGTAAGTGACTCTTGATAATGCCTTAACACGGCGAAACTAGTTGAGTAAGTATTTGAGAATATATAGTGAAGTTTGACAAAGAAATTGTGTATTTTAATTATCTATACCAAAGAACTAGTTAAAGTCAGTCTGAACTTTGTGCTGACGTTGGCATAATCCGAAACCAGCACACTCTATGATCCGTTACCTTTAACACTTATTTAATACTTAATTTTTCATCGAAATTGACATATCAGTGTCAATTGTAAGAAAAATGTATCCCATAACCTACAGAAATTCCAACATCAAAATACATCTATAAATGCATTTATCTTACTTTATATACATACATCCTTCTAATCATTAAAAAAAAAAAAATACTTCAAGTTGACTTAACTGAGTCATAATGAATTAGCGACATTTCAAAAAAATCGATAAAGAACATTTTTTGTTCCCGCCTGTAACTGAGATTTTTTAACACTGAATGCTTCAATACCGAATTTAGCCTCATGTCAATCCATGATAAGGAGATATAAAACGTTGATATTATTATTTTCAAACAAAATTATTTTGTTATATTTTTTGGAAACTCCATTCTTAGTTCAATTCCACTTATTAAAGAATAACCTTTTTTTTTTTGTTTGATTTTCATCAGCTAACCAAGGATGGCAGTCTTGATCTGGAAGCTGGAAAAGCTAAATTCCAAAAACGCTTCGCAGATGAACCAGAAAAATTGGCAAAACTTCTGAAATCTCTTGAAAAATGCACCACCGAAGGTAATATACATAATAAATATAAAATACATAAAAAACAAAAAACAAAAAAAAAAAACAGACAGTTTCCAGAAATGGTCTCTAGAACATTTTGAAAAAATGGTAACACACAATTTCTAATTTTGTCATGATTACGTAATTTTCTCTAAGGGGAAATAATAAAAGCTTGCCTTCTGAGGTCTAGATAGCGGGTTCGAAACCCGTCCGAGTAGCTTTTTTATCTGGAAGGTGAAAAAACCTTGAGCAATGGCCCCGAGCTTGTACTATGTCAGGTACCGTTGAAGACCCCTACCCTAGGTGAATAAACCTGGATAGCCAAAATGTAGGACTCCATCTGAAGCCCGGGCATGAGTCACTATAACTAACTGTAGTCAAACCTTTTATTATTGCTGTTTATTGTTTGGGTGCACCTTGCTGTGTAACATGACCCGTCCTGTCTGTAGAGGGAGCTCGGGATCTCACTAGTCCTTAAAGTGAGCTTAGTGTTAATAAACCCAATATTTGTTCTCTTATTCTATGCTATGCATTTTCCCTGTGAACCAAGTAAGATAATTTGTACTGGATTCGATTGAACATTTTTGCAAATTTAGGAAAACAAGTGGCATCTCATTATTAGCTTTAGAAGAAAGCCATCGATATTTTTTTTAGGGCTCTTTTCGAAACTACTGTAGAAATCAAAATTTATTAGAAGACCAGTAACAATTTCTACAGGAAATGTGATAATTTAATATTATTATTATTATTTCTATTAATTTTATTTAAATGAATTATTATTATTTTATTTAATTTTACATTCTTTATAATTATCACATTTTTAGCAAACTGTAGGCAAACCTGTTTACGTATTAAGTACATATTTTTTTGTTTCAGTTAAACCTCAAGAAGACAAATGTGAGACAGCGTTCGAATATATGAAGTGCAAAAGGGATCAGGTTTATTTAACAGCATATTTATATAAATATTTAGCCATAATCGATATTCGTTAACTGTATTCATTTTTCTCTTGTCAAAGTATGTTTTTATCTAAACAAATGCAGAAAAATGTGAAACACTTTGACCACAGAAATAATCTTCAACATTGCAACACAATGTTAAGGAGATTTAAATATAAAATATGTGATATGGCCATTAGTAGAATTTTCTCATAGCAAACAGTTTTTTTTCAAATCATTCTCCCACGTAGTTAGGACCACTGGGCATCACAGCTAGTATGTGCCTTGCAGCGGCGGACCCCACAGCTAGTACGTAGGTCACTACTACTACATGCGAAATTTCATGACAATTCGGCCATTAGTCCCTACAACCCCCCCTCCCGTTCGAAATGTTGACCGTCACACACCCTATTTTTCTATTTGGCCTACAGGAATACCACATGTAAAATTTCGTGACAGTCCGACCATTAGTAAATGACCTAGAACTATATTCATACTTAGGCCTACCCCTACAACCCCCCCTCCCGTTCACAATTTTGTGACGTCACACACTCTGTTTTTCTACTTAGCCTTTAAGAATATTACAGATGAAATTTCATGACAATCCGACCATTACTTAATGAGTTAGCACTATTTTTATGCTTAGCCACCCCTTACAACCCCCCCTCCCGTTCGAAATTTTGGGACGCCACAGCCTATTATTCAATCGGGCTCGAAAGAATGCTAAATGTGAAGTTTTATGGAAATCCGTCCAGCCGTTTGGGCTTGATGCTGGAGCAAACAAACCCTGTTTCAGCTTTATTAATATTAGTTGAGGAACGCGGACATATTGTGGAAACTTGTAATAAATAAATAAAACAAACTTATTTTAAAATATTGTCTATTACACTAAAAATATAAATATATATAACTACCGGTTTCGGCCTTACACCATCGTACAAGTTATGAACTAAGTTTTGTTCTCTGTGAACTAACTTAGTTCATAACTAGACCTGACGATGGTGTAAGGCCGAAACCGGTAGTTATATATATTTATATATTTAGTGGAATAGACAATATTTTAAAATAAGTTTGTTTTATTTATTTATTATTGATAAACACTACTACCAATAATTATACCTAATACTAATAGCACTTATTGTTAGTAATATTTCCTAATGAAATTCATTGTTCATTGTTTGAGGTGATATAACTTCATTCGTATTGGTTCTATCTCAAATTAGAAATTTTTGATAAAGATCAATTTCTTAAAGGACTAACATTTTTTAAGTAAATCAAGCAAACGTATATTTGCTTGTTTCATATATTATTTATACAGTTGTGAATACCTATTTGTAAATTTCCAAAAACCAATAGGGCACTCACAAAGTTCCCAACACATTCATTCACAGAGATATATCATCGCAAAACATGTTCAAGGGACTTAAAACGTGTAATCCGTTGGAAACTCGATCTTGAATTTTAGGGGGATTACAATATTTTATGGTCTCACCTTGCAATATTTTATAGGTACCTTTAGGCCAAAAACACTTTGGGAAATACTCTTATAAACATCAAAAATAATAATATTTGTATAAATACTAAATTATTTTTTTTGTATTGTTCTCAGATTCGGAAGCTCTTTGCAAACTAGAGGAAAAAAATGAAGTGGGTATGAGGCATCGCTTGGTAGGAGATTATGTTAGCTTCTCAACTTTATGACAACTGTTGGTGGTCCATTCTGAGATGACAGTCGAGTCCACGCACCTCTCTTGCCAACGTCTCTCACATCTCATTCAACATTATTACCTTACTGATGTGATGTCCTCAGCCTACTTGCAAGTGCACCAACTAAACTTTATCTTTGTGTCTGTAAATATAACAAATACATTCTTGTGAAACACTAAAGGGTATCTGTCAGTATGTGCCCTATAATATTTAATTTAGTTTATATAATGTATAAATAAGTAATTAGATTTATCAGTCCAACAATTTTTTTTATTTTTACCACAACTAGTTTCGGCAATTTGCCATCTTCAGGTGGTGAATCTTACTAGAGAAGAGGTCAAGGGACACGTTGGAGTATCAGGGACCAGCTGGACACTCTTCTCTAGTAAGATTCACCACCTGAAGATGGCAAATTGCCGAAACTAGTTGTGGTAAAAATAAAAAATTATGTTGGACTGATAAATCTAATTACTTATTTAACAAGTTAGTCCACTACATCTGCCTACCACCAAGTAATATATATTATGTATTATCCTTTTTATTTCAGAATGTATTGTGGTAGATTATGTATTAAGCTAGACAGTCTAATAGTCTACCCGTAACTTTAATGTCACTATGATAATGCCAGTAGCATGCATGCTCTGCTTGTTCACCACTCATCTTGAGATGTCTGGTTCAAATCCCAGCCGAGAGAATATTGACTGAACAAACCGCTAGTTAACCTATTATTTTTGTCAGCATGGTTCATTGATATGTACTTCCCCAGACCGAGTTAATCAATTATGTTTTCGCTCTCCCTTCAAAGCCAATCGACCGTTGAGCTAAACTCAATATTTGTCTTACATAGGTACTTCTAAATCTCATAAAAAATTTCATGTCGATACATTCATTACATCAGCAGCTATTAAGACTATTTGAATCGACCCCCTTCTCTAGCCCCCTTCCCTTCGATCGATTTCGCGGAAAACTAGTAGATGCTATCCTTGTAAGATTTTAAATCTAAATATGAAATTTCATGTCGATACATTCATTATATCGGCAGATATTGGAATTTTTAAGTTGAGCCCTCCCTTTTTGATCCTCCCTCCCCTTCGAATAATTCCGCTGAAAATTAATAAGTGTCGTTCTAACGAGCTTTGAATTTAGAAGTTCTTAAAGTTTTTGTGTTAAGCCCTCTCCCTAATCCTCCCCCCTCCCCCTATCCTTGTGCCGATTTGGCTTTAAACCAATAAGTGTCGTCCTCAGAGGTATCTAAATGCAAATATAACGTTTCGATTCGATACTCATTTAATTGGGAGTTATCATGTTCACAGAGACAGACACCCAGACAGAAATGTTTTTTTCTTTTTCATTTTTGGAATCAGGAGGTCGGAAAACATGAAATTCCGTTGAAAACTCAGCATCGAATTTCTGATTGATTACATAACTTCATCTATACTTCGTAAGCTGGGGAAGTGAACCTTTTAATTTAATTTTTATTGTTCATCTATTTTCAAACAAAAACATTTACTAAGAAAACGATAGGTACCTAAAAAATGTATAAGTTTAAAAATTTTCAAATTTAAATTATATAATGTAGAAGTTCGAGGTTCTGTCGTATAAATGAAAACTCAATATTTGGCCAACGTTTCGGAAACTACATATTTATTTCCTTCTTCAGGGCCTACAGAATACAACAAACAAATTAGTCATTATGCACAATGATATAACTAGATACTTAATAATAATGTTAAAAAAAGATGGAAAAAATGTTTATAAATAAATGAAAGAAAAAAAAAACTAAATAAATAATAAAAAATAAATTAAACATTTTTTTTTGAAAGTAGTAATAAAATAATCTATATATAACAATATCGTATTATATATATATAATAAATAAAAATTACCTTATAATGACTTGAGTGGATGTGTGTGGTGAAGGTGTTGAGAGTTTGTGTCCGGTAAACTCTCAACACCTTCACCACACACAACTAGCCAAATCATTATAAGCTAATTTTTATTTATTATATATATATATATATATTGTTATATATAGGTTATTTTATTAATTCTGTAGGCCCTGAAGAAGGAAATAAATAGTTTCCGAAACGTTGGCCAAATATTGAGTTTTCATTTACACGACAGAACCTCGATTTCCTTCTACATTGAAAAGATACTGTCGACTCTATTAATCATTATATTATATAATTCAAACAGTTACAATAATTATTACATTTCATGGCGCCGGTAGCTCAGAGATAGCCTGCTTGCCTACTGAGCTCATGATCGCGGGTTTGAAACCTGGCCGAAGGCCCTTAGATATCTTGGCGGTAAAGAAACCTTGAGCATGACGTCCTTCGAATTGGACTATAAGCGACTATGTCAGGTACTCGTTAAAGATCGTTTTACAATATTGAAATTAAACGATTAGCGATTTAGCAAAGGAAAAAAAAAGTGAGAAAAAAAAATGCAAATATGTAGGTTAAGGACAGAGAAGTAGCCGGGAACTTTCCTGTCTTCCGGATATGGGAGGTAACTTTAATGTCAAATTAACCCTTTCAAACGTCTTTCTGTGTGTAGGTGTATGTGTGTGTGTGAACACGAATGTCTCTCTGTGTGTAGGTGTATGTGTGTCCGTGAACACGAACGTATCTGTGTGTGTGTAGGTGTATGTGTGTCTGTGAGCACGAATGTCTCTCTGTGTGAAGGTGTATGTGTGTCTGTGAACACGAATGTCTCTCTGTGTGTAGGTGTATGTGTGTCTGTGAACACGAATGTCTCTCTGTGTGTAGGTGTATGTGTGTCGAATGTCTCTCTGTGTGTAGGTGTATGTATGTCCGTGAACACGAATGTCTCTCTGTTAGTAGGTGTATGTGTGTCTGTGAGCATGATAACTCCCGATAAAATAAATGTATCGACACTAAATGTTATATATGTATCCAGAACTCTCTAAAGACGACGACACCTATTTTCAGTCAAATCGGCCAAAGGTTAGTTAGTTATTGTGACTCATGCCTTGGCTTTAACTATGAGGTCATATCGCCTATTACTAGACCGCTCTGACTCTACAGTGGGGGGTCCTGAATTTGCTTTCTCAGCTTTATTCACCTAGGGTAGGACTCTTTAACGAGTACCTGACATCTTACAGGCTCGGGACCATCGCTTAACGTCCCTTCGAAAAGACGGCATGCTCAAGGTGTTTTCACCTCCCAGACAAAGAGAAGAGGAAGATTAGGAGGAAGGCTCAAATCGAAAATCTCAATAATTGCCGATGTAATTAATGTATCAACCTAAAAGTTTATAAAAAAATGAAGAAAAACTGTTTTTTAAATATTTTTCTTCTTTATTTATTTTTTTATTACTAGTTTCACAATATCTCTAGAGATAATGTTAAGTACCGTTAAAAGTGTATAAATAAACTTCTCTGATCAAGGAGGGCGAGACTCAAAAATCCTGGTAACTGCCGATGTAATGAAATGAAAAGGAATTTTATTATTCTGGGACCGAGGTCCCCTAAGAATAAATACATACAGAGTATAGAGAAGGAACAATGAGAAATAGTAACAGTATTTCGTAAAATGAAATAAATAAAATAGTGCTACATTGGAGAAAAATAGAAATTATTAATATATAGATATACAAATGAATAACATGAAAAAACAAAAAATTTACAGCTTAATTTTGAAAAAAAAAAAAAGTATCTACTATATGAATAAAAGAGAATATGTAAAAAAATACAAAAAACATAAAAAAATACATAGATTAATAAAGACGACAGAGCATAAATACTGTGATAGTTGATTATGAAAGAGAGGGGAGGATGCCCAGACAAGGTTTGAAATAAAATTAATTTTAGACAGTAGGAGCTAGATAGAGAAGTGGGAGGAGAAAGAAGAAAAATAAAAATACATAATAAAATAAGATAAAATAAAAAATAAATAAATGCTTGATGAAAAAATATATATATATATATAAAGAAAATAGAAAGAGAAAAAGAATGGGATAAGTAAATAATTTAAATGATTAGAATAATGATGTTGACTAATTAGAGAATAGGGGGAGAGAGATGAAGGCATAATCAAAGAGGAGTGGATGTAATGAATGTATCGATACAAAATTTAGTACGAGGATTCAGAAGCCACTATGTAAGTCAAATATTGAGGTTTAGCCCAAACGGCCGATTGGCTTTGGAGGGAGAGCGAACACATAATTGATTAATTTTTATTTTACTTACGCAAAAAAACACACTATCTATAGGTTCCGGCCCGTCTCTACCTCTTAAAATTATTCATTACTCTTTCCTAATTTAATTCCTTTTCATTGAATAAATGATTACATTCTTTGTGAAACACTCCCAGAAAAGATAGACCATTTGTTTTATTATTGATATGTTTTAATTTCAAATAAAAGTCAGTTTGATATTTTTCAATAATAGGAAATTACAAAGAGGTTATAAAAAAAAAATAGAGAATATAAAGGAAATTACTTCTATGTTAATTCCATGTTATAAGATTCCCTTCGGATTTAGTAGTCGTCCGACCTTCGGGAGTGAGGTTTTTGTTCAAATAAAAACGGGAAGCAATGTAATAAGGTTTTACTCCTAACGAAGGTAAGTTATTATTTTTTTTTTAAATGACGTATTTATATATCTAAATGATAACTTATATATTGATATATGATATTCAATGATTCCACTCAAGGGTAATTATATTGGTTGTTTCCGTTTCGATTTACAACCTTCGTCACTAAAAAAAAATTATAAAAAAAAACATAATTCAAATTTATAATTGGTTAATTTAGAATTATAGGTTTTTTTTAATACTGATTATCAACATATTTTGTAAGCAATCTTAGAGAGCAATTATATATGTGAGTCACGGATGGAAGAGACAGTAGGGGGGGGGGGGGGGGGGGGGGGGGGGGGGGAGTGATGAATAATTTTACACTTTATTCATTTAAACATATTTAGATACTTTATTGATCATTGATACATCATTGATCTTAACTCGCATCCCTCTCCCAGAAAAAATATTGTAGTAATCTCATGGAACTGTGACGAGCTAAGTTGTGGAGGGTTAGGTGTTTCTCCGTAAAGTGATCGTCAATGGCTCTAGCTCTGACGGCGTCTGTATCGCTGTCGTATTACCTTACTGTTGGCGCCGGTAGCTCAGTGGTATGCGTGCTTGACTTCTGAGCTCAAGGTTATGGGTTCGTAGCCCGACCGAGGCCCTTAGTTTATTTTATCTGGGAGGTAAAATAAACTTAAGCACGCCGTCCTTCGGATGGGACGTTAAGCGATGGTCCCGAGCCTGTACGATGTCAGGTACTCGTTAAAGACCCCTACCCTAGATGAATAAAAATGTAGGGTAGGCAAAATTTCGGACTCCCACAGTAGAGTCGGGCTCATGTCCACCAGAGTGACGAAAGAGCGCTCTGGTAGTAGGCGATATGACCTCGTAGTTAAAGCCTGGACATGAGTCATAAAACCTAACCTAACCTTACTGTTGCCACACAAGGTTATGAACTTTTGTAAGCAAGTGTTATGAAAATTCGCTCTGAATTATTGTCAACAATTCATTACAAGTAAAAGACAATTGTACGTATTGCCAAAAAAGTTTGTTACTGAAATTTCATTCTTTCTTTGTTTTCAGTGTACACACGCACACACACGATGTTTACGCATAGTTATGTAAGTAGGTAATCATTGAACTTATACGGTTTTTTAAATAATTATTTTACATTTATTGTATTTATAATACTCACAAAAGCCTAATCACAATATATTCACAAATATCAAAAATAATTCAAAGCTATAAAAATAAGCCTAAAAATAAGAAAATTAAAATTCAGAACATAATTTGAGATTTATAACAATACAATATTATATACAAGAAAATGTTGATGTAATGATACAGTTTTATTTATTTGAAAAAATAAAACAAATTATAGTACAATGAAATAGTATTAAATAAAGTGGATAGAGCCAAAGATGTCAGAGCGATATCCAACAATCCCACCATAATAGGACACTATAAGGATAAAAGTATCACACCTCATTAACTGTTTAGCTACAATTTAGTGGCAGAAAAATAATTGTTTAATCTGTTGCAAAGTATGTTCACAGAAGAATGGTAGTATAATTGCTATTACGTTATACGAAAATATAATTCAAGTTAATAAATTGGAGGAGTATAGAACAATCGATATAAACTAATTTTGTATTTAAAAGTGATATTTTCGTTTCTAAAAGACACAGACAAGTAACAAGATAATCATTGTGGCGAAACATTCGTTATACAGGCAGTTAACGGAGTTTCTGTGTTAATGTGGACAATTCTCCTGGGCCGCGGCCTTATTGCCGACAAGAGGTCTAGTGTGGGGCCATATAACTCCCAGTGCTCTTCAGCCATATACATAATTCCCACTGCCGCCGTTAGCTTCCGCCACACTTATATCACCCTCAGTATCTCACCTTCTGTCTGTTTGACTTTACTACTAGACCCTGAATAAAATTTTAACGTTTCATAGGAATAATTTTAACGTTTAAAGTTGTACTGATGAAAATTGCAGTCATTGGCCATAGCAAGTATGTGGGGCGAGAAAAAGAAAAATAAGAAACGATAAATATTGTTAGGAACATAATAAATTATTTTTTGGTTATTTCATATATTCATTGTTTATCTAGTAGTACTGCCCGAGATAATTTCCATTTTGTAACCTTAATACTACGATATAAAGCCCTAACATTGAGGAATAGTAAATGAGAAAACGTGTAATAACTTTTGTCTCCAAGTATCCCGTCCACCTTCTCTATTCACTGATTTTGAAATATTATGTATCCTAAGGTGACCAGCTATTTTTTTTTACAGAAGGAGTACGGATGGAATTTCATTGGATATGGTGATTGGGGTTGCGAAAAAAAAAGCCTTAAGTCGCAATCATTCGGCTATTTAATTATATTATATACCTACATCATTTTAACTCTTGACATCATATTTTCCTTTTGAATTAATTTTTCTCAATAGTTCTGAATTGTCTTCTTAGAGCGCACTTATGTCAAGAACAACTTGCGTCCCTCATGTTGAACTTTACCGTTAAAACTGTAGCTAATTTTAATTAGTTTCTGCAGATAATTGTGATTTTTCACTCCTCCAGTTTTTATATTTATTAATGGAGCATAAATGAGTACAAAAGACTGCAAAGGAGTATTTTTGGAGAACGGTTCATGAAAAATGAGTACAAAAGACTGCAAAGGAGTATTTTTGGAGAACGGTTCATGAAAAATGAGTACAAAAGACTGCAAAGGAGTATTTTTGGAGAATGGTTCATGAAAAATAAGTACAAAACTCCCTGAAGGAGTACAGTAACTTAATACATAAGGTGAACACAACTGTTGTGTTCACCTTATGTATCTTAAATGTTGATTAGGGTTAGAGAATGCTAATTCCTGGAACGGATTAAACCCAAATAGTTTGCAAAAATATCCAATGTATAGGAGGCCTTATTTTTTTAGTTATAATAAATTACTTTCCTACGTAGTGCATATGTTTAGAGTGCATTTTGTCCGACTGTGCAGAAAAGATGCCTTCGTGTATGCAGTCTTTGGGGCTCCACCGCCCATCGCTCCCAATACATTACTGTCAACTTAACCACAACTCTAGAACAGTTAAGAACATTTCAATTTTTCTTTTTAGTATGCATCTATAATAATGCTTATATGTTGAAAACGTATATAAAATGTAATGTGAGTAAAAACCTTTTTGTATGGCTCCTAAAAATGGTTTCTCAGAGTTATTGACAAAAAAATTTTTTTTTAGTAAAACTAGTTACTAGAATGATTTAGTTACTACTTTTAGTAACTAAATCATTCATTTGCTGTCATTTTGTGTAGCTTAACTAAAAAAAAAAAAAAGATGTATGAGTGTATTAACAAGAAATGTTGTATGTTGATACAAAACCCTACTAGGTCACAATACACAGAGGGTTGTCTTTAACCAGTTTAACTAGTTTTCAGTCAAAGGGAAGGGGGAATGAGAGGAGGGGGATTAGTCTCCAAACCCTTAAATACTACCAATGTAAGAATGCATCGACATGAAATTTCATATGAGGATTGAGAAGTGCCTGAGTAAAACATTTATTGATTTTCAGCCAAATTGTTCATTAAACGCTAATTCGAGGTGGGGATGTACCGACGGCTTTTTTATTATTAAAATGAACCAAATGATTGATGAACTAGTGATATAGTGAGTGAACGGGTGTGGATGACCTCTATGAGACCGGAGCGAGCTGTCTTATATAAAGCCAATCTTGGACATCTCGTTAGTTGTCCGAGTTGATCCAAATCAGTCCATCATGTTGGTATTCGTGGTATGTCTTGTGTTGAGTGCCGCCTCCTCCGCACACGCCCTCGGACTACGTTAGTTCATATGTATTTATTTATACCTACATACTTTACATCGAAAATTTACATTATATATTTATATTTAACATACACACACCAAAAAAAAAAAAAAATTGTAATTGCTATTTGGTATCCCGATTCAGATAACATCCAGTGTGCTCTTCAGACTATAAGTGGAGCAGGTCCCTCTGCCATGTTCGTTCAACTTGTCTGGGAGGGTTGGACGGGAGTGTAGAGTGCGTCATGGTTTCAAAAAGGTCCTTTTCACCGATATCTGTGAAAATATTTCAAGATCTTCAATTGTTGATTTAATTAAATTGTATTCTTTCAAAAATATTAAAATTTACCTTAAAAATTATTTAATAACTAATCTATAAAGAAAAAAAAAAAACATCATAATTCATATAATAAAAGTAAATAAAATTATTTTCAATTTAAATGATATTAAATAAATCACACAAACAGACAGTGACACAGACAGACACCCCGTCCAGAATTGTTCGACACATACTTCAATTACTATTCAGTCAAGATACCTGGAGTGAACGACATGCAAAACTATGAAATATAGAAACTATATAATTAATAAAACAAAGTTCTTTTAAAAATATTGTCTGTTCCGCAAAAAAATGTATACATAAACTTCCGGTTTCGGCATTATCATGAGGCTTAGTTATGAATCCTCATTAGGGGTCATTCATAAATGGCGTAAGGCATTTAGGGGGGGGGGGGGGAGAGGATAAGCTCAATATTACTAATTCTTACTATAGAGGAGGGGGGTAAAGAATTTGATCTTATGTAAGTTTTTGAATTTAAAATCTACTAATTTTTTTTTATTTTTATTTTATTTTTTTTATAGTATTGAATCCTACAGAAATCATATGGTCTCAGTACTTCTAGACATTTTTTTATTCTATTGTCTCGCTGACTAGGGATTTTGAAAAATATTTAAATATGTCATTTTAGTATCATTTATTTATTATACCTGACATGTCTGGATATTTACTTCCACTATTACCTATTTAAAGCTTGGGTACAAGCTGCTCAAACTATCTTTTATTTTATCAATACGATCATTTCTTACGAAAATTTCTTATCAAGGGGTAGGGGGGGGGGGGGGGGGGGAATTGAAATCTTATGATATCTTACAATAGGGGGGAGGGTCAAATTAGCTTTAAAAAATCCTCACGTAATTTATGAATGGCCCCTCAGTTTGCTGAGCCCGAACCGTTCGTATAGGTTAGCAAGAGGTTGGAATTATCAATTAGATAAGCTCGTGACTTTATAGTTAGGAATTTGTTTGTTCTCAAATATTTACTCTTTTTTTTTTTTTTTTTTTTTTTTCAATAACACATTTATTATATCTATTTATATATTTTTATTTCCTTATATGTCTCCATTTTTATTAATTTAGTTATTTTATATATAGGAAAAGCTTCTGATTTATTTATATATATTATATTTATATACACAGTCAGTAACAAAAATGTTCGGACGGTTTGGTTTTTCAATAAAAAATTATAATAATTAAATGCAAAAGTAATAAAAAATAATTTAAAAAAATAATTAAAGCCATTTTTCAATCAAGAATAAGAATTCAAAAGTGGGTTAGGATAAAGGAAAAACAGCTTTGATTAGAACAAATAAATATTTTAATTTAATAAATTTTATAACAAGTAATGTAGGTAACAAAAATTTTCGGACAAAAATGTAAACAACTATAAATAAATTGAATGTTTTTTTTACGATTTCACAAATTCAAAAACCATAATGTTAATTAATATTTGGTTGGGTACCCTTTTTGTGTAATAACATCTTTCATTCGATTCGGCATTGATGATGAAACTAATTTTTTGGTGAAATTTGGAGATATTTTACCCCACTCTTCTAATAACTTTTGTTTCAATTCGTTTTTTGAAGCAATGGGTGTTAATCGAATTTTCCTGTCGAGCTCACCCCATACGTGTTCAATTGGGTTGAGATCGGGCGATTGGGGGGGGTTTCATAACTTTAAGGGCAGTTATACAAAAGCCAAGTACGTACCAATTCACAGGTGTGTTTCGGATCGTTGTCTTGGTAAAAATGAAAAGTCCGTAAAATCCCAAGTTTTTCAGCACTCTTTTTCAAATTGCTCCTTAGTAATTCGGCATAAACTTTTCCAGTCATGGTGGTTTCAATGAAAACCAGTTCACCAATTCCACTAGACGCCATACACCCCCACACCATCACTGAGCCACCCCCATGTTTTACTATTGGTTTTAAATTTTTTGGATTCAGCTCCTCATTACGCCTTCTCCAAATTTTGTCGCGACTGTCGGGACTAAATATATTAAACTTACATTCAAAAGTATTTGCTTGCAATAGAACAAACCGCAATAATAAAATATTCTTGTATCTTGTAACTCTTCACAACATAAAAAGAAATCTCAGGTCATGTAATGTCAGAAAACTAGATTTTTGTGATATGACGTTGGAAGAAAGCGACAGCAGCGCTGACCCTCGGCAGAAACCGTCCCTTCCCCCTACTCTATCCCCTCCACCTTCCCTCTAATGAAACTAAGTACCCAATTTTTCTAATTTAAACGTTTTTTCTCCGATATTTCGACAAATAAATGTTTCCAGATCATGTCCGTTTACTTCCATGTAATATATGTATACATATACTATTACTTTACTTTTGTTTACTTCCCTATACATATAATATATGTATACATAATAATATGTACTAAAAATTTTGTAATCGTGTGAACATCAGAGATCAATTGCATGCGTGTGTTTATGTGAGAGCTCAAACGCTTTGACCTGACATCGTACAGGCTCATGACCATCGCTTAACATCCCATCCGAAGGACGGAGTGCTTAAGTTTATTTTACCTCGCAGATGAATGACATTACTCCAAAAAATTTCTGAATGATTCTGGAACTCTTTTGCGAAGCTCAATCTTTTTTTTATATTTTTTTCACTTACAAACGGTTTTTGGTACTCTCCCATTATATCCTGCTTCTTTTAGAATTCTTCGAACATTTTGTGGGTGAATTTTCTTTCCCGTTTCTCTGTATACCTCGGCGACGATCTGAGGTGCACTCCTCGAGGGCTTGTTTTTAATTTTCCGGACAACGCTACACCTTTCTCGGTCGTTTAATACTCTTGGACGGCCAGAGGAAGATTTCAAATCTATCCGATCCTCGTGCTTATACCTTCGAATTACATCGGCTACGGTGCTTTTACTCCGGCCTACCATACCACCGATTTTGCGGACACTTAATCCTTTTTCATAATTAAAAATTATTATCTGTTGAACTTCAAAAGATGTTCGACCCATCTTGACAGCAGGAAATACAAATAACTACTGAATGCAGTAATAGAAGGATATAAACACATTTTATTTGTTCGGTATTAGCGGTTGGTTGAGAAGGGATTAAAGATCATGATCAGAGTCGCATTTGTTTACAAAACAAACAACAGGTGTCCAGAAAATTTTGTTACGTGAATTTCTTGTCTTCAATTATTAATGCAAAATTTCCTATTAGCTGTAAATGTTTAATTAATTGTTTTACGGCGTTTTGAAATGATTGATGATCTCGAAATTTAAAACTTTGCTTGAATTAAATATTTTGCCATATAACTATGTGTAACTGCAAAAGAAAAACAAAATTATAAATTGTCCGAAAATTTTTGTTACTGATTGTAGGTTAAATTCGAACCCCTTCTTTACCTGTAAGAATGGTTCGAACTCAACAAACTTGTCTTAGTTTATAATTAAACCTAATGATGATGTAATGCCATAACATGTAGTTTATGTATACCCACATTTTTTTGTGGAATAAACAATATTTCAAAAAAGAATTTAGTTCTATTCATTTATTGCAATTTTCCACAATGTAACGTCCGCGTTTCTCAACTTTGAAATTATTAAATGTTTATAATTTAATATATGAAGGTAATGTTCACGTATGGAACCCTTCAGTGTGTAACCTGATCACATTTCTCTGTAATATTTTTCCACAATTTTTAACTTTTGCTTTTTTCTTCTTTAGATTTTTTTTTTTTGTCCCATTCTTTTTCTCTTTTTATTATTTTTACTTCTGGAGAGACGCGGTGCAGTTTGTGAAATTACTTACTAAATTATGCATACTTCACCAAAAATTCTCTGTAAGGCTTTACTCAAACATCATATGATATTAGACTTCTAAAATTAGGCTCATTTTATTCTCTGATTAATGATGAATAAAATAATAACCAGTAGGATAACATTTAAATTTAAAAAAAAAATTAAGTATTTACCGAGTAAGAATGGAGAGAAAAGTTTACATTACTTATGCATCAAGTCGTATCTTTACGTTCACAATTTCATTAAGAACAATTTTAGTACCAATATGTTGAACTCAAAATAGTTTTTAAGTAGGAATTGACTAATATGTAGGAAAAGTGAAATAGTCAAAAATATGAAAATCTCACTTTTGTGGAGTTATGCAATTTGAAATGTTGCTTGAACCAATGTGTGCACCATCTAGATTTTTGTATTTTCATATTCTAGATATCATATTAGGTCTGAATACATCATAAAATTGAAATTGTATACGATTTAAATACTTTCTCTATCTGAAGGATGAGAGAGTAAAAAAACTTAAGTAGCCTTGGGCTTGTCAGAAAGGCCGACAGCCGTTGAGTGGGCTGACTCATTTCACACCAAGTTCAAGGTGGACATCACTCTGCACAAATGAGAAAAATAACTTTCGGGAAAATATGTTTTCTCTCTCCCCTAACATTCTCATTTTCCTTTGTCTGAAAATAAGTCGGTGAACTTCGGAATCCACAAATAAAATATATATATATATATAATATATATATATATTATATATTTTTTTAAGTTTTTATTTTTCCAAATTTAACATTATTATATGTACATTGAGACAACATTAAATATACAATGTAATTATTACAATTATTGATATAATATACTATATAAAGTTTACAAACAAAATAACAAAGTAAAATTTGAGGAAAAATCCCATCCCAAAAATCCCAATCCAATTTAAAAGAGATATATAAAAGATGGCTAACTAAAGTTTTGACATGAAATGATCGCTAATGGAGTTAGAAAATACTTATGTAAAGTATATTAAAATTCTTCATCATTGATTTTACTCATCCAGCATTTTAAGTACAGTTTAAATTTTTGAATACTACCATTTTTGATGGCAAGTGGTATTAGATTATAAGCTCGAATGCCTAGGTAGTAAACATTAAGTTGCGTAATTTTTTTCTTCAAAAGGGGTAGGTAATTGAGAAGTTGGTTTATTTCGCAAAGTTATTTCGTCTATTTTTTTGTTTTTATTAAACATGTAGGGTCTTTTGTGGATGAATAGGAGGGTTTCGTAAATATATACCTTTCTGGGTGTCAATAAATTTCATTCCTTGTATAACTGAACAGAAGGGAAAGTTAAAGGTTTGAGCCTGGTTCTGAAATTAAGCCCGTTAGAAAATCAATAGCCCTTTTGGTATGTCTGAATCCAGATACAAAATATTATGTCTATTATATATAAGTTTCTTTATTTTTGGATTTAGAAGGTCGGAAAACACGAAATCCTGGTGAAAACTCAAAACAAAACATTATTCAATAGAGCCCCAGAAGTAAAACTTTTAGTTTCCAAATTATTTAATTACAAAATACAGTGATATTTCTCTATAACGGTCATCGGTAGGGACGAAGTTAGTGTCCGTTGTGGAAGGGCATGAAATACATTTACATACAGATAAAAAACATTTAATGTAAACATATTCACATAAACATCATGTTATGAGTACATAGTTAAACCAGAAATATACATACCTACTAAAAAGAAATACTTATACAGATATACCAAAATATATAAAAACCAAAAAAAATGAATGTGCTCAATGTGTTTGAAGAAATTTGGTTATTTTTATGGGTTTTTTTAATGTTGACTGAGTCATTGTGAGCTAGGATGGACTTCCGTAGTTTCTGTAGTGGTATGACTGTCTGGAGGGAGGGGGAGTTTCCAGGAATAGGAAACTGAATTTGTAAACTAGACCCCTTATCATTTTCTCCGAATTGTTGAAAAGGTTAAAGTCAACTCGTAAAGTGAACGTTTGAATACTATTCTGTCCGCATTGGGATACTTAAACAATCTCATGGAACCCAAGTTGCGTGTCCTCGTTCGATTATGAGTGTGCCGAAACAGGGATTAAATTACGTGGATTTACTAGGCTTTGGGTCGGGACCAAAGCGAAATCTTCCGTTAAGAGAAGTTTCACTGTTCCATAATTTTTTTTGTCATTACTGTGAATGTTCATTCATGATAAGTATTGTACTTTTCAGCTGAAGGAGTGAAAGCTTGCAAACTTGATGCTACAGTCAACGAATGTGCTAAAAGAAACGGACAAGAAGCTATAAAAGTTCTCGTTAAAGGTGAGTCTATCTATTTAAACATTATTTTTTAATCATTATTATTACATATTGTTTCATGCCCTAAAAAAGTTTTAAATTGATCAACAAAATAACGATCTTATCTGAGACCAATTTTGCTTTGCTATTTAAGGTACATTCTTACGTCTAGCGAAACATGTGACCATACCACGCTTTTAGTCCGATCTGTTGTTATTCATAAGTATTAGGACGCTTAAATAAAAAAATAAATTGAAAAAAAAAGAACTAAAGAAAGATCCAAGCTTTCTTTTTTTGAAAATTTTCCAAAAATTATAGAGATGTTGCAGATACTATGTGTCGATGTGTGTATATTATGTTATAAAATGTATTTCCTGACGAATCTATTCTCTTTTTCACCGCGTGATCGACAATTTGTTTTGGGGTTTTTTAAATGTTTTCTTATTAATCCCTCAAGTGAAGAGTATAAGATTTCAAAATTTATAAAATGGAAGAATCTTATTTTTTGACTTTGAATGTTCGAAAAGAATTTTTCGTTTTATTCAGTCCTACAGTCGGCTACTAGGAAACGTCTGTATTGGAAGCTTCCTGCGTTTTGTACCATTATTTTAAGTTAATTAGAATATCTGTATTATTAGTTTAAAAAAAAACATTTTATTGCTCCATCTGTGCTCCAAACCATAAAAGAAGAACACAATGGTTATTTTTTTACTGGTTTTAGTTTTGGAGCTATTTTCCTTCTTTTTTTTTTTTTTTTTCTTGTATTCAATTTCTCAAAATTCGATTGTGTGCAACTAGCAGGTCACCCGGCGTTGCCCGGGAATAACTTCATCTATTATTACTTAGGTATAATCTCCCACTCAAAGGTTCAGGTGGAAAAAAAAGTATATATATCATTTGCTTAGCAAATTGACGTTATAGCCTATACCCTGCACTTAACTAAGACCAATCGGATGACAGCCATTTTATTAAAATCTGTCAAGTGGTTTAAGAATTAGAAGGGAACATACAGACCGCTAAAATCGTACCCCTTCGTTTTTGTTTCCCCGCAGTCTGGTAAACATGAAATAATAGGATTTTAGATATTTCTTTATACTCTTGTATATACATTGTACATAACGTTATTACTTAATTTTGAATACTTTGAGCAGATATTGAACGGAATTTCATAATAATTCAAGTTCAATAGTTTTCAGAATAACAGCTTAAATTCATAGTTCTCTGACTAAATACTTTGGTCCATAAACTCCATAGCTTCAATTTAAACTGCGATAATTGAAAACTATCTTCGGTAAGCTGCACACAAATAATTACCTATCTACTAGAGGTTTTGGGTCTTCAGCCACCTGGGTGTCACAGCACTTCGCTCTTGGCTCACAGCCTAGTCTAATAGGACTAGTGTAAAAAAGACACAGATGGCTGAAATTCAATTTGAGCACAAGTAGCTTTACATATTTTTAGTACACCATAATTTCAACTTTTTTTTTTTTTGTTTTCCTACAGGAAACCCAAAATACGGTATACCAGTTCTGGATCCAGTTTTCATAGAGAAACTACAAGTGGCTGAATCTTCGAACAGAAATGCACAACTCAACATGACACTGACCAATTTGAGTATGTACGGTCTCAAGGACAGCCAGATCCTCAAGTCTGAGTGAGTATCACCCCAAAATTGTCAAATTTATATATTTATAAAGGATATTTGGGGTAATAGTGAAATTCCTGTTTAAGAAAACTAAATATGATTTTATTCGTGGAAGTCAATTGAACTTCACAGAATTGAAGGTAGAAGAAAATGGTTCTTGACCGCTCATGAGGCTAACCTTGCACCTTCTTCTGAAGTTATAATGAAACATTCTTATGCGTCGTGATAAGGTCATCCCCATTCAGTCAACTGATGATTTACAGAAGTTTTTGAGTAGTACCAGCTCTTTAGATGACAATTATCTATGATGTCTTAACTTATTACTTAAGTATGTTATTCCCTAGAGTCTAAATTAATATGTGTTTATTATCAAAACATATAGGAGTTAAGATCCAAATTGAGTGAATTTAATCATTGAACTTATCTAAATGTTTCTAAGGTTATAGCTATCACTGAAACCTGACTGAACTGTACTTTCAGAGATTCCTACGTACTTTCTACAGAGCTCCTCAAACATACAATCAATTTTTATTAATAATTGTATATAATTGTTCCTATGTGTCATTTTCGTTCCAAAAGCCCAGTCGGTAGGTACATAGAATTTTTCTAAGCAACGGGTAATATTAAGACATTTAATGGTAACAGTAAATTAATAATAATAATCTTTTTTGACGGGGCTGGGCCCAAAATACAATTTACAATTTGTTACGTATACTTACTTAGTTTGTAAATAAGTAAACGAAAAAGATGCATACAGATATACGTATTTACATAGTTACTCTGTGGAAGAACAACAATAATTAGGCTTGAACATACAACAAGAAATAATAATAAAATTGAAAATAAAATAAAATTTATAATTCTTAAACAACATATATTTGAGGAGTTTGGAGCCAGAGCGGACCAACCCCCAATTTTTCGGAAAATGAGTTATTACCATCCTGATGTTGGCATAGGTTCCCTTTTTCAAAACCAGTGTGGATCACTTAGTTTCTTCACTTCAGTGATAGTTAGCAGCACTTTAAGTTTAGTCCACAAGTATTTTGTGCATATATTTTCAAAGTCACAATGGATCATACGGCCTTCAAAAACTTTATAGAACACAAAAAGGGATCACTCATCCAATTCTATTCTAAAATTTCAAATATAAATAAATATTTGGGGCCCATTTATGGAGATAAACAAAATGTACTCAATTTTCAATTGCCATTTTCTTCCTGTTCAGTTTCAACCAGTTGGTCCGCTCTGGTTCCAAACTCCTCATTTATGATTGAATACAATAAGAAAGAAATGAATAAGACATATGTTTATGAGAGAAAAGATATATAGGTATGTATAATTTAAAATAAATAATAATATACAAATAGTTAAAATAAATAAAGGAAAACTAAAATAGCACTAATAATAACAATAATTATAATTTAAAACAAATAGAATAACAATAAATAAAAAGATAGGGGGAAGAAAAAATAATAATAACAATAATTACAGAAAATAAATGACATCCGTCAAAAAAATTCTCATAATAATATAAAAGTGAGGGAGATAAAAAAATAATTATAGAACATGGAGTTTTGTAAGTAATGAAATATTGCAAAGTTGACATAAGAGATCAATATGAAATAATAATTATGAAATTTTAAAATGGTGTTAATATTTATACAAGTAATAATTGGAAAATATATGTTGTAAATAATAAAAACAAAGATACTAAGTTAATTTAGACTAAGAGGAAAAATGTAAAAATAATTATATAGAGAACTACACACTCGTATATCATGCCACTCTTCCCTCTTTTCTGAGGTATGATGCGGTAATATTGAATCTTAAGATTTCCTGTTTACTTTATGCTCTAAAACCTGGGTTTGTAAAACCTGTTTAGATTCACTGGAAATACCGTAAAGGTTTTGATTACCAGGTTGTGTGTTAAAAGGCGATCATATGGTGTTTTCATGTAGTCATTTATAAACATTTTTATGAAGAAATGAATTTCAGTTGCCTGTAAATTTTAATACCGAGTCGGCGACTCATTAAAGTCGGTCGGAACTGCACGAAACTCCCCATAGGGACTCAGTGAGTTTGGGAAAGTTTCATTACCGTTCTACATTAAATATACATAAGATATTAATTATTAGAATATATAAAATGCACTTTTTTTATAATTAATATGAACCATCAGATTTTCTACTCTCTAGGGCCGCAAATTATTTCAATCTATTTTAATAGTTTATTTTCTTTTATTTGTTTTCCCACTAACAACAGGACCGATTTAATCAAAATTGGTAGATGTGTACTCCTCTTCAATATGGAGTATATCAGAATTCCTTAGAGCCGTTTTGAAGTGAATATATTTTTGGGGATTTTGCTTTTTTTTTTTTTTGGTGTTGGTGTAAAAAGTAATTTATATCTAAGTGCAATATTAGATAACTGAGATAATTTGTATTAACAATTAAAAACTCAATTTTCAACAAAATATTTATGAAAATATGTTATTTTTGTTTTAGCATCGACACAAAAAGAAAAAAAGTGGTGTGGACGCTGCACACACCCCACCTGATGCTGGACAGTGGTTACAAAGTGTCTGGGAAGATACTTCTGCTCACGATCAACAGTACAGGGAACCAGACCATAGAATTGGGTGGGTACCGTAAAGAGGCAATACCTGCGGTTAGGGAAACCTCGTCATTCAAAAAAACTCTTAACAAGATTATGATCCGAGGTCGATCAGAGCAATTTTGATTTTTAATTGAAGTGTAGAACATCAACAAATAATAGATATGTATTTCTTCTTTATACGACTGATGAAGCATCATTGAATAAAGGACAACACAAGAGAGAATTTGAATTACAATTAGCATTGATGCAAATAAAATTGAACATAGTGCATTCCTAAAATTGCAAAATTATTTTCACTCTAGTGAAGTGTAATAAGTTAAGGTATTTATCTGGGAGGTATGCTCCCGAGCCTGTGCTATATCAGGTACTCATTAAAGACTCCTCTAGGTACCTGGGTAAGCAAAATTTGGGGACTCCCACCGGCCTCAGGTTCACCATATAATAGCGCTCTGGTAGTAGGCGACATGATCTCATAGTTTGCTTTATAAAAACCAATAACTGCTGTTGAGTTCAAAAATCCACAAGTAAAACATATACTATTTTACAGCTAAATCGAGGAAAGGATAAAAAGCGTAAGAGAGAGAGTGTTAAGATGTAGTTTATTATAAAAAAAAATTGGTGCATATATCCTGGATGTATAGTGTAGTCATATGATTGTCTAATAAGACATTGTTTATTCTTATTTTTATTATTTTTTTTTACAGAAGACTTCAACTTTGCATATGCTTTCGACTACAAACTGGTGGATAGAAAAAACGTAGAGTATTTAGAGATTAAAGGAATACCTAAGGTTACGTACAAAATTGCCAAAGCCAAGCTAAACTTTGAAAATCTCATCTCACAAAACGAAGCACTCAGTAAGTAATCAGATACATTACTTAACTAACTTAATTTAAGGAACAGTAAAATTTGATCAGTGGAGTAGATTTTTGATTCATAAAAGTACAGGATCTTGAGCTGGTCCTTTCTTCCCGCGTTAGTAGTTAGAGGGGAACGGGGAACTGACAGCAAGATAATCTAAACTTACTTTTTCTTGGAAAGTAGACTACAAACTATTAACATCTGTCTTCAAACCGAGGCTTGGTCAAATTATTCTTAGAAAGTAACTAATTCCATACTCGATGTCAATATTAACTCGCAGGTTTACCCGGCGCTGCTCGACAATAACCAGTCGGTCACTCTTTTCACACAAATAAAAATTCTCCCCCTCATCAACATTTCCATGCTTCCTTCTAGAGACTTCAATCACTTTGAGATACCTAAAATTGTGTAACCTAATTGGGGTAACCTAATATCTAAATTTTGAAGTTGGAATACAAACATTTTCAAAGCGAGAAGCCAATAAGAAGTGCCTAAGTGGTATATAAAGACCACATTAATTTAGACCTATGTATATTAGATTAAAAAAACATTGCCTCCCTAAAATTAAAAATAACGGAGATGAATAATATTTTTGAGTAGCGAAAGAGGCGAGGGGTAGCGAGATGGAGAAGTGGGGAGGGAGATGAGTAAGAGGAGGTGATTGGGGAGAGGAATAAGCTTTTTTACTTTTTCGAACATAATCAGCGTCAGGATAAGTACATAACATCAAGTTATTCCCTAGCAAACTGCTTGTTAATATTATTAATTTTAATTAATTAAATAGTGAATATTATTCAATAATTTATTTGTGTATACGTATCTACTTCCTCGAAAAACTGTGTATTTTTATTCATATGCTTATTTTTGTCATCTTTGATTTATTTCATATATGTTTATTTGTATTTTAATCAACACACTATTTCAAAACATTTTCTTTTATTTTTAAGATTTCAATTTATTTTTTATGTTTTCCTTGTTTTCAAGACGTTACTGTATGGGAGGGACAGGGAAAAACCCCGTACTGGATGGAAGAGACATAAACTTGTTGAACTTCCATTTAGTATTTGTTATATAGTCGAGTTTTACAACTAGGGACCTAAGCATCCAATGCTCTTAACCCTTCTAAATTAGTATTTATTAAGTCGTGGCTGAAGATAAGCAATACCGAAAATACAGCCATATTTTGTGAAATAGACAATATTTTTAAGCATAAAACATAGGTTTTTCTTTAATGTTTAATAATTTATTTGATAATGCCAACCCTTTATGGGAATGTGTTGCTTTGGGCTGGGGAGGGAGCTTCATTTTTTATTTAGGCACCACAGAGGCTACGTCTATGTTACCTAGAGGTTATTTAAATACATCCTCTCTCCAGAAGAGAAAATAAAACTTATCTCCTGGATGGGATTCGAACCCACGCCCATGGTGGATCCATGCAACCAAAGCTCTACACTAGGGTGGAACGAAAATGGCCTTTTAAAATTTTTTTTAGTTATTAGTTTGGTAATAGTGGAGAAAAGTTGCCTTTTAAGTTCAAAAAGAATTAAAAAAAAATTGGTTGCAATACTACAACATCTTGAGGTGCCGCAAAGAGCTTAAAGTTTGTAAAAAAATTGAATAATTTTAAACTTTGATAAATTATTTTTTATGAATTTCTCGTACATATAATGTTACAAAAGATGGTTTTAAATACATATATAAGCATTAGAATTGGAAAAAATTATTAATTATAAAATATAATAAAAATAAAAAAATATTTTGTAATGTCAAACTTTGTATTTCTTACTTCTGTATCCTTAATGATTACAAATGTTACAGCTGCAAAATGTTTGTTTCTACTTCATTGCCACATTAAACTGGTCCTTGCGGCACCTCAAGACCTACTCCAATATTTTTCATATTTTTAATTTATCTTATCTACACTAAAAGGCAACTTTTCTGCGCTATTCCAAATTAAAAATCACATAATCGAGACACGCAAAAATCTTTGAAAAAGTTTCAAAAAAGTGTGTTTTTATGAAACTTTAAGGTCCTTGCGGCACCTCAAGACGTACTCCAATATTTTTCATATTTTTAATTTATCTTATCTACACTAAAAGGCAACTTTTCCGCGCTATTCCAAATTAAAAATCAAAAAGTGATTTTTTCGTTCCACCCTACTCTACACTCTAACCCATACGGCCACTCAGTTTCTGAAGTAGCCCGATTGATCTATTCTGACTACAGCTGCTACCTGGATCGATAATATCTTCTCTATTTTGTTATATTATTTCCTTAACATTTCAGTAAGTTTTGAAAAATGTTCTCTTTAAATTAGCATTTATTAAAATAATGTATGAAAAAACAAATCATAAATATGTATTTTAAAGAAGAATAATTGTAGGCTTATTAATTGAGGTAGTTACATATCTAAGTAATGAGGGTTTTCTTTGTCTGTAGGATGTTTAAAATGATATGCATAGCGTACTTACTGTTTATTAATAATTCATTTTCATAATTCAGTGACCAAAAGCTAGTCCATACGATATTCATCGTAAATTAAAAAATCTGACATATAAACTGATTAATTTATGAAACCATAAAAAAAAAATAATAAATCCAAAAAATACGAATAAGATATTAAATTGAAGGTATTAAAGCCATCAACAAATCTTTTTAATGGCTACCAATGACAGGAGAAGACATCGTTATTTATTTTTATATTTGGATATGAGGATAATTTACGATAATGTCTGAAGTGACCTATACTTCAAAAAGTAAGGAAATGTCAAACGCTATTGCGATGGAAAATATATACACTTGTAAAAGAAATGTGAGCCACTGTCATTTCCCAAAGTAGGTACTGAAGGCCACACATTCTAGGCCAATAATAATTAAGAAGTACGCAACTCCACCATGTTTTTATTTATATATTTTATAGCTGTATGAGTTATAGGAGAAGTTATGTAATCGGTCAGAAATTCCATGTTGCGTTTTTACCTGAATTTCGTTTTTTGGGTGGGTTTAACACCAAACCCCTAATAACTGCCGATGTAATACATGTATCGACACGAAATTTTTTGATGTACATCCAAATAAGGATGAGACCTATCAATTTTCAGCCGAATCAGCTCAAGGGAAGGAGATGACCAAAGGAGGGGGGGTTGTACTCAAAAACCTTGATAACTGTTTATGTAATTACATGAAATTTTGTATGTGGATCCAAAACCCAACCTGTAATCTTTCGGAGGAGGGGCGCGCCAACTTAGAAAACCTTATAACTGTCGATCTAACTAATGTGTCAAGAGGAAATTTAATTTGAGGATTCACGAAAGCGAAAACTTAATTGATTTATTGCGCTGAGGAAGTACATTGACGAATTTTCTATTTTGGCGCACTCAATTCTTTTTATTTTTTTTTTTGTTGTGTGTGTGTTTTTTGCCCATATATGTTTTAACACTATCCTTTTGTTCTTGCAGGTAAAGCGACAAATCAAATGTTAAACGACAACTGGGAAGTCCTGAATGACGCTCTCGGCCCCACCATTGCAGAAGGAATATCTGGGGTATTTACTCATCTACTCAGAGGTTTATCAAAACGTGTTCCATACAATCAGATTTTTTTGAAATAATGATAAAATTTATTAAACCCACAAAGAAATATATAAATAAATATTTACCGTGTTTATATATAATTGTGTTTATATATAATTGTGTTTATATATAATTCTATAAGAAAATTAAAAAAAAGGACCTACTCTTGTTTGGCCTAAATGATACATTATACGTTAGAGAAGGTTAATGATTATTATTAGAACTATCTTTAAAAAAATCAATAATTTAAAAATTGAAATAATGTTTTTTTTGTTATATTTTGATAGTGTTGATTTAAATAAAACGTTATGTAAAAATAGTGAAATGAACGTAGCTTTTAGACATTCTACGATCTGTAAAAAAAGCCTTTGAGAGAAAGGCTAATACGGAAGAAAACTTTGTAAGACTTAAGAATTAACATAAAATTGTTAATATGTTAATTAAAATAAAATAATTTATCTTTAGAATTAATAAAAATTAAATCTGTATATAAAATATTTATGTATTTCTGATATCGGATTATAAAATTTTCTATGAAAATGTTTGTAAATATATATATATAGTTTAGATATCATGTAAAAATTAATAAATCATGTATTTTGTATTTTTTTTATTTATCTTTAACCTACCATATTTATAAGTAAAGCTGTAAGTCTTGTTTTTCCAATCATCCAGCGGGAACGAACCAAAAAAGCCTTCACGAAATTTGCCAGGTTTTCCTAAGATGACCCAACTTGAAATATAGGCTGTAAAACAAATAAGCAAGAATTTAATTTGGAGCGAGACATATGTTTTTCTTAAAACAGCTATAATTTCCAAAGGCACATTTTTTTTTTCAATTATAAGGCATATTCAATTCAATTCAATTCTTTATTAGCCTTTAAGAAATACATCTTTTAGGCTCAGGGTTCGGCCTGATATATACATTATTCAGTTAAAAAAAAGTACAAATAAATGAAAATAGAAAATAATAATAATAATAAAATACAAAGTAATATAGAACCTAACTGTTAATAAACAAATTAAAACAAAAATAAAAATGGTATTTTATTTGAAAACTTCAATGTCCTCTAATTTTTAGCGCCCTTACTATGTATAGTATAATATTATTGAGGTTTTGGTTGTTTGCAATGTTGAAAAGGGTCTTGTGAGGTTGCGGGCTCTTTAGTGCAATTATAAGGCATATATAAGCTACAAGGTAAAAAAAATTGAGAATGCCCTTCAGATGGGACGTTAAGCGGATGGTCCCGAGTCTTTATGATTTCAGCTAATCGTTAAATAGGGGTTCTAAACCAGGCTATGGAAAATTTATAATCCCCATTGTAGTCAGGTTCATGCCACCAGAGGGATGAAAGAGTAGACGATGTGACAAAGTAAGTTGAAGCAAGGGCATGAGACATTATAACTAACCTTTACTTAAAATCTTATATGTTTCAGAACTAATTTTCGTTCATATTCATACAGACCACATCTCGATTAATTTTGTACTACCAGCGCCTTATCGAGTAAGGCTATTAACCTGTCATGAAGGACCTTGTCTCTAGGAATGACTACAGTTTCCTGAATCTAACAATACTTCCATGATGCAATCTACTAAAATCTTCCTCTATTTATTATGTAGTATATAAATTGAATTTTTTTTTTATTATTAGTTTTTTTCTTTGGTTTTATTACATACAACGAAAAATTATGAAAGTAAAACAAATGTCTTTTACATAACACAAGAGGGTTAAAAACGACTGGAGTTGTATAACAAGTGCACAGAAACTGAACAATATTTACATATATTAATTCAGCTTAAAAAAAAAATTGAATAAGTGGCCATGAAAATGTTATACATTCTCTGAGGATCAATATCTCTGTTGATATTAAAAAACAATGCTATTATTACAATAATTGTGTTTTAATTATTATATACTTATACATGAGATTTTTCCCATCTCTTGTTTAAGGGTCTTTAACGAGTACCTGACGTCTAACAAGTTCGTCACCATCACTTAAAGTCTAGCCCGAAGGACGACGTGCTCAAGGTTATTCTTTACTTCCCAGTTAAAACAACTAAGAGTCCCGTCTAGATTTCTAACTCGCGATCCTGAGCTCATTAGACACCACATGTAAAGAAAAATAAAATAAGTTTCCATTTAGTTCGAACTAAAGTTGTCAAAAAAGAAATAAAGAATATAGGTGGGCTTTGTGGTACCGTTCCCAAATATTTTCTGAAAAACCCATTAAGATATCAATGTTGGTAGATAAGTATCGATCAAAAACGATTATGGGTAACCATAAGTTAGTTACTTAGTTATTTTGACTCATGCCCGGGCTTCAACAACGAGGGACAGCGTGCTCAAGGTTTTTTCCCTTACCAGTTACCTTTGCAAAAGGTCTTTAACTAGTGTCTGACGTCTAAAAAGTTCGTCACCATCACTTAAAGTATGGTCCGAAGGACGACGTGCTCAAGGTTATTCTTCACTTCCTAGATAAAGTTTCCGTTTGGTTCGAACTAAAATGATCAAGAAAGAAATATAGAATATACGTGGGCTTTGTGGCACTTATTTTCACATAGTTTTCACATATTTTCTGAAAAATACATTAGGACAGAAATGTCGGTAGATAGACAACAACCAGAAACGATGATAGTCGACCATAGACAGATTTAGATATATTGGAAGGATTGTTGTGTACACCTAGGGACCTAAGCATCGAACGTTCTTATCCCTTCCCCGTTAGCTCTACAGCTGGAGACCGAAATTTTGCCTACTTAAATACAAATCGAAAAGGCCCGAGTCCATCACCTAAGGTCCCATCCGAAAAGAAAGACGGCGTCCTCAAGGTCTTTTTTCACTTCCCAGTTAGAACAACTAAGAGCCTCGGCTAGATTTGGAACTAGCGATCTGGAGCTCTTTAGACACCATGTGTAAAGATAAAATGAATATTCTGGTTGGATCTAACTAAAATTGTAGAATACGAAATCTGTATTAAAACGCTCAAACGGCTGGACGGATTTTCATGAAACTTCACATGTAGCATCCTTCTAAGCCAGATTGAAAAAAAGCTATATGGCGTCTCAAAATATTTTACGGGAGGGGGGTTGTGGGCTGCCCTAAGCATAAAAATAGTTATAGCTCATTAACAGATGATCGCATTGACATGAAATTTCACATGTAGCACTCTTATAAGCCCAAATGAAGAATAGGTTATAACCTTTTTTTCATTTGGGCTTATAAGCCATAATAAATGGCCATAATCACATAAATGTGATGTCTCAAATTTCAAAATAGGACTCGGGGGTGGGGGCGCAGCACAAAATTACTGCTAGCTCACTAACGGCTGATTGGATAGTCATGGAATTTTAAAATTTTACATGTAGTATTCTTATAAGCCCAAATTAAAAATAGGTTCTGTGATGTCTCAAATTTTATCAATGAGAGGGGGCATCATAAAATTAGTTCTAACACATTATCGGCTATTTCGATTGTCATGGAATTTCACATGTAGATTCTTATAAGCCTAAATGAAAAATAGGTTAGGTGACGTCTCAAATTTCTGAACAAGGGTTGGGGGGGGGGGGGGGGGGGGGCGCAGCATAAAATTAGTTATAGCTCATTAACGGCAGTTTGAGTTGTCATGGAATTTCACCTGTAGTATTCTTATAAGCCCAAATGTGACGTCTCAATAACCATGAATGTGAAGGAGGCACACCATAAAAATTACAACGTCATGAATGTACTGTCAAAGAAATGCCTAGGAATCGCATGAGATATATTATGAGAAAAATTCAAAGTTCTCCGAGCAACGCCAGGTCATACTGCTAGTTATAAAAAATAAAAATACACTAATTACAGAAGATTTGTAACTTTAACATTATAAATGATGTGAGGTAGATCTTTTTAAAGGATAAGCTGATCATGGAGAGGAAAACGACAAGATGAACCTTGAAAGTGGATTTCTCATTTAGGATGGGGGGGGTCTTGATTACTTCCAGGAATTAGAACCATCTCAATTACTTTACTTCAGCTCTTCAACAACATGCGGAGAATTCATTTTCGACAATTACACTTTTTGTGTTATTTGTTTTACATATCTCTTATTTCAGTTTATTCGCCACAATGTACCGCTCGCACCATCAACCTACAACCATTTTAGAATCCTTAAGTAACTATTTAACAAGCTCCTTGAAGAACTAATGGTGAAAAAAAGTTGCGCAAAAACAGAAACTAGAAAAAAAAGTTTTTTAAAATTATTAACTCAGTGATGTAATGAAGAATTTTGATCGAAATAGTCTTCTTAGGATAATTTTCATGAAGCACATAATCTATGTGAGCTGTAAATGTTTAGGTTAAAACGCCGCCAAAATGGAAGCTTGATCGGGGAGGGAGGGCGCACATAAAATTCTCTATGTTCAGTTTTCACCAGAAATTTATGTCTCTGGTTTTATGACCTTCTGATTCCAAAAATGAAACAGACAATTTGTCTGTCTATGTTTATGTGAACAGGATGACACCTAAATATGAATGTATCGATACAACATTTTATGTGTCTATCCAGACTCCATAATGACGATACATATCGAGAGCGCGCTCAGAGGTAGCTGAGCTCAAACTCGGCTGAGGCCCTTAGGTTTATTAACTGGGAGGTGAACACTTGAGTACGCCGTCCTTCGGATGGGACATTAAGCGGTGGTCCTGAACCTGTATGATGTCAGTTACTCGTTACAGACCTTTAAGTGCCCTAAATGAAGAAAAATTAGGGTAGGCAAAATCGATCGGGATGCTCAGGCTTAAGGTTAAATGTCCCTGTTTTAGTTCTCAGCTCGGCCACCACGTTGTGCTTTAAATTTAATGAAAAGCATTAAAGGTATTTTGACTAAACGGATTAACTTTTTTATTTTATTTTTTCCTTTGTACTCGAAATTAATGTAGAATTAATATGACACTCCGTTTTTCTGAAAAATTTTAAATTCCGAATAACATTTTTTTATTTAATTTTTTTACTTATCTTTTTCCTTTTTTAAAAATTACAGGTAGGGCCCAACTCTACTGTGGGAGTCCTGAATTTTGCCTATTCAGTTTTTATTACCTAGGGTAGGAATCTGTAAAGAGTACCTGATATCGTACAGACTCGGAACCATCATTCCACGTTCCATCCGAAGGACGACATGCTCAAGGTTTCGGCTGGGTTTTGAACCCGCAACTTAACCTACCTCTGAGCTACCGGCGCCCTCTGTAATAATTATTGTCATTGTTCTTAAGATTGTACCATTCTATCTTGAAACGTATGATTGACTTTTATGTTGGTTTTATTGTTTAAAGAATTATTTAAAAAATTTAAGTATTCAAATTTGAATTGTTAAAAAATAAATATTTTATTAATACCTATTTTTTTTTTCAATGAATGAAAATATAATTTAACCACATTAAAATTAAATTACAATTATTTTTTAATGTTTTGTGTGTAAAGTATTCAAATGTTATGCTGATAAAAATAATAGGTTAAGTATCAAAAAACGGAAAACAAAAACAGTAACATGTACAAATTAGATTTCGGCCTTGGTTTCAAAAATTTTTTTTAAAAAATATTATGATCACCTGTCGCAGATAGCAGGTCCGTGAGGAACAGGAAAGGAGATCAACAGGTTATATCAACAGTTGATAATATCAATCAGCTAAGTTGGAAGATGTTGAGAAAATAGTTAAGGAGGACGTGGCTGGTTGGCGAGACGTAGTCACGGTAAAGGTAATAGTGATGGGGGTTGTTTAGCAGTCTGTTATTTTATAGCTGCTATTAAAGTAGCAGACTGTTACTTGAATTGAAATAACAGATTTAAGTAACAGTCTGCTACTTTAATAACAGCTATAACATAACAGACTAAACAACGACCCTCATCACTATTACCTTTACCGAGACTACGTCTCGCCACACAGCCACGTCCTCCTTAACTATTTTCTCAACAACTTCCAACTTACCTTTTCTTTCTAAAAAATTGAAATATTTACATTTAAAGCATAAGGAAAAAAAAAAACTTTTATTTCCTTCAGCACAAAACGCGCTATTCACAATAATAATAAAAAAAAATTGAAGCATAAAACAATAACAACCAAACCGGAAACATGAAGGCAGGGAACATATATTATTTTTAAAAAATAGAGAAAACGTATGTTTTAAAAAATGTTGTCTATTTCACAAAATATATGTAAAATGTGGGACTTTCGGTATTGCTACCAAGAGCGTACTCCCATATTTCAAATATATTTTGTGGAATAGGCAATATTTTTTTAATACAAGTTTTTCTTCAATTTTTATTAAGTGTTTCACAATAGCTCTACAAAAAGAAAAAAAAAAAAAATTAAGTATCATATATTATTTTGGTCGATTTGATGCGGAATGACCAACAGGTGAAATAAACGACAACAAATCCTATAAAAAACTAATTTCCAAGCAAATGTCAATCTATAGTGCCATTACTTGTAAGAATGGGTAAAGTACAATTTCTTCTTTTTCTATATAAAGCTTGACATAAAAATGTTATTAAGTTTTCATGAATATATGTCCAAATTCATTAACTGAACTGCTAACGTAGGTAATCTTAAATACAATTAAGAACAATTTTCAAGGTTTTGGGACTTGAAACGTTTTTACATAATTATGAGGAATCGGATGAAGAATTTTAGAGCATAAATTAAAAACTATCATTTCGCAGGTTGAGTAGCTTTCGCATAAATAATTTTTTTTCTTCCTGTTTTAATTAATTTTCCTTGTTTTTTTATTCACTATTTATTTTTATTGTACATACGAATACAAAAGGGGGAGGGGATATGCGGGGGAACTGCATAAAAACCAATTCATCCTGAGGTTTGTTGTCTTCGCGCAGTGAGTTCAGTTCGGACAACTTCTCCAGCATGCTCGTCTTACTTTTTCTCGTTGCCACTGTTTCATCTATAGACGGTCTTGGACTCCGTAAATATCTTTATTTATCAAAATTATAATTTAGTTTTTTGTAACGCATCGACTGCCAGCGTCATTATCGCTAATTTGGATGCAGATTATGTATGGTTCCTGATCCGCTTCGACACCCTATTTACCCCCAGTTGTGGTTGCAGTTTTTTATCCTGGCTTTAAAAAGCCATTGTTGAACTTCATACTCCTGGGGGTCTGTGCCCCAACCGAAACCCATTTTTTTTTTTTTTTTTTCAAATTTTAAACTAGATTTTTTGAAAAGAGAAATTACACGAAAATAAAATAGATCGAATAAGTATGTTCAGGATGGTCCAAATTTCAGTAAGTCGAAACCCTCTCATGGGGGAGGTTGTATGGCCGATTTAAAATTAGGACAACAAATGATGAAAAATAGTATTTGTTTCATATCTGTAAGAGAAAGATCTCGGAGAAAGATGAATATCATAATGAAAAGAAAAACACAGCGTACCATTTGAAAAAAATAAGTTTGTGGTGTGGGCTACCCCTGCAAAGGGCAGGAGTTGGGTTCAAAGTCAAGTGGTATTCGTTTCATGTCTAACTACAACACGCGCCCCCCCCCCCCCCCCCCCCCCCCCCTGACCAGAGCAAGAAACCAAGATAAAAATTAAATAAACTAAAAAAAATAGTTTTTATTAAAAATGGATTGCTTGCACTTTACCAATAGGATCTTCAAATTTCCCGTGCGTCTGATTCCTAAATCAGCAATCAGCTGTTACATAAATGTACATGTACAAAATAAGTCATATTACATTTATTTAAACATACATCAATTCGATCATTTCATTTCCTCGCTCAAAATCGTCATTTATGTTATACTTTATACTCTTAAAGCTGATTTTACATGCGCAGTAAAAATGCAAAGCACAGCAGCAGCTGATGCTCGCTATTAGATATGAGTCATTTAATTCTAAAAGCACAGAAACCACAGCGTGCATTTGCTGCTGCTGCGCTTTGCATTTTTTCTCTTCATGTAAAGTCAACTTAAGTATTAGAGTCAGTGGTTATCTCAGGGGGAGCTTCTAGAGGTCCGAGTCTCCCAAATTAGTAACAAAAAGTCTGCAACGTTAATCACGAAAACTGTGGACTGTGCCCCCGGGAGTCTATACCCCCCACCCTCGTAGCCTAACTTTGCCCCCCTCCCCCCCCCCCCCCCCCCGCTCAAAATCCTGGCTACGCCCCTGTATATATATATATATATGCACGGAAGTATGTATTTATTTTCAATTGATTTTTTTTTTTACGGAAATGTAGCCAAAAGTTTACAATACTTCCAGGGTGAGCTGCTGAAAATTAGGTCATCTTTTCTCACGTTCGCCCCCAATGATTCCAATTCGTAAATAGTATTTTCAGAATTTAACATATTTTAAGCCAGTTTAAGAATAAACTTTTTATTTATTGAATTGTTTCAGCTGAAGGACTGAAGGCCTGTAAGGCTGACAGTACGTTCAACGAGTGCTCCCTCAAGCATGGACAGGAAGCAATCAGTTATCTTATTAAAGGTAGGTAAAGTCTTGGTTTTTAACAAACTTGGTGATTCTATGTTAATTAGTTATCTAAGTCATAAAAATTCGACGATTTCCTGTTTACGAATTTCGTTCACTACATGTATATTGAGTGGATAGTCAAAGATTTTTTTTTTTTTATTGTTCCTTACAAAATTCATCATGTCATTAGAGCGAAAACTCAAACTTATGATACCATTTTACATAAAGAATGCCTTATTTTCAGTTTATAATAATATGTTCGGAATATCTTTGCCAAATTAAGGGACGCTGAAAATACGGCAAAAAAAATTAATATTATTATTACTTGTTACATTTATTTTTTAAAGCTTTAATACTCTTATTATTATTTTTTATTTTTTGTATTATCATTTATTTTATTTTTTCTCGCATTTATTTATTTTCTTATACATATTCATCCTAACAATTCTTATTATCATCCTGGTTAAAAAAATAAATAAAATTAAAAAAATTACAATTCAACTACTTATGCAGGATACTTAAGTGTGATTATGACTGTAAATACAATTTAATATTTCATTTAAGCATTTATTTATTTATTATATTTTTTGGTCTACCCATTTATGCAAACTACTTGTAAATTTTTATAATTTGACCTAGAAAAGTCAATGGATAAAAATGGAACACTTATTTGTTAATTAAATATTATTTAACTTTATTAATTTGTAAAAACATTGTGGGCAATGTCCAAGACCTGACATTGGCACGCCTGGATGAATGAGTTGATGTGGCATAAAGAACCACACAGGAATATCACGTACTCACTATCCTTCATTATTGAAAAAAATCACTTATTTCATATTGCTTTTTCACAAATTATCAATGATTTAATAATTTTTGCGTTTTCTTAAAGGGAATCCGAAATATGGTTTACCAATGATGGAGCCCATGTTCATCAAGAGAATTCAAGTGACCGAAGCCAGTAATAAAAATGCACAAATGAATATAACATTTAATAATCTGAATATGCACGGCCTCAAAGACTCCACCTTCCTCAAATCTGAGTTAGTACAATATATATATATTTATATATTTTTTTTATTCCTAATCTATGTATATAATTATAAATAAATAATAAACATACTACACATTTCATGTATTTGATGTTTTTTCTCTCGACATCTGATTTTTACACCATATTCTCGAACCGAACTCTAATGTGGGAGTTCAAAATACTGTACAGGCTCGGGACCATTGCTCAACGTCCCATCCGGACGGCATGCTCAATCTCCTAGATACAAAACCCTAAGAGACTCGGTTGAAATAAAAACTGATATTTTATATGAATAAGAATGTCACGAATCTATAAAACAATGTTTTGTATTGTTATTGTTAAATGCATTTGTTGTTATTGTATTGTCCATAATGAATAATCACATAATATATTTTATTTATTTATATATTTATAAATTATATTGTAAATTTCCTAAACTAAAATCCAGGGCCACGGTGGCCGTGCGGGCTAGAGCGTAGGGCTTTAGTTGCATGGTTTTACTACGGTTTGCGGGTTGGAATCCCGCCCGAGAGTGAGTTTTAATTCGTAGATAGAACTCCCTCCCGGGGCCATGGATATCGTAAATAACTAAACACAGTTATTATAATGTTATGGGACTAATATGTATTACACATAAGGCCAAAAAAAAAAAAATTCTATTCTCTTTAAAAAAAAAATATTTTCTAATTTGTCCGGGCAATAAAATAATTGTAAGATATTGGTCGACCTTCTGACACCAATTTCCGTATATTTTCAGAAAAGCTTTTCAATATGGCAAGATTGGTACATCGGCTTCAACCATATTTAATGAAAAATATAGATTATTTTTTTCATGTTTTATGGCATCTGGAAAATGAAATCATCATCAAAACTAGTATTGGAGAGATTATGTAATTGTTCAATTTGACATCATATTTCACCAGAATTTCATTTTTTCCGACCCCCTGAAATGGAATTTATATCTGGGTTCAGAGCTCTCTGAGTAAGACATCAGTTTCAGCTAAATAGACCAAAAGGGAGGGAGGTTTAGAGGGGGCCTAACTTCAAAACTTTTAATAACACTCGATGGAATGAACAATTCGATATGAAATTGTATATCTAGCTTTGGGACTTGCTGAGTATGGCTTCTACTGGCTGACAGTCAGTAGGGCAGAATCATGGTGTAGGGCAGTGATTCTCAACCTGTGGTCCGCGGAGGGTTTTCATGTGGTCCGCGAAATATATCAGTTTTTCAGCATAATAATAAAAAAACTAAAAAATAAAAGTCTAAAAAAATAAAGCATTGGGATTTGTCTTATAAATAACAAAATTAATTATTACGCGGCTATTGTGGAATGGGTCTGTCTGCTTGCCTGAGCCCGGCTGTGTACCTGGGTAGCTCCGGTTGCTTGATGAAAGTACACTACTCAGTAAAAGGGCATTAAAACTTCTTCTCCCTTTTCATTGCACATATCTTTGTGAAACAGCGTTTTCAACATTAACTGTCATCAAGAATAAACATCGCAACCGATTATTAAATTTGAATGCTCCATTGAGATTGGCTTTGACTTCTTGGCAGCCCAATATTGAAAAACTTTCAAACGAAATGCAAGATCAAGGGAGTCATTAAGGTAAAATTTGTGTAAATATATCAATAATTAAAGAAATAATTATAAATAGTAAGTAAATAAGAAATGTTTCAAGGTGCTCATTTCTTGGATCTTTTTGCCATTTTTGCTCTTTTGGGTTTTTTGCTCTTTGACTGAATTCCATGACTGGTCCGCCATTGATCAGGTAAGGAATCTAGTGGTCCGTGGGTATGAAAAGGTTGAGAACCACTGGTGTAGGGGGCCCGTCCTACTGGATCTTTTGGGTACCTCCTCTTGTCTACATCGTGACCTCCTAATGTGTAGAGGTTGATGAGTGGGGGGGGGGGGGGGGTCTGGTAAGGGGGAAGGAAAAGCAAGAACTAATGATGCAGCTGTTCATTTTTTTATTTTTATTTTTTTTTATTTGTTAATATGTTTTGTTGTATTTTTTTTTTGTATGTCTTAAAATATCTTAAGCTGAAAGGCTTACAGGTGGCAGGTGACAGGTGGTGTTGGGAGACATAATGACCATGTCAGTGAATCACTGGCTGTGTACTTCCACACCGTTTCACTCTCTTCTGCGCAGTCCTTTTTCTTTGTCTGATTCGGTGTCATATTCATGAACTTCTGGATCCACATCACATTTCTTGTTGAAATATTGGTTCTATTGACAGTTTGGGGGGTTTGAAGTCCACCCCGAATCTTCCCAAGTCCCTTATTTCTTTGATCGATTTGACTGAAAATCATTAGATATTTTAGGAAATCCTCAATCCTTATAGATAATATCTTGACAATGTATTCATTCGATTCGCAACTATTTTGACTTTGAAATTAACCCCTTTTTCAAACCCCTCCATCTTTTTGAATCTACTAAAAAGATTTCATGTCGACACATTCATTTTTCCCTGAGTTATCGTGTCGTGTATGATTTTTTGCCTTTTCAATTTTGAATTTAGAGAATGCACATTATGAAATCTCGGTAAAAATTTAACATAGAAGTTTTGACTGATTACATACCTTTCTCTATTCCTCATTTAGATGGAGAAAAAGATTATAGCTTAGAGCAGGGTTGTTCAGCCCTTCCAAGGGCAGTAACGAAAGTTCCCCCAAGTTTTGCTAACAAAGACAGCCCTCCGCCACCATTTTGAAAATACAATAAGCTCACAAGGTTTCTATTACAAAACAAAAAAAAACAATTGATCATGTGTCGATGATATACCTTCCTTGTCTCATCCCTGTGATTGACTGCCTGGAAAAGAATATTTACGTTGGGTAAAATCCCCCTCCCCCCCCCCCCCCCCCCCCAAAGCGTTTCAAACTGTTTATACCATTATGGAGAGGGGAGGAAAATATTAATCCCAATCTCAAGTACAAAATTTTCAATTCATAGCAGGCAAAAATATTTGTACTAGGTGAAAATTTACCCCTCTCCACGTGCTTTGAACACTTTTTTTGACCCCCCGATCGTAAAAAAAAAAATTAAATATAACACCTAGTCAATCTTTTCACGTGGTTGACAATTTTTTTTTTTTTCAATAGTTTTATTTCCATAGGCCCTAATAATAATCTAAGACTTTTTTTGGAGAACAATGTTGAAGTCTTATGTTTTCTTAATCAATGTGTATGATTTCAGTTGGGACTTCAAAAACAAGAGGGTGGCATGGAACCTAAAAACTCCTCTGCTTAAGCTTGTCAGTGATTATACAATGAAAGGGAGATTTCTTGTGGTCCAACTGAATGGAGAAGGGAAAGCTCTGGTGTCTATAGGTAAGGCTAATACCTAATACTGCTATGGAATATGTTATTAGGCGAATGAATACTGTTGGTTCTTATGACTCATACCCTGTAGTACCTGACACCGTATACCCTCCATACCATCGCTATTTGTAAACTCGTGGCTGAAGATGGTAGCAATACCAAGAGTATGTATTTTATGAAATTGACATTTAAAAAAACGTTCGTTTCTTCTTAATTTTCATAAATAGTATTTTTAGAACTATATTCCATTAAGTGTATTTTAAAAACTATACTAATATGGTCGAGAAAAAGATACTTCCCGAAGAATTATAAAAAAAATATTTATCTTAATTTCAATTAAATAGTTCTTAGCCATGTTTATCATGTGTTTTTGAGATAAATGCAAAACGTTTTTCGAAAATGCATCTCATCATGTATCATAAACAAACAGCCATTTTCAATAATTTATCTCTCGAAATAACTGCTCATGTTATCCAAAAAATGCCACAACTAAACTCTAATTATGTATTAACCTAAGTAATCTGAAATGAATACTTTTTTTTCAGAAAAGCTCAATTTCTCTTACGTTTTTGAATACAAACTGATAAAGAAGAAGGGGGTGGAATATATGGATATTATAGGAACACCCAAACTTGTCTTCACCACGACCAAAGTCCATTTCAACCTGGAGAATATCATCAAAGGAGACAAATTTCTGAGTAAGTTCTCTTATATGTGTCAATTCTCTGAGGCAGGTGTCGACAAGCCGCGGTTCAAAGGCAGCTTCCCGTTGCCAAAACCGTCTTGTGCTTTGCGCCTGGGAACTCCACATTTGTATTTAATTTTTTTTTTCAGGCGAAGAATACATTTAGGGATATTATGACTGGCCAAGTCAAGAGGTTGTATATAAACGTATCGGTATACGTTAACCAGCTGGTTTTCGTTATATTGCTTTACCATTAAATGATATTGTCTTTTGGTGTTTAAAGCGAAAGAAAAACCACACTGCTCTGCTTTTTGAATGATCAAGTTTTCACATTTTTCTAGTTCAGCTCAGCTGACTATGGATGTATGCTCTGGACAACGACTGTCGCCCCAGTTTGATAATACTGAACCGCATCGCTCTGCGACTTTCCATAAACCTGTTCAAAGCTTTGTATTTTGAAATGCCATATTTCTTGGGCTATTCCAACTTTATGAAATACCCTGACTGTTTCGTCAATATACGCTATCACTCGTTTTAAAATTTGCGTTCCCGTTCCTGTTCAACATTTTGAGATGTAACATAGCCTACATTATACATTGGATGATCCTTGAATGGTTCTGCTTTCTTGAAGCCAAACTTATGGCTGTTGTCCTCACGGGACCTTACCTTAGATTTAAGTTTGCTTGAGCTTCACGAGCTCAAGCAAACTTACATCTAAGGTTCCATGAAACGGACTTATGATCAAACAAAAAAAAAAAAAAAAAAATCGTCGGTGAAAAATTAAATGTTCGCTACTCATTTATACATGTTTTATGTACAGGCGAAGCGACGAATGAAATGCTCAACGAAAATTGGGAAGCACTGAACGAGGCTATAGGACCAGCCATTGGAAATGGAATAGCTGAAGTGTTCACAGGGCTCTTCAGGAGTATCATGAAGGTGGTGCCGTATAGCCAGGTGGTGACCCAGTAACAACATTCTGCTCAACCCAAATAAACCAAAATATATATTTTTAAATATATTTATTTATTCTACAATCTGTTCAAAAACAATAACCATGTTTGTGAACAAATGATAAAATAATAAGAAATACAAAATATTTAAAACAAATAATAAAATAGAAGAAGCAATAAAAAAAATTATATGTACAAAATAATAGAAAATATATATTTTTAAAAAATATGAAAAAGTAAATAAAAATTAAATGTAAAAAAAATAATAAAAGTAATAATTAATAAAAAACCTAATCCCTGAGGGAGAATCTTACCCATAGGGAAAGAACTGTTTTGTCAAGGCTGAGAATTGGACACATGCGGTTGACGCACGTCGAAATTTTAATGCGAAAGAGGTCACCGAAATGTCCTCTCTGCAGGGAACCACTGTCTGTTCTGCACATTTTGGAAACTTGCATAGCACTCAAGTCATATAGAGACAGAGAAGGATTGCCTTGTGATTCTTCAGCAGTATTAAAAATTGGCTCTCCACATACACATGCAGTTACTTACGGATGCAATTCTTACGGAATATTGATTTATATGTATAATAATATATAATAGAAGGTGGATATTCTCCCGTGTGACAGGGAGAGAACCCCGATGTAACGAAGTACGGAGCTGTACCATGGGCTGCTGCTCTCAGCCGCACTGAAGGTGCCCCCACTGACGGAGTATCTAAGTTGTGTAGGCGCTAATGACCTCAGTTGTCGATGCGCCGAAGTTTAAATAAATAATAAAAAAATATATACAAAGTAAATAATAATAGTGGTAAATTGAAGAGTTGAAATTCAAAAGGGTCTAAGTGCCGAAAGTAAGATTTCTAGGAAAATGATATAAACGTAAAAAAAAAAACTCAAATGTTGTTACTTTGCTTTTCTGTTTTGGCACCTAATGAAAGCTTCCAATTGCACAGTTGACACATAAATCCTTTTGGAAAAATAAATTGTTTGGCACTTGGATCTTTTTGAATTTCAACTCTTCAATTAGTAAAATAAAAAATAAATACAAGAAACTCGATGAGGACAGCACCAGTAGGATTTCCGCTGTCATCCGTCGCTCTCGAAATAGTGGAGAGGGAGGGAGGTAGCGCGAGACCAGCGCTCCCCTCCCACCACCCTGCCAAACTACCCACTGCCCAGCAGTGGCGGAAGACCAGGAAGCGGGGCGTTGGAAGGACTGAGAGATCAGCACCAGCCCTCCCCTCCCTTCAAATATGGAGTGAAAAATATATGTATATTAAATTAGGTCTCGAGGCTACCGCCGTTTCAGTCGTCTCGGAGGATTATGTTGGAAGGAGAGGTTGTTGTGGAACTTGGAAAACCGGGATTTGATGAGGTCTTGGACAAAAGGAACTTTAAGGTCGTTAATATTACGAAAATAAACTACAAGTTTGTGAACAACCAAACTGATACACAACAATTTCAATAACTATTGAAATAGATTCTACATGATATGAAACGCTTTAATACAGAAAGTGGTTAGGAATTTCTAAACAGACAGACAACGATTTTATTTATATAGATCTCATCGAACCTGAACAAAGAGTTAAATGAAATTACTGAATTTTGTAACATTAATACATTTCAAATACAAATTTTTTTAAGAATATTAGCTTTTTCTAATTTTGCTATTATTATTTTCCATAGATATACTTTCATAAAGTTAGTTATTCTTACTCATGCCCGGGCTGTTAACTACGAGGTCATATCGCCTACTACCAGAGCACTCTTTCGCTCTGCTAGACAATGTCACCTAACAGTTTACTCACTTAAGGAAAGGGGGTCTTTAACGAGTATCTCGCACCGGCTCGGAACCATCGTTGTTGTCTCTAGATAGAGGTTTTCCCCAAGCTGTATGAACTCAAGAATAAAGATATTTTTTAAATGCTCCTCGCAAGACCTTTAAACAGATGTAACACTCAACATCTTGCTAAAAAACCAACTTTAGAGACACCCCCTGAGAATAAAGCACGCTCAATACTCTAAACATTTCTAAATTCATGAACATTAGGTCAAACGGTGTTCAAACTTCATAACCCCCCCACAATATCCTTTTCTGATCACAATTTTTCTATTTTACAATAAATGTCTTAATGTTATTCACAAAGCTTCTCAGACACTGTTTCCTTCCAAGCTTTAGGAGTGGGATTCGTCCCATTTTCTCCTCTGTGTAAACGTGTCTTGTAATAATTAATACTACAATTATTATTATTAAAAACTAATTTTAAAGTTATTCACAAGACTTCCTCTTCTGTTTCTTTGTAGGATGTTGCCTAAACAAAATAAAGGAAGAAATAGTACAACATAACAATAAGTTTTATCAGTAAAAATGTATTTTTTTAACTCCTATTTGGAGACAACACTGAGTACGTCAGCTGACGGTGGCTTAGTGACTCACATTCAAAGTATTACTGATAAGAAAGTTGTATTTTATTGTTTTAAAAAGTTAATTTCAAAATGACTGCAGCTATGGAGAGTATCCTTTATTGTTTCACTTCTATTTTAAAACCTTGATTATTAATTGTTGATGGTTTTGTTCTCCATACTTTATTACATGTACTAATTAATTTTTTTTTTGTGATTATTTATATTTTTACTTTGCACAACCTTTCGTTTTATACATATATTTTTGCCTCTTAAGATACTACTTTCATAAATTATTTGTGTACCGGACACTCCTATAAAATGTATATTTAATGCGGAATGTACTGATAACAAAGATAGTTAACTGTTGTGCTCATTTGAAAATTGTAAATTCTGTCTTGTGCTAATACCTAGTTCAAATGCTTAAATTATTTAGTATTAAGATTTTTCACACTATATTAGTTATCAATGTTTGTCTTGTTTTTCAAACTTTGTTATATTGTTTACAGTATTTTCCTTAATACTCATTCGTAATTAGATCATTTGTTCAATTTAAAGTTCGCTGTTAAAGAACTGGAAAGAAATTCTAAAAGATGCGAAAAGGATGAAAAAGCTGAAAAGTTGAAGGCAAAAAAAGCAATCCAAAAAGGTAATGTTGAAGTAGCTCGGATACATGCTGAAAATGCAATCAGACAGAAGAATCAGTCTGTTAATTATTTGCGAATGAGCGCACGAGTAGACGCAGTTTCAAGTCGAGTCCAAACTGCACTCACTACGCGAAAGGTATTGTATTTGTTTAAATACTATTTATTGTTAATACTTAGTTGGAAAGTTTCAGTGACTTAAAGTGGAATACGGACAACATTATACGAAAACTTCATAACAGTAATTAAATGAGCCATTAATGAAGATTAACGTATTTAACACTAAATAAAATAGTGTCTAATGAAACCAATGTTATTTCAGAGTATCAATAGATTGGAGTGTGACAAGTGATTTAGGTAGAATGAGTGAATACGGTGAAACGCAGATGCACATTCATCCGCACCAAAATTGTTTTGTAGCATTCAGATTTATTGACGTTCATGTGTTAATTTATCACAATAAGATGGCAGAATGTTTGACCAAAGTAGCACTTCTTATAATGTTTGTGTTTTGTATGTTGTGCTCCTTGTGTCGTATTTTCAAAATAGCTCCTTATGTTCTCAAGTCCAGGGATATGAGTGAGAAGATGTTTCCAGCACGATAATATATATTCTTATTCACAATTTATCAATATTTGTGTTCACATTTTTTCGGAGTACATATTGTGGTCCATAATATTCCCAATAACTCTTGAACTTGAAAACCCGATAAAATTCTCTTGGGCAGTCTTATATTGGGTGTTGAATAAGTTCATAAATGAATATCTCCGATTCTGCTGATCGTTGGGTTTTAAAATCATTCTCATCCGAATTGGAAAATAAAGCGAGCGCAGCCATTTTCAGGAGGGGTACAGAATCTTAGAATACATTATTTGAAAACTGGAAATTTGAAGTTATTTTGATTATTGATTTGTGTGATAGAAGATTGTCAAGAGCGATATTCGATAAAAAAAATGTTTGGGACAAATTTTGCTTTTGAAAATGTGGTACAACTTGGCCACCCATTCCTTTGAATATTTTCAATTTAATGTGCGTTGGGTGACGCTGAAGTGTAGTCAGTATTATGAAGTCGATAGAGAGAGTGAATCACAAACTGTCTCACGTGCCCTCATTCAAAATTTTACGATTAGTAAAACCAGAGAAATTTTCCGGTTGGAACTATTTGAATACTCAGTGAATTTTATCCAAACTAGAACTACTGTAAACATGAATAAGTAGAACCTACCAAGAAGCGCACTATTCAGTAACAGCACATCCTAGTTGTTATTTTACGGCTTTTCTTTAACGGATATTACTATTATCTGTGTCACTATTACATGAAAACTTCAACTTGAGTTGCGTCTTGTTTTAGGTAACCCAATCTATGGCGGGAGTTGTTAAAGCAATGGATGCTGCAATGAAATCAATGAATTTGGAAAAAATATCATCTTTGATGGACAAATTTGAACACCAATTTGAAGATTTGGATGTACAAAGTAGCTACATGGAGAACACCATGTCGCAGACAGTGACCACCTCCATACCACAGAACGATGTGGACAACCTGCTGCAACAAGTCGCCGAGGAAGCAGGGTATGTCACATTTTTCAGTTTACCTACTATAGTAAGAGTAAGAGACCACAACTATAACGTCCTGAGTGTGGGGGGAAGTCACTTATATCACTCCTTCGCAGAAAACCTCCCGCACCGAGGTTAAAAATCAAATCTATATACGAAAAAAATTAAGGACTGTTAACAGTTTTCCGGTTATCTACACTTATAACAACAATTGGGGCGCCGGTAGTACAGTCTACTGTGCCCATGATCGCGGGTTCGAAACAAGGTCCTTTGTTTTTGTAAAAATATTGAGTAAGACGTCGTTCCGATGGTCCCGAACCTGTGCGATGTCAGGTACTACAAGATCCCTATACTAATTGTGTTTGGGTTATGTCCAACAGAGGGATGAAGGAGCGATCTGACCTCGTCATGAGTCTCAAAATCAAACAACAAAGATTGCATTTTTTCAGAAAATTTCGAACCTTTCTCTCTCCTGAAGAATCTTTATTTTTCTTGAGCTATATAGTTCGCAAATCAAAATATTGTAATTTAATTACAGGACATAAAATATATATGAAATAAAAAATTACTAATCTGTATTGTACATGAAGTATTTTTTTCGGGAATATATTTCCAGAGGTACAGAGCCAAATAATAATTTGAACAAAGAAAAGAAAAAGCTCTTATTGTTTAGATGTGTTAAAAAATGAAAAAACCCTTTATCTGCCTGTTCGTTTTTCAATTTAGAAACGACACGACCGATATCCTAATTTCTTATGGTGTTGAGGAGCCTCCTTTTCAAAATTACCACCAGAGGGCTCATACTGTAGCTGCAAACCTATGAAAATATATATTTTTAAAAACGTGTGTGTTAGGTGATGTTATAACTGAACATTTATCGTACATTCAATTATGTTACTTCTTTATTGATTTAAATGATTTTTTGTCAATTGCATTTCACAAATAATTAGCAGAAATAATTGCAATTAATAAATAATTTACCAAAAATTAATTTTCACTTGATGAAGGTGATTTGAAACGAACAACCTATTGGCCTTCGGTCTCCCCAAAATATATTTATACTATTATTGTTAACGTTCCGCCATTATTTGTGCAATTCAATGGTTATCTATTTATCTATCGTGGCGCTACAACCCGGTGACGGGTCCTGGCCTCCTCCACCAACAGCCGCCAATTGTCCCGATCCTGTGCGGCTGCCATCCAGTTCCTGGTGCGGAACATGTTTCAGGCATCTTCTGCCACACCATCTGCCCATCTCAGCTTAGGTCTTCCTCGCCGTCTTACTCCATGAATGGGCTCCATTAGCAGCTTCTTCGGCATTTCCTCAGCTTCCATCCTGGCGATATGTCCCGCCCATCTTAACCGCCCAATCTTCATGACTTGCAGAACATCTGGTTCTCTATAGAGTTCGTAGAGCTCCTGGTTGGTGCGTCTGCGCCATGCATGGCCTACTTGCACTCCTCCAAATATTCTGCGCAGATGGTTATAAATTGTTTAATTATGTTATATAATTTTAGATAATGCCTGAATAGTGGCGAAACGTTAACAAAAATAATATAAATATATTTTGGGGAGATGGAAGGCCAATCTGTTTGTTTCAAACAACCTTCATCAAGTGAACATTATATACTGGTCTCAAACCAAGGCTATTTATTCTTCCTCTACTTAAAACATAATAAATTCCAATTAAATGTTCATTTTAAATTGCAACTAAGACGTAAATTTTCCGTAATTTCTTGTTTCAGTTTGGATTTGAACATGGAGCTACCACAGGCTGGAAGTATTGGAGTGTCAACCGCCGCATCGCAGGAACAAGACGAACTAACTCAGCGTCTGGCCCGGCTCAGACAGACTGAATGAAGAGAATCCTTCTGCAGGAAGAGGCCACTTCAAGTGGACATATTCAACACAAACATACAGAAACGGTGGCTGTTTTTCAAGATATGTACATTCTCAAGACATTTTGAGGCTTCGTAAAACGGCGTAATAATTCGCCTACACTTTTATCTTTAGTTGCAGTAGTTTTTATACTTGTTAAACTTTTCGTGTGTATAAAAGAGATTATGAAGGTTTTCAAAATTATTTCAGTAAAAATAAAATAAAATGATAGAATTAAAATTAATACTGCACTATTAATTTAAATAAAAGATCTTATTGAGTATTTACGTAAGTAGCAAAGCCTACGTATCTACTTTTGTGAAATGTAATCAGTAAACTATTTCTTACGTAGAACATCTCAATAATGACTAATTAATTATATGATGAAAATTACCCATTCTCATGGAATCATGATGAATATGATCACTATTTTTTACATAGAACTCCTCAATAAAAAGACTTTTGGGATATCTGATAGGTTTTATTTTGTAATGAAAATGACCCTTTTGCGTTCTTATCTCAAATTACATGTAACATTTCTCAATGAAGACAATACAACGTCCTTTTTCTTTCCTAACTGGCAAAAAAGCTTTTAGTTATAATATTTTTAAAGTATTTTGTATATTTTTGTAGTTGCTATTCAATTATAAGTATATATTCGTTCAGTTTTATTCATAACTGCCTTAAATTTTATTATGTATATAATTTTTTTGAAGATAATAAATATGATCTTTTCAATTTTAATTATGATTAACACTTTGTTGTAAAATACCTGTATGATCTTATTGAAATACATTGGCATAATAATAGGGTAAGAGGTCCTAAATAAATATGATATTATATTCTCAATTCGTTATATTAACCCATTTGATCCTAAAAAATAAATAAAATGTATATTTTTTAAAATAATGTCTTTTTCACAAAACATATATAGTATATGGGAGTACCATCAGTATTGCCACTATCTTCAGCCACGACTTAACAAATACTAAGTGGAAATTCGCATTCCGAACTGTCCCTTCTTAAGCCCCTAAGGGGTTTTTCCCTGTTCTTTCTCCTTCACTGTGAAATCTTAAAAACACGAAAAACATTAAAAATAAAATTTAATTGTATTTTATATCATTTTTATGTATTTTAATCAGCACTGATACTATTTCAAAGGTTTCTTTTTTTATTAATGTTTCCCATGTTTTTTAAACTTAATTGGACAGAGAAAAACCCCGTGGGGCTGGAGGAGGGACAATTCCCAATATAAATTGTTGAACTTACCTTTAGTATTTGTCAAGTCGTGGCTGAAGATGGTAGTACATAATACCGAAAGTCCATATATTATATATATGGTAGCTATATAGAAAGTACTTCCATATATTATAAATCAGCACCCCAGAGGTAAACTGTGTTAAGTCCATTTTTTGTCAAATTTATGTTATCTCCTTTTTCTACTAAATATTAGTTGGTCTTTCGTTGGGATTAACTCATTCAAGTCCATAGTTGACGTAAGGTAAACAATGGTGTCACCAATTATTAATTATTATTTATTTTAAGCTTACAATTTTTATGTTTATTATTAAATTTCTCGTAAACTTGGTGTACAATAATAAGATAATGGTTAAAGAAATTTAAAAAAAATACTATCACTCAAGAAAAAATAATCCTTGGTCTGTTAGCCATTATTTTATTACCAAAAAAAACTTAAATTTGCTCTACTATAAAATTTGGTTTTTGTGACTGAACACAGTTTACTTCTGGGGTGCTGATATATATATTTTGTGAAAAATACATTTAAAAAAAAGTATATTTTTATCAAATGTTTCATAACGTCTCTGCAGAAAATGCTTAAGTATCATTTGATCCTAAGCTTTATTTTGATTTTCGCAGGAATGATGATATCATACCTGACTTAAGAGAGAAACCAAGAACATTTTAGGAAAAGAATAGTCTAAAGAGATTTCATAAAATATATTTACACGTTAAGAAAAAATAAAATCAATACAAATATTACGAATATACAAATAAACCGTCGGTGCATTTAATGCTATCATAACTTTGCATATTGTCAGAACAAAACGTAGTCAAAATGTGGGTTGGAAGACCGCAGTCGGATAAACTTTGTACACTGAAGGCCTGGCCTGGTTGTCGTTCCTCTGTCGAGATGGCCTCTTTATCAGAAACAGTCCTCTCGTCTGAAACAGTAAAACTCGTATGACTGAGATCTCATTTTAATAGTTTCAATAGAAGTACCAAGATGTCGCTAGGGGAAGGACAAATATAGGGACTCAAGAAATATTCAGTAAAATGTGTTGTATCTCATTTTAATAGTTTCATATGGAGCGTCACTCAAAATATAACATTTTCCGTACAATTTTGAAACATTTTGTGCACCAGTAACATGAAGTTATTTGTGTAAATTTCTCAAAAAAAATTTTGGATTTATCAACTGCGGGTTCTGTCCGTAACCGTCAGGATATACCCCTTCTGGTTCAAAAAAGTTAATATTTAGATGGTACCCTCCCACTCCCCGAAAAAAGTATACATTTTTGGTACAAACCCCAAAAAGTGTGAACGCAATACAAAATTAGTTAGAAACATTTTTAGGGCTTATTTTGACGAAACATACACTTTTTAAAATTTGGGAAGACTTCTAATTTTTTAAGCGGTGAAGAGCTGGGGTACAAAATGCATTCTCTTTTTTATTATTTTATTTTTTTTTATTTTCCACAACAACTTTCAAAGTAATTTAATGTTCCTTTATTATAACATTCTAGTTATCTTAATCAAGAAGAAGATGGAAGACAACTAAACATAATTTAATAAAAACGAAGCTAGAAGTTCTCACCTTTGGGCAGTGTAAATGCTTTCGAGGAATCAATATTAGCCAAAGTGACAGAAAATTTTTCATTTTCATATTGAAGAAGTTGGCATAAACTGTGTACAATGTGTGGTAAAATTGGCCCTTTGAACTCCATCGAAAAGTATCTATCATTTTCCAGTTTGACAGTACTTTCACGAACCTGAAACAGAAATTCTCAATTAAATACAAATATACATATTGGCACAGGGGTTCTACCAAAAAATGTCGATTTTCACCGCATCCAATCCTTGCAAGCAATCCAAAATCCTTTGTGCAATAGCCAATGCTCTTTATTACCTCTCCAGGGGGGTGGAGTAGGTCGCTTCCATCGTAGTGCCCCCTGGAAACGTTGGAGAAGCCTCTTGGAAGTCTCCAAGATCTCACGGCTAAACGACCCACATTTGTCGCCAATACTTGCAGCCCAATGACGCAAACAAATAGGCCGAAACAAAACAAGGCAAACGGTCTTTTTAAAGGCCATGACAAAACCAGCTTCAGACTTCTCTGTTGGAACGCTGGTGGATTAACCTCTGACAAGTTTACTGAACTGAAACACATTATTACTAAGAATGATTCTGACGCGTGTGGAATTGTAGAAGCAGGAGCCGCAACCGATAATATGCAGTTCTACCAAATCCCAGCTTATCAAATGTTTACCCTGAAACGTTCAAGACAGATAGCTTCTGGCATGATTCTAGCAGTGAAGAGCACAATGGTAACAAAAATGCGAGTTAGGAGGGAGATGACAGAATGGGACAAATTAGAAGCGGCAGAACTAACCATCTGGAAAGGAAGCCAATTCATACGAGTCGTATTTATCTACAACCCTCCGACCAATAAGCCAAATCTCCATTGGCTAACATCTGACCTGAATAGGAACACCATTATTCTCGGAGATTTCAATGCCCATTCCCCAAGGTGGGGCTATGCGCGCAGAGATGCCGTTGGTGCGATAGTGGAGGACTTAATTGACGCTCACAGCATTGAACTGGTAGAAAATGAAGGGGGAAATCCCACTTTCTTATCATTCACCGGGAAGACATCACACCCGGACCTCGTCTTAGCTCATTCAAGCCTAAAAAATGTAAAACATTCTCTCGTCTCAGCCCCCGGCGGTGCAGGGCACAAAATATTGAAGGTAGACTTACTCCTAGAAGCGAAGTGCTGTAAGGAGCCTCGAATGTCTAGATGGGACCTGAAAAAAGCCAACTGGGAGAAATATAAACATTTGAGTGATGCCACCCTTACAGAAGACCTGCTGCAAGAAGGTGTTGATAAAGCATATAGAGGGCTCGTGAAAATGATCATTAATTGTGCAAACCAGAGCATACCAAGGGGACAGAGAAAGAGGTATTCTCCTTTCTGGAATGAAAATCTCCAAAGTCTTAAAGAAGAAAGGGATTCAGCGAGGAAAAATGCAGAAAATACCGGATCTAAGGAGGACTGTATCGACCTACGGAAGAAACAAGCTATCTTCAAGAGGGAAATAATACACTCTAAACAAACCACCTACAGAGAGTTCTTAGAACAATTGGATTTCCGCAAGGATGGGATCAACGCTCACAAGTTTCTTAGTAGAATTAATAGAGAGGTGCCAAGCGGATGTAGTCCTATTACGGTAGGATGTAAAGAAATCACTTCACGTATGGAAATCGCCAAAGCGTTCAGAAAATACTACGCTAAAGTAAGTAATTTTCAACCAAAGAGTCGAGCGACACTCCCTTTGACTGCTACCTGCCTCCAGAGATGGGAACATGACCTGTTCAATTCTTCGTTCAACAAGACTGAGCTGGATATTGCATTGGAAAAGTCCCCTGCAGGGAAGTCCGCTGGCCCGGACGAACTGCTCCCAGAGTTCCTGATGCGTCTGGGTTCAAAGGCAAAAGCGGTTATACTTAAGTATATCAATAAGGTATGGACTGCTCACATCCCTTGCGATTGGAGAAAAGCGGAAGTCACACCTATTTTGAAGAAAGGGAAGCCGCAGGACCAACTGGATAGCTACAGACCCATCTCCCTCACGAGCGTCTTCTCGAAATTAATGGAAAGGATGGTGAACGTGAGGCTTCATTGTTTTCTGGAGAAAAGCAGGCATATATCCCACTGCCAGGCAGGGTTCAGGAGAAATAGGAGCACCATGGACCAAATTATCCGGCTATCCCAGGAAATCAAAGACGGATTCCATCGCAAGCAGAGTTCGCTAGCCATTTTCATTGACTTCAAAGCAGCATTCGATAGAGTATGGAGGAAAATGCTACTAAATAAGGTAAAGAAACTAGGCATCTCCGGCAATATGTATAAATGGCTAGCCTCATTTCTGTCTCAGAGATTTATTCGAGTAAAACACAATAATACCCGAACTGGCTACTCACAGACGCGACAGGGACTCCCACAAGGATCAGTCATCAGCCCCACTCTTTTCAACATTATGATTGATGATATAATTAGAAAAATAACAGAATTAGCGGGTGTGAATGCCCTCCTGTACGCCGATGACCTGGTGGTATGGGCTACGAGCAGTAGTATAGGAGCCCTAGAAGACTGCATGAATGAAGCAATGAAAATCCTAGCAGAATGGGCCGACGCAAATGAGATGGTTGTTCATCCAGCCAAGAGTGAATATCAGTTATTCTCACTCTCCACCAAGAGTCACAGCATCAGCATCAAATATAAGGACGCGGAGTTACCACGCACAGATTGTGCAACATATCTCGGGGTGAAGCTAGACTCCAAGCTCAGCTGGTCAAAACAAGCGGGACATTCAGCAGAACGGGGAATTACAAGGCTGAAGTTAATGAAACGCCTTGCCGGCGTGAAATGGGGATCATCCCAAGACGTTCTAGCAACCACCTACAGGACATACGTAAGACCTGCCATGGAATATGGAGGAGAGCTTTTAGTGACGGCTACCCCGGCTGTCCTCCAGAAGGTAGATCTGATACAAAACCAGGCTCTGAGACTGATAACTGGAGGCACGAAATCCACTCCGATCACGACTATGGAATTGCAAACCGGGATGGAACCCCTCCAAATCCGAAGAGAAAAAGCAGCCTTAAAACTGAATGAAAAGCTCAGAAGACTGAAGGATCCTTACTGGAAACAACACAGACCTGCAGCTAACAGGCTGAAAACTCAGAAAACCTTTTCCACGGCAGTTAATAAATTAACCATCGATCGGAAACTGACCCTGGAAAACCGACAAAGGCTCCCGACCATAGGGGAAATAAGTATCTTAGATCTTCGTTTGGCGAAGGGAGATATCAGTTTAGTGGTTGACGTGAATAAAGGTACCACATTACCACACGAGCTTAGAGCCGCAGCCATGGCAACAGTGGAAGAACGGTATCCCATTGAGGAATGGATACATATCTACACAGATGGCTCAGCTGATTCGGCCATTAGTAATGCTGGCGCAGGGGTATACTCCACAAACTACCAAAAAGCTGCTGCAATAGGCACGGGGGCGAATAATTTCGACGGAGAGGTTTCAGCAATATTGCTAGCTGTCAAACATATCGAAGATAGCCCAAAGGAAAAGTTTGTCCTCCTGATTGACTCGCAGGCCGCAATTAAGTCCCTCACTAAACCGGGAGCTGACGAGCACACTTCGCTGAATGTGTTACTCTGCAGGCGAAGGATCAGTGCGCTCCTTGGTAAGGGGAAGAATATAGTATTGCAATGGATCCCTAGCCACTGCGGGATCCCAGGCAACGAAAAAGCTGATAGGTTGGCTAAAGAAGGTTCCCAAATGAAACAGCCTATCACGCCCTCCAATCTGGCTACGGCAAAGAAGCAGATTGACAAGACTTACAAAGATCTGCTGAGAGAACACCAGATAAGCGCAGCTGCTGGCAAGAGATGGGGAGTCCTGCTGGAGGAAAAACATCGGATAGCTGGGGACATGGCTAGGAGGGTGGCGGTGGCCAACTTCAGGATGCTCACAGGACACGACTGCCTCCAGAAACATCTGAAAAGGATAGGAGTGGCCGATTCACCGATATGCCCGCTCTGCAACGATGGGGAAATGACAGGGGACCATCTTCCGACCTGCTCTGCGCTGATTGATATTGTCCAAGCCCGGGATAACATGTCCCACGATAAATACAAGGCGTCACTCTATTGGGCAGCAAGACATCGCATGGCTGAAATGCCAAAGGTGAGCGTAGGATAAAAAAAAAAAAAAAAAAAAATTATTACCTCTCCAACAAAACTCTTTACACTGAGTTCAATATTCCTTTGTACAATAGCCAATGCTCTTTATTACCTCTCCAACAAAACTCTTTACACTGAGTTCAATATTCCTTTGTAAATTAGCTAAATCCATGCACAAAAAATTATTTTCCTCCTTTAGCAATATCGTTCATCCTCTAGTCTAAGTTCTCGCTTCTGCTGCACTTCCCCAACGACGCCTTAAGCGCCAATGGCCTAGAGATCTCAGATCAAGCAGTGACAGTGACCACAGTCATAAATGAATGACAACTCAGTGCCTAAGGTGTGTCACCATTGGATGATTTCTCCTCTCTTGACGTTTTGATATTGCCATTTTGTTTTTCCCTTAGCACATTTGCTTGTTGTATTCATTATATTCATATATAGTTGTAAATATCTCTACGTAAATTTGCCGAATGACTAACAATTGATTGGCTACCTTAGAAATTACTGCAAAACGACTGAATTCTTAACAATATGTGTACATTAAATTTTAAGAAGAAAAACAAAACTCTTCATTAAATGTACCTCCCCAGCTCAAATTATTTATAATAAATTAAGTTTTCTATCTCCCTCTAAACCCTTCTTTTCCTTTGTCTGATTTGGCTGAAAAAGTGTGAAAGTTTTTGAGTACAGCCTCATCTCACGCCAGAATGTAGAAGCATAGAATGACATTCCCTACACTATGTACGGGTGGTTCTGAACAGTAGAAGTTGAGTCAGAACCTTCTCCAGCAATGAAGTGGGCAAGTACTATTGACCACATTTCACTTCCCCAACCTACCAAGTATAGTCTGGTTCTGTTATCATAGTAAATGTAAATTAAATTGAGTTTTCACCAGCATTTCATGGTTCCCGACTATTTGAGTGTTTACCTTGAGTGAGGCAAGAGAGCCTCCAAGGAAGGCTACTGGAGAGAGGAGGGTTGGAGGTATCCCTGAGAATGAGCCCGTGGTCGGGGTAACGGACCGACTGTTGATGAGCAAGTTGAAGAGTATCTGTGCCTCCCCACCCTCGATATGAACCAGGGTAGCCTGTGAGCCTGCAAGCTTCTGTTCCAGTCTCTCTAGAGATACATCCTGCAACAAGGAGGGACATCTGTCAACTGGAGAGAGGAGAGTGATATATACTTATCTTGTTGCAGGAATGCCAACCAGTCCTCTCATTTCTATGCTTTCCACATCCTGAAGACCTACCTCAGATGTACTTATCTTGTTGATTTCCGCCTCCTCGATGCCCAGAGATGCCAGCCAGTCCTTACCCCCGTCCTCTATGTCCTCTTCATTCCCGTCTTCCTCCAACTGAGCCTCCTCATCCGACGTATTCTCTTTAGAAGGGCGCGAAGATCTGGGTCGAAGTGGCATCGTGTAATTTATACCTAAAAAAAATCAGTTTGAAAAGATTAGAGTTCTAAAAGTAATGTAAATTGTTTCTGGAAACAGTTCAGGGACTTTTAGGGAGAATGGTTGGAGGCAGTGACAGGTGTTGGCCCAGGGATGGAGTCTTCAGTTACGACATCTCATGGTGGAACCCTCATGTAACTGCATTTATCTCTGGACTGTGATAACATGAATAAAGAGTACACCCAGAATTAAACATTGCATTTCATTGTAATTCTTTACGAACTCAAAACCAGGATTTAATTAAAAGAAATAATAAAAAAATGCGAAAAGACATAAAACCAAAATGAATTGTCACTCAAGTCTCATAAAGTTTTTTTTTTTTATGGTTGGAGATGATTTCTATATTTATTTATTTATTCGGCGACTAACACCTGGATTATTAATTTTCAGCTATATACGAATAATCATATCCTTAACTGTAACAAATAAGTTATCGAAATCAAATCTAGTTGACGACCTATCTTCAATGCCTTGTTTTGGATCCGCTATAAATCCACAAGGGGTGTTACAGAAAGTCATTTCTCTGAAGCATCATGCTCACACTAACACTCAGATATTCGCCAACATTTGAAAAACTGACTAGTAATTTATATATATATACAGACAGCGAGGGCTGTGGTAGCGTACTGGCATACTGAGCTCAAGATCGCGGGTTCGAAACCCGGCTAAGGCCCTTTGTTTTATCTGGGAGGTGAAAAAACATTGAGAATGACGTCCCTCGGATAGGACGTTAAGAGATTGTCCCGAGTCTGTACGATGTCCGGTACTCGTTAAAGACCCCTACCCTAGGTGAATAAATCCGGGTAGGCAAAATTTAGGACTTCCAGAGTAAAGTGGGGCTCATGTCCACGAGAGCGACGAAAGAGCGCTCTGGTAGTAGGCGATAAGACCATGTTAAAGCCTAGGCATGAGTCACATAACTAACTATGCGGGCCATAAGGAAAAAAACAATTAAAGCAAATCATCCCTATACCACTACCACTTCTCTCTTGTAAAATTGCTTTTTTTTAAATATAGTATTACAATTAGACCATCGATATATTTTTAAAAAAAGACAAATTAAATAATAAAATACTAAGCGGTTGTACTGAGTCTAGTAGGTCTTGTACGGACTTACCTTCGGCCTCCAACATCTTCCTAAAGCCCCTCGTGGTCGGACAGATGGACACGTTGGTCTGAGTACAGCTGCTAAGTCCGGCTGCTCGGAACAGGCATGTGAAGGTATTGGCCACCATGTAGAAGTAAGGACAGTGTCGTGCTCGCACCAACTAAAACACAATAATAGTAAACTTAAAGGAGTTCTGTGACAAACAGCCATGGCGGCCCAAATCATTGGATGTGTGCGCACCTTGGATGATCAGATCTCGTATTCCCTTGTCAATAATCCTTATTATTTTTAATTATAACATTCCTAAATTTGTTTTAAAGTTTTAATTCTAATACTTCGCATACAGTAAGATTACAATTCATTATTTACAATACAGTTTTAATATTTATAAATATGATTCTATAATTCCATGTTAATATAGGTGAAGTTGGAACTCACCAACTTCACCATAAAAGCAGCCACCCCACTGTTACTTGCTTGATGTAAGCGATAGAGTCATCCATATGAAATATTGTCTTAGCACACGTCAACACTACGCATTATTTCAAAATACAATTTTACTATTTTCTACTTCCCGTAGAAGTATAGGAGAAGTTATGTATTCTGTCAGAAATTCGATGTTGAGTTTTCACCAGAATTTAATATTTTCCGACCCACTGAAAATAGATAAATTGTTCTCTGTGAACTCGATAACTCCCGATATAATGAATGTATCGACAAGAAATTTTATATGTGTATCCAGAACGCCATAAGAACAGTAACTCCTTCATTCATGTCGGCCAAAGGGAAGAGGAGAGATTAGGGGCGGGCTTAACACAAGAAATCAAAATTTAGCATGAAACTTCAGAAGCCTCTATGTAAGTCAACTATTGATTTTTAGCTCAAAAGGTCGATTAGTTTTGGACTGATGACGTAATTGATTAATTTGTGCTGGGGAGGTACATAGCCGGTGATTGTTTGTACTAGCGCCGACGCTGGTCGAGTCGAGCTGCCCGGTATTACATATCCAGTCTGAAAACATTCACAAGCTTGACAACTGCTTAGCTCTCTGTCCATCTGTCTCCCCTTCATAACATGGAAACTACATAACTGAAGCTTCCAGATGATATGGTGCTTTTCAGTTAGGTTAACTTGTTCAGGTACCATTCATTGTTTTGGGTAGAAGAACAATCGCGGACAGGTAGCGTTATACTTTCCTTTTTTCCGTAAAAATCAATAATATTAATAAATTTCAACCTGAAAAAGGGATCTGAAACTCTCGGACCAGTCCCTGTGTAGGGCATCCCTGATGTGAGGAAGAGCTGCTACGGGAGTGTGCTTGTTGGAGGCGTCGGTGCGGGGTTGGCGGTGTCTCGGGAACACATCGGTCCAGGCAAGGGAGGGGTGCTGCCAGAAGAGACAGCACTGGTGGAATCTGGCGTTGGGGGAAGTGTCCAGGCCAGAGGAGGAGTCGGCGGAAACTGGACCATCCCCATTCTCCAGGCACCGGACAAACCTAGCGGAGCAGGAAGAAAACTAATAAATAAACAACGTTAAGTAAGCATTGCACATGGAGCGAGTTCCAATATCTATCGGCGAATCAATCAATATTGAACCAAGACGGGAAAAAAATTCACGGTGAATCGCCGAGAATTTATTTCCCAAGCTCGTATTATTTGTAATAAATGCAAGTTTCTCTATCCCTTCTTAACCTTCTTGGGACAACGGGACCCTTGTGAAGGGAATTAGAATCTCGTTGAACCCTTATTAGAATTTTCGTAAGAGTATCGTCTCTAAGGAGTTCTGAATCAAAACATAAAATTGAATGACACAATATTTTCAACAGATATTATGAAACAATGTAAAAAATATAAAGAAAAACGTATGTTTTTTTAAAAATATGGTCTATTTCACAAAATATATATAATTAGGGGGTATTTTCGGTATTGCTACAATCTTCAGCCACTACTTAACAAATACTGTGTTGTATGACAATATTTTTTATAAAACATACGTGAGGGCGCCAGTAGCTAGTGGTATGCGTGCTTGACTTCTGAGCTCAAGTACGTGGGTTCGTAGCCCGACCGAGGCCCTTAGTTTATTTTATCTGAGAGGTAAAATAAACTTAAGCACGCCGTCCTTCGGATGGGACGTTAAGCGATGGTCCCGAGCCTGTACGATGTCAGGTACTCGTTAAAGACCCTTAACCTAGATGAATAAAAATTTACGGTAGGCAAAATTTAGGACTCCCATAGTGGAGTCGGGCTCATGTCCACCAGAGTGACGAAAGAGCGCTTTGGTAGTAGGCGATATGACCTCGTTGTTAAAGCTCGGGCATGAGTCAAAAAACCTAACCTAACCTAAAACATACGTTTTTCTTTATATTTTATAAAATTTAATCTTGATATACATATTCCTAAAATGGCAAATATTCACCCAGTAACACCAGATGCTTCTTCACATGTCTTCAAGGTTTGCGACCACGGGAAAGGTTTAACTGAGATAAATCGCATTTTGGATCTGAGGGTCCAGTCGACGGGCAGTAGTTTACAACTCAATGAGCTAGATTCATCATCCAATATTTTCTATAAAATATAAATATAATAATAAATATACAAAAAAGTTGAAGTCAAATAATAAATTAACTAAGATATGTAACATTGGTAGTTATTTTCGAGGATTTGAGTAACATATGATTGAAATATAAAGAAGATTTCATGAGCGCAGAACGAACAGATACATCGCACACAGAGAAGTGCCGGCCGGCTCCAGTCATATCTGACAGTGTGGAACTCACTTCGCTCGACAATTAGATATTATGAGTAAACAAATAAATGTGAACACTACACTGGCTGAGTGAGTCTGGAGGGAGGTAGGTACAAGAACTGGTCCTGGCAGCCATTGGAGAGGCCCAGCCGATCCAGCAAAGAGGAGCCCTCATTTCTTAAACAGAGGTCTCCCTCTTCTTCATCCTTAGCCTTTTTGCTGTTTATCTCGCCACCATCGTCTCGTCTAGAACAGAATAATAATTGTGTGTCAATTAGAAACTCTACTAAATGAAAAACAAAACAATATTGAGTGAATAAAAACACATATGTGCACCTTACATTCTCTTTTATCTCCAAGTTAGGATTTAAGCTTTCTAAAGCTCCGGAGCTTCTCCTGTGGAACTTCGCATATTCCCTGAGTGAGGTTAAGTGAGACAAGTTGTTCAAAAATATACCACGAGGAAATTCCCTGTTTTTACCCTGATGCTCAATGATTTTTCCTTGTGGTTTGAATGTAAGGGTGTGGGCTAGATATAGGCTTTTCCCCCATAATTTTTATGATAATGATTTCACTCCGCAAGAGAAGATGAAAAGTCGGAAACCAAGGTACAAAATATGTGAGATATACAGTGAGATCTTTGGGCAATGCCTGTTTGAAATAAGTTTACGATACTTAGTTATTGGTGGTACTATAATAAAATGGAGATTTTTGAGGCTGATGTCTGAGACTTTTCCACTTAATGATTAATTCTTTACTTTAATGGAGCAATAAATGTTAATACTCAGACAAAATTAATATGTATATCGATATATAAAATGATAAATTCACGTGTCACAAGCCTAAGACCTAACTAAACTATTACTTACTTGAAAGGATTCTTTCTTTTTGCTGTCGATGCAGTTTTCAATGTGGGTTCAGGTTCTCTAAAAACTTGGGTAGGACTCCTATTCATGCGTGCCAAAAGTGCATTTTGTTTGAGACGAATTTTGTGTTTTTTCATTATATCTTGTGGTTTCTTCCATTGTGGTGGTGTTTTTGGGGGTCTTATAGGGCTCCTTGGGAACTTACGAGGTGAAAGCTCGTTCATTGTTGTAATTCAATAAAAAATTCGCTTCAAATATTATTAAATAAATACACTAAAATCCTAAAGAAAAGAAAAAAAAGTATTAGATGCTTTCGAAACATTTCCTTTTAATTTTAGAGGTTAATTCAATGTTTTTATTACTGAATATTGTTGAAAAGATGTCAAACTTACCCATAGTACCGCGTTGCTTGTTGACACGGAATTTATTACCTTCCTTGCCGGCACCTGGCATCATCTGTGAGTATACAAATGAACTAACCGGTTACAGTAGTTCTATCTTATCCCAACAGAGAACAGAATCTACCCATTTTATCAGTGTTGTCTAATGTACAGAGTGTAGGTTTTATTAAATTTTCACACAATTCCTCCAATGAGGGCGATTTACTATTTTAATTATTTTCTCATCAGATACTACAGGTTTAAAAAATCAGTCTGTTTCGGCTCCTGCGAACATTTAAAATTCTAATTCATAAATGTTTTAATGCTAAAAATCGATTACTAATATACAGTAAAGGAGGTTGTTATGTTAGAAGGTTATTTTTCTCACGTGTGGGCTCTATATTTGTTTTTGGATTTTATCAATTGTTAATGTTGTCCCTTTTATCAGCTAAATATAATTCTAGAAGTACGTTGCTAACTTTCGCTAATTTATCTTTTAAACGCTTATTTTCAAATATGAATGTTTTTAAAAGAATTGGAACGCATGATGGTACATTTCATTGTGACGAAGTGTTAGGATGTTTTATGTTAAAATTATTTAATCCGGAAGCTACTATTGTGCGGAGTCGGGATGAAGAAGTTCTGAAAACCTGTGATATTGTCATAGATGTTGGAGGTGTGTATGATGCTGATCAAAAGCGTTTTGACCATCATCAACGGAGCTTTGAGCATACTATGAGTACAATAATACCTGGAAAACATCATACGGTAAAATTGAGTAGTGCGGGTCTCGTCTATTGTCATTATGGTAAGACAATTTTACAAAGCATTTTGCAAAATGTTGATGAGTCATTATTGGAAACTCTTTTTGATCAAGTTTATTCTGATTTCATTCTTGAAATTGACGCTATAGATAACGGTGTACCAATTTGTTCTGGTGAACAACTGTATTACATTAAATCACATTTAAGTGCTCGGGTTAGTCGGCTTAATCAAGAGTGGAATGTTACAGAGTTTAATGTGGATGAAGCTTTCCATCGTGCAATGGAATTAGTAGGAAAAGAATTCAATGATCGTGTTATTGGCTTGAAGGATGTTTGGTGGCCTGCAAGGAAGATTGTCGTCGATGCATTAAACAAGAAGAAAGAAGTGCACCCATCTGGAGAGATATTAGAGCTGGAACAGTTTTGTCCATGGAAAACTCATTTGTTCGATTTGGAAAGAGAAATGCATTTAGAACCAGATATAAAATATGTTATATTTCCAGCGACACAAGCTAGGAGTGTTTACAGAGTTCAGAGTGTTCCTGTAACTAAAGACAGTTTTATTCTGCGGCGACCCTTGAAAGAAGAATGGCGGTCTCTGAGGGATGAGGAATTGTGTAAAACGTCAGGTATCGACGGCTGTATTTTTGTTCATAATAATGGTTTCATTGGCGGTAACCAAACTAAAGAAGGTGCTTTGCAAATGGCTATCAAAAGTTTGACTTAGATATTTAAAATACTTGAAAATATATTTATGCTTAACTTCCACCCATTTATGCTATTGATATTAACGCATAATCCTCGAACTTGAGAACCGGTGTTTTTTACGTAAATTATTCTCAAGCCTTCGATGTACTCGTATTTATTATAAAATCTAGAACAGAAAAAATTGTAATTGAGGACATAACGGGAACCTTAAGCCCGAGTTTACAGAAATCTTAATTTCATGCAACGCTCTCAGATTAATGGTACTTTTCTGACAAAAATACACAATTTTCCCTAATTTGAACTATTATGTCGTTCGTCTATATTCTCGAACCACTGAACTCAATTTAGAGTAATTTTATTGTGTCACATACTGTTACTTTCGCATCATTCAGATCGCAAAAATAGAGAAATCCTCAAGTGTCGACTTTGTTTTTATTTTTATTCAGTATAATTTCGATGTAAAAAAAAAAAGGTATTTTTCTGTTTTATATAATAAAATTGATACTGACTTATAAAGTTCTACAACTCACCTCAAAACGGTTGGGAACTCCTCCAATGCATCTATCCTCCTCGAAGGTGCTTGACTAAGTGAATCCTCCGACACACGTCCACCCTCCTCGAAGTGCCGTCTAGCTGGGTAAGTCCCGCTCTCCCGCCATTTAATGTCCATATTTTTGGATATTACACAGCAAAAGTATCCAAAGATGAGAAAGTACCATTTCTCCAACCAATAATTTTTTCTATTTGTATACAATTTTGTGAAATAAACCTACTTATTTATTTTGTACTTTCATTATTTTTCAATGTGGTCCTCAAATGAAATGTCTTTGAAGCAGTATCCATCAAATATACTTTGTGAAACCTCGTTTTTCCAATGGTCATGGGAATTTTTCTTTTCAACCATTACAAGGCCCTTGGAAAACATTTTTCAACAAAATGAAGTAATTCTCCAAGTTTTTTCTGTAAATCGTTAAACAAATTCGTAAGAATGTCATTTTGGATGTATCACTATGATGTAAGGAGAGAAATGCCATTGTTGTTTCCTAATCCAAAAACGGAGACCTGTAGGAGTGATGTTTATCATATAGACACCAAAGTGTAACTGTTTCTACTAAAAACAATGGCAATGTAATCACCGGCAATGTAATTCCCCAGAACGAATCAATTAACTTCCCCACCTCCAAAACCAGTCGAACGTTTGCGCTAATATTCAATAGTTGACTTACATAGGGATTCCTAAATCCTCAAACTAAATTCATTCGTCGGCAGTTATTAGGATTTTTGAATTGAGACTTCCTTTTGGGCGAAATCGCTAAAATGTGACAGGTTATGTCCTCATTGGCTTTGGACTTGGACTATGAAATTTCATGTTGATATATTCATTTCATTGGAGTTTTTTTGAATTGAGTACCCCTCTGATCCCCCTTTCCCTTCTGCCGATTCCACCGAAAGATAATGAGTGTCGTCCTTATGGGGTTTCGAATTAACATATGAAATTTTCTGTCCTTACATTAATTAAAACGGCAGTTGTTGAGTTAAGCCTCTTCCCTAATCTCCCTTTCGGCCGATTTGGCTGAAAATAGGTAGGTGTTGTCCTTATGGAGTTTAGGACCCACATATAAAATTTCATGTCATTCATTCTCTCGGTAGTTATATTAGAGTTTTTTTGTGTTAAGCCTCCCTCTCCCCTTTGGTCGATTTTGGCTAAAAATCAGAGGAAAATAGAGGAGGTGTCATTAGAGAGTTGTGGAGAGATTTCATTCACATATAAAATGTGATTATATCATTCTATCGGGGAGTTATCGTATTCACAGACTGACAGCATTTTTTTTTTTTATCTGGAGGTAGGAAACATTAAATTCCGTTGAAAACTGCGCATCGAATTTTCGATGGATTGCATAACTCCTCCCATTCTTCGTAAAGCTGGCGAAGTAGAAGATAAATCCAGTGAGCTGACACAGAAAAAAGAGAGGACTCTAGACATTGAGGGTGCTTTTGACAATACCTCGGTATCAACAATAATAAATTCTATCCGTAGGCATCGAATGGATCGCCAGTGAGTCGAGAGCATTCTGAAAGACACAATTATAAACACACTGGACTGGATGTCCACAGGGAGGGGTAATATCACTTCTATTGTGCTCCTTGATGGTCGACGAGCTCTTGCTGCAACTCAACAAAAATGGTTTTTATACGCAATGCTGATGACCTTGTGATTTTCGTCAGGGGCAGGTTCCCAAATACCAACGGCATTAGATCAGGTAAGTATGTTGTGCACCACAAAAAACCTTAAAATAAATGCACAAAAAATCACCAGTGCACATTTCACCCAAAATAGGGACATTAGAAGTCCCTTCCTGTAAGGGCAAGCTATACCTACATCGATGTAGGTCAAATACTTGAAATCCATCTTAGATACCCAGTTAACATGGACTCAAAGAAAACAACCTGGGCCTTACGAGTCTGTCGGCGCTCATTTGGCAAGAGGATGTATACAACGTTTGTGGGAACCGTCATAACTTACAACTGGAGTGTTCAAGCTGTATATGCCATCCTTGGAAACGCCTGGCTCAACTAGAGACGGAACATGAGGGGAGGGCGGATCCTAACACTAATAGATTCAGAAATCGTCCTGGGATGTCTTCATAATATTGGAGTCCCTGGCAAATTATTTGGTCAATCTCATCATCTTTCTTACTATTTGAAGTTTCATAGTGGAAAGAGGGGAGGGACAAGGTTTTTTCGAAATCACTAATTTCATATTATATTTTAGTATCTCCGTACAGAAAAAATAAATAAATATATTAACGTAACTTTTTCAGATAAAGGCTGAAATGGATCGTTTTCGTTAAATAGTAGTTTTGTAGTAAATGCAGCATAAAAATACTATTCAAGAGATCCATCGTACGTTTCCAAAAAATTGAAAAACCTTTTATGGAACTTTTTCGTGAATAGCCCACCGCTCCTGAAGAACCACAATATTTACCTATTAGTCAGGGTGGCTGGATTGCAAAATCTAGAGAACTCTACACTTCCATAATTTTATTTTGATCAATTTTTAAAATGTTAATAACTTCTGTAATATACTAGCAGATTAGCCGGCATTGTCTGGTTAGTAACTTTATCTGCAATTAGTGACTAACTAGAACTTATTAAAATATGAAATTTTATATCTCGTTTCGAGTCTATTGTGTGCCCTGTTGTGTTGGTCCCTACCACAGCCCTGTATCTTTTATAAAATCCAGGATTCTGCTGTAGATTCCCGCCTTGGTTCTGTTACATCAGACCCGAAGCAGTAAAACGTACTTACTATTTTAATATGAAATTAGTGATTTCGAAAAAACCTTGTCCCTCCCCTCTTTCCACTATGAAACTTCAAATAGTAAGAAAGATGATGAGATTGACAAAATAATTTGCCCTTAAAATTTTGTCAGCTTTATTTGTATAATGAATTGGCTTTGTACACTGAATTCAATTTCTTTGACTATTTTTTTTACGGCTCTTTTCATTTTTCATAAATCGATTTATGATCCTCGTTATCACTTGACATGGGTTTTCGGCGTTTAAGTTAATGATAAGGAATTGTAATGTTTTTATTGAATGTTTCAAGTATATGCTTTGAAATTCATTATGATAAGCGATAATGGATGAAATATACATTTACCTTCTTCTACTAATTATAATACATGCCTGTTTGTTGTTCTTTGACTTTTTCTTCAAGGTGAGAAATGTTTCCATTACGAGAAATAACTATGATTATTATTCATGATATTTGGTTATCTTCCTCTGTTGTTGTATAAAGACAATCAGGAATCTAGAAGCAATTCTGTTCTGATATATGTTATTTCTTTTTGCAGAGTTGTTCCCTGTATCCATACTTATATTTTTTGAATAAAACCGGACTTCATATTAGTCCTTTTCGTATTAGTTGGTTTACCTCAGCCTTCAATCGACAACTACAAAAATGGGGCACTTCGTACCTGAGACTGCAGTCGGCCTGGTTCTCGGCAGGCGCTTGGGTCTCGATATTCATCATGCCCATTTCTGTATGCCTCATCATCCACACCATATACACAGCTCTCAAGAATTCCTACTCTGGAGGACACTCAACAACCGACAACCAAGTTTCATCAGAGAGTGTGCTCGTTGTCGAACCTTTGGTAAGATCAGTAGTTATCCGTTAATTGCTTATCAATTCCCAAAAATGTTCGAGTGCATTGTAGTACTGCCCCCCATTTCCGATGTGCAATATCTTCATTGTTATTTAAAAGATAAAAAACCTATGGTCCAGGCCGGGTTTCGAACCCGCGATGTTGAGCTACCGACGCTCTCTAGGACCTTTTAGTGAAGCAGTGTAAATTCTCCCATTACACATGTGATTAGCAGTTTCACCCGTCGTTGCCTGGAAGTAACTGTGCCTTATATGGAGATGCATATTTGTGATGCTCTGACTAAAGAGCTCTGACGTTTATCATCATACAGACATTTACAATCAGACCAGAAATCAAATGAGCGACAGTTACTACAGTTCTACACGGGTGAAGTACAATAGAACTGCCTCATTTTTTAAAAATAGTATTTTTCCAAACACTTTCTGTAATGAAAGACGTGGGTGGAGCCATTATTGTATTAAACTAACCAAATCACATAGCACTGACTGCCTTTTTTTTGTTTAACATGATTGCACATCGTAGCCCCGCTTGTAACGAATTTTCTCGACATAAATGAAAGACGACTAACTATGGTTGATATTGATATAAAATAATACTTATTTCGTTAAATTATAATGAAGATATTGTAAATTAAAAATGGGGGATACTAGTTTATCCAATTAGTCTATAGTTTCAACAAACAACGGAAGTATTAAATAAATACTAAAAAATATTTAAAATTGACATATCAATTCACTAATGTATTTATGAATGCACTATATTATAATATATTATCACAAAGAAATATTTTTACGCATCTTAATATTGATGTAGTCGCCGTTGCATTATAATGTGTTAATGATAGTAATAAGGTATGCTGGGCGCCTATAGCTTTAGGAATGAAAGCGCAACATAATTGTGTTAACGATAGCTTATAAAGCTCCCACATTAAACTTTTACAATGAGTCATGACTTCAAAACTCCCGCAAGTCTTCTATAATATACGTCGTTTATTTTTATTATATTTTGAACAAGAAATAATTGAATACTTAATGTAACTTGTATTACATAATTCTTTGTAGTAGTATTCAATATTTTCTTTATATATTCTTTGTATTTATATATGAAATGTTGATTTGATTGGATTGTGATCTGTTGGATAGATTCCAGGATGGAACCTCCCCACCTCCGACATGGGCTATTACCTCATCTCTCTGTTTCTCTCCAGTGTCATTCACGAATTGGGACATGCAATGGCTGCAATAAGGTTTGTCTTGCATTTTTTTTTTCAACAAATTATTTCAAACTTTACAAGTGATTTACTTTTTCGTAAGGATCATTACCTGAAAAATCATTCAGGGATGGAGACTGTACGTTACAGTAACAAAAAAAAATTCATTTTTATTTTTCGACGCCTCCCAGTTCGAATTAAGAGAACATAATGTACCCACATGAAACTCAATTTTGGTAATTTTCAGAAAATTGGAAACTTTGATTTTTTTTTCCCCCAGAAAATAAATAAATTTTTGGAATGACACTAAGGGGCTGACGGCAATGGCTTATCTCAAGGGAAATGAGAGTAATGAAGGAAGTTGAGTGAAAATTGAGGTCCCGAAAATGGAATAAATCGAAACTCCTTTTTTAGTCTACTCTACTTACCGTAGATTTGGCCAAAACTGCATATTAATACCACAGATATAATCGTAGATGATTTGCAAGAAGCCTGTTTATGTTTCAGGCCCACAGGCACAATAGGAGCTGAGATATAAAAAAAAAAAATGCTTGAAGTTGTCAAATCTGCGACCCCCACATTTCTCTCCCCGCCTCCGGTAAGGGTTGGCAAAAAAAACAGAATCAGTCGTATTGATCCATCATTGCTAGTGAGCTGGAATGATATATTTTTTTATAGGATTTTAAAAAATATTGCAGCAAACAACTCTTTTCAAATTGGGTGATTTCCGGTGGAATGACTCCTAAGAGGCGATGATGCTGAGAATCCTCCTTTGTCTTTTGATATACTGGAAAACCTGCTCCGGATTTAATAATAACGATCATAATCCTTCATCCAGAATTAACTTGTCTGCAGATTCAACAGTTAAATTGCATATTATAATAAAATAAATATAAGTAATTAGCCAATCCATTTTTTCATCAAATTTATTATTATTCACTATTTTACATATTTCGATTTGTTCTCAGCTGATTTTAGTCCGAACAGAAAACGCATTAAATCCCCCTGTCCATTTAGATTCTTTCGCAAAAATTAGGAAGGGTCATTCATTAGAAATATTGTATAACTCGCATATTTGTCGCGTAAAATCGATGAACCTATGATGAGACATCTGTGTACATAGATATATTGGGTGGGATGGTTTGACACCTAGAGACCTAAGTATTCAATGCGCTATTAATAGGAAACATGTTTTTCTCTAAATATTTGTGAATCTAGCCTCTTTTTTTTTGTTTGAAGAGACTAGGAGAACCTGTACTACTTTACTAAAAGGACCGACGGGAGGGTGAGCATTTTATTCTTTAGGATAGAATACATATTTCGTATATACTAATATATATATATGTTTAAAGTTTAACCTTTGCTATTATCTATTAAAATAACATGGAGTTCAGTTAGTTTATAAAATACCCAGTGAGCCTATTTGACATCTTACCTGTAAAATATCCATATTTATATTTGTGTTTGTTTTGTTTGTTCAGAGAAGACGTGCACGTGGCAGGTTTCACAGTGACACTCCTGGTGGGACTGCCAGTCGTACTGACCCATCTCGACCAGTTAGACTCTCTGTCTCCTCTTCGTCAGCTCAGGATCTATTGTGCCGGAGTATGGCACAACCTTCTGTTGGCACTCGTCGCTGCACTATTAGCCACTCTCCTCCCAGTCCTTGTCTTCCCTTTCTATGACTACGGCAGCGGAGTACAGATTGTATCTATCAAACAGGTAATTTTTCCCATAAACCCCAGCGTTGCCATATGGCATCAGCAGATTGACAGTCAAGTTTTTGTGTAATACTTTTCTTTTAATGCAATAATTGTTTTCTATTTTCTGTAGATTGTAGTACAATTCATAAATGCAGTTTAAGAGATATTAAATACAAATTTAAATGTATTTATTGCGTCCATTTTGTATCTGTTTGTATTCAATCTCTAGGTACGTTTGGCTCGACGCAAAAATATTTGATGTTGCTTATGAACATTTTAAAAATTATTTTTCCTTTATTTCTGCTTTCAAATAAGGGCCATGTTAAAACTTTCCTTGTTAAAATACGAATCCATTGATTTCTCAAGAACCCCCTGTCTATGCGATTAACCTTCTTAATTGCATTGTATGTATATAATAGTTGTTTTATTTACATATTTGATTATGTGACTCATGTCTGGGCTTCAACTACGAGGTCATAACGCCTCCTACCAGAGGACGTTTCACCGCGGACATGAGCCTGACTCTACTGTGGGAGCTCTAAATTTTGCCAAACATGTTTAATTAGACTAGGTAGTTTTTATTGAGTACTTGTTACCATACAAGCTCAGGATCGGCTTGCACATTTTTTTTTTTTACCTCCCAGATAAAAAAATTTAAGGCCCTGGCTGGGATCCATCTCATGAACTTCGGCATGGTAGGCAAACCCACTACCTCTATCTACGGGCGCCTCCATCGGTATAATAGATTATTAAAACGTGTTTATATGCCTTACGTGTGTATTTTGAATTGTCCAGGGGTCAGGTATCTCTAGAGAAGGAGGACTGTCTGTGGGTGATCTCATCACTAAAGTGAACGAGTGTCCTGTCTACGAAGGATCCTCCTGGTACCATTGTCTCTCCATGGCTAGTCAACACTCCACCTCTGGCTTCTGTATACCTGACGGACTAGTCAAAGAGCATGATGAAAGTGTACCTGGTAATATGCCTCCATACAACTCTTATTTATGGCATTGATAAAAAAGTTTGGTTAGAATAATGAATCTCATTGAAACCATTACTCAAAAAAATATTATTTATTTCTTATGCGTCGGAGATATAAGTAAAATGTGAACATTTTAAGTTTTCGTAATGGCGGCCATGTTGGTGTGGGAGGGTGGATATGTGAGGACAACAGTTCGTCCACCACCGATCTAACTCGAGAAAGTGTCGCGTTGGTAGAAGATAGATTATCTACTCGTAAGTACATCCAAACCTTTTTCTCCTACGATATGATTTGTATAAAAATTGTTTCACTGGAAGGACCAACAATTCATTCTTTCGGATACATCTTTCGGAGAACTTGTACTATTTCACTTTTAACGATAGAAATTTTTATATTATAAAAATTTCTATCGTTAAAAGTCTGCAGATATTGTCGACAATAGCTAATAGGACGCTAGATAAAGACGGAAATTATGGTTGAAATCATCATTAACTAGTCCACTTTGCTACCTTGTCGACATTACCAGTCAATACATTACAATACAAAATCTGCCCCCCCCCCCCCCCCCCCTCCCCCGACGCATATATTGAATAAAGTGCATAAAATCTACTTTACTCAGCTTATTATTATTTCTTGTTTTTGGATGTAAAGCAAAGCACAACTCAGAGAGCGGGGGTGTGGACTGTTGCGATGGAGACAGCCTCCGCCATCTCTGTTTCGAGTACATCGGGGGCTCGGAGGATGAGCCTCTGCCCCTCCCTCAGCACACTTGTCTCGTGGTCCGCACCGTGGTTGAGGCATCCACACTAGCCTGCACTCCCCACACCTCCTGTCCCACCCATCTCCACTGCTTCAGGTAACCCACTCTCTAACATATTAACAGTGTTAAATAAATAAGAGTAACCTTTTTTTGAAATATTGTCTATGCCATAAAAAGGAAATCTTAAGTCTGCTCATTGTTCTCTCTGTTGGAATAGGCCATCTCTGGAGAACTCGACGAAGCTGGTCCGTCTGTACCGGAGCTCAGGGACCACCCCGGTCCTCTTCCTGGGCCATCCTGGAGAAGTGCTCAACTCTGCCCTCACCACAGACTTCATACCTCTTCATCGTTGGCTCTCCTCCTCTCTTCCGGACTGTTCCATCAAACTGTGTCACTTCCTCACCATGTTCTCATCTGGACTCGCCATCCTCAACATCATACCCTGTTTCTACTTCGACGGACAACATATCCTCCGAGCCTTTCTTGATATTGTTCTCGCCAAAAGAGTTCGCACATCCGCCGCCCGACAAGCTATATCGCTCTGTATAACCATCCTTGGTTCTCTTCTTCTTTTTCTCTATCTTATAGTAATGCTTGTTACTAGTGTGTGAACCATGTACAGTAAGAACATGAGCTGTCTCGAGCAAGTAACCAGGGAAGTGCCCAGCTTATTTTGCTACATTGTCACACTAATGACTGACTAACAATAAACAACAGGTTACCCTTGCAATAAGTGTCTGTCTAATAATTCCGCGTGGCCTAAGTTTGAGCCGTGGTTATAAGGGTGCAATTTAAAGAAAATATTATCAGCATCCTTTTTACGTTTAGGGCCCCCGCAACCCCCCTCCAGTTAATGGTTCATCTAAATAACATTCTATGTCGGATAAGCATTTAAATTTTAAAATTCGGTTAAGAAATTATGGAGATATGCTGTTCACCAACTATCCACATTACATATTATAGACATTTTTTGGAATATTTCAAAATTTAATAATATAAAAATTTCCCCCTTAAAAGAGTAGTAATTAAATAAATAAAACAAACTTATTTTTGAAATATTGTCTATTCCACTAAAGATCTTATCTAATTATCTTATAATTATAAAGATCTTATAATTATCTAATTATTTTCAGTGGAATAGACAATATTTCAAAAATAAGTTTGTTTTATTTATTTATTACAAGTTTCCACAATATGTCCGCGTTCCTCAACTTAGAAGAGTAGTAATTATTTATTTAATATCACATGTTTTGCATATATATGTTGTGTGGATAGATTTCACCGGAATAACACCGTCACATTTTGAAATAACTTTGATGGGCGAATTTATTTGTATTTAGTAGTAAATAGAGAGACAGCAAAAGAAAAATGAAAAGGATTAAATTTCATTTTTTGGTAGATAATATTTTTTTGTTTATGTAAAAAAAAGAGACAATTTCAATATATATATATATATATTTTTTTTTTTAATAGGAAAATATATTTAAATAAGAAAATGCCAATAACTAGAGGTGAAGCGAAAAGGTTGGTAAAGGAAAATAGAGAGAAAGGGTTTAGATCATGGGATATGAAAGTAACGGAGCACGTAGAGGAGAAGACTCCGGTTACTAGGAAGCAAACAGAAGAAACGGATGGTGAGGGGATACAAAAAGAAACAGAGCAAGGATCATTGACCTCGCCATTTTAAGAGTTTTTTTTCTTAAGAAAACAGGAAGATATCACTTATCCGGATCAGAAACTAAAACGAATTTGAAAGAAGAGAAGAGAAGGAGATGAATGAGATCTAGGCTTGTATTTATATGAGGTTGTTCATGTTTACAACATTTTACATATCAATCATTCACTTGCAATATTTTTTCTGAATTTTGAGAAAAATATGATTTTCATACTCTTTCGTTATAAAATAAAGAGTATGTAAACAAATTTCTGTATGTCTTATGTCTAAAGAGAGCGCTCTGGAGTTGGTTGGACCCTCTATGTTTCATTCCAGAATCTACTGTGATAAAATGTATTCAATAAGGCTGCCTATAAAACGTAGATCTTCAGAAATATTTTTCACGCCTTTTGATGAGACTACTCCTGATGAATTATTATTTGTAAATATAAATGCGTGATGTGAGGAGCTGAGGAAGAATATGGAAACATTCTGATTACAACAAAAAGCCCTCTAAACCCTGATTTGGGTGGAATCAGAAGAGACGTCAACGACAAGAAAGAAGCCTGACGCAGCCCCCTGGAAAAAGGGGAAGGAATTCGTAGAAGGTCTAGTTGTGAACCGTTCCTCAACTTAGAAGTTTTACAACTAGTTATACAAAATGTCTAAAGATTGGATCAAAAATATCTAAGGAATTTTGGAAAGCATGTGTTTAGAGGAACGAAGAACTTACATTAAGCTTTAGTAGAAACTGACGTTACAGAATATCTAAATAAAAAAAAAAAAAAAAAAAGAGAAGAATCAAATAGAAGTAAAACATTTAAATTTTAAAGTTAATTGAAAAATAATGAGTCAGCAAGAAAATACTAATTAACGAAAATGCCCGTCCTCTGACCGTCCGATTAAATATGCATTTTGTTATATGAGGCCAAAAGTGAGTGGGATGTCACATCGAACGAATTTGTTTTGATAGTTATACATTCTATTATATATGAAATACAACTGTCTTTCCGTCAGGGAATATTAATATGGAAAGGATAACAGAATAGGAATGTAAATTAGTCAACTAATGCATTGCACTTTTCGACTTAAAAAAATGAATATGACGATTGTGCAAAAATATCTTGAGCACGGCCATATTCAGAATGCGATTCCATCCACGCTCTGGTGGTGAGGAAGGTAAACATGGCTGGTGAATCACCGGCTATATGCGTCCTCAGTTATTAATCAATTTAATTGTCGCTCTACCTCTAAAACCAGTCGACCCTTTTTAACTATAAATCTATAGTTGACTTACTTTTGAGCCCTTATACTAAATTTTATGTCGATACATATATTTCAGTTGAACTCTCTTCTCTCATCCCCCCTTCTCTTGTGAAGAATTCGCGAAAAATGTCGTCCTTATTGGGTCTTGAATATATCTAATAATAAAACTTCATGTCAATACATTCATTACATCTTCTCTTTGACCCATTTGGCTGAAAACCCCAGGTCTTCCCGATATGGGGTTCTGAATATACATATATGTCATTTTTTCCCATTTAAAAATATAATACTATACTGTACTTTTGATCAGAACATGTTTTGTCCATAATTGAACACAATTCATGTGCTTTGCCCATCTGACCAATAATCATTATTATTATTTCCTTTAAACCATAAATGGATAAGAAACCATGATTTAATTAAAAAAAAAATTATAATAGTATATTGGTGGATCTCTGCCAAAAAAATAAAAATGAGAAGACATAACGCTGTAAACTAGCGAATGCGCAATGGACCAATTTGTATTCATGTGTCTTGGTATCAGCTATACGTTATGTTCCCATTGCTACTTCTAATGAGTTAAAAAAAAAAAATTTAAGTACTTATATAGTTTATTGTAAAATTTTGAATAATTTATTTTTTGCTAATAAATAAATTTTCATTCAGAAAAAGTTTTGTCCAAATTAAATTTAGGTTATTTTCACATTTTTCTCACTTCAATGTCTAAAAGTGTGTTTAGAATATGATTTTTGATAGTTTAAAAATATGTGAAAAAAAATTTACCTCCAACACAAAGCAAATGAAAGTTACAAGTTTTTAGTAAAACTGTAAATTACATTATTGTGGCAAAACACATTTTGAATGTTAGCTCCAAGTATAAGAAAGTCGAATTGTCTACCTATGTTATTTTTATTTATTTTCCAAATATCTATTTGTTTTAATTGTTAGTGAGTTTCTAGCTAATTAGAAATAATTTCCATATTTAGTTTTTGTTTATTGTTGAATTGTTATTGTTTTGTTTTTTAATTAGGAGAGGAGGAGGGAGGAAGTCTCTTCGCTTCGTTTTTGAAAGAGTAGTTTAGACAAATGTTAGCATTTAGCTGTTTTTTTTTGTAAAACTGTAAATAAATTAACATACTTGTACATTTATCAATTAGATTAATAATATCCTAACATATATGGTCTGTGTGGTTCTAATCGCTTGTAACCCACAATGTAACCAGAACAAAGTCCAAAATAGCTCGTAAGATGTACTTGGCCAGTTCTAGATATAACAGTGATTTGTCACACCTAACTCTTCTCCCAGCGTTATGCTTGAGTACGTAAAACAACTCGCAATCTTCTTGGTTCTAAAACCAAGTACCCCAAAACGAGTTGCCATCAGGGTCTTGTCTTTTTATATTAAACAAAATCAAGATGCATCAAAGTTGTTCACAATTATGCTATGAATTATGAAAATACATGAAAAATCGACTACAAAATTATGTAACTGGATGGAAAAATGCGCTATTAACGATGAGCTCCAAGTTTTTTTCTAATTAATTATATTGTGTGAAAATTTTAAAGAAATGTTTTAAAAAAAAATATATTTCACAAAATATAAAGTATATGGACTTAACAAATACTAAATGGAAGTTCAACGAGTTTGCAATCCAAACTGTCCCCTTTCTTCAGTCCCCATAGGTTTTTTCCTTGTCCCTCCTCTACAGTTAAGTCTTAAAATATGGAGTAAAAAAACTCCGTGGGGGCTGAAAAAGGGGACCGTTTGGATTATAACTGGTTGAACTTCCATTTAGTATTTGTTAGGATATGGCTGAAGATAGTAGCAATACCGAAAGTACTCATATATTTTATGAAATAGACAATACTTTTAAAAAACATACGTTTTTCTTTATATTTTTTTATTAAGTGTTTCACAATATTTCTGCAAAAATGTTAGGTATCATTATATTGTGTGGTTCCTGTAATGTTAGCAATTAAGCCCTCCAGCTAATAATAAGCCATACAGTCTCTACACATAATTTTCAAAAATAGTTGGGTCAAATTAGACGACTCTTATGCACTGTTATACAGCGTCAATACTTCAATTAACTAATACAGTTTCCTCTATTTTCTTTTATTATGAAACTAATGAGCGTTGTTTACCTACTTTGTATACACGTATAGTTGTCTCTGACTCCTCTAGATTGCTCTCAATAAAAATATATGTATAACTTGCTAAACTGTTTTGTCAGATAAAAATGTTTAATGCAGACACAGAAGAAATTACTCATTTTTTTTTTTTTTTTTTAATGGCCTATTAGCATAGATATTGTTTTTTTTTCCAAATATATATTCACTACTGGGTAGGTGAAATATCACTTAGGTTGAAAATAGCCTTGAGCACGTCGTCCTTCGGATGGGACTTTCCGGATAAATCTGAATCTCTCGTATCAGTTTTAACAATTATTAAGCCTATAAACCGTTAAATAGCGCAAATTTTTTGAAAAACATTTTTATTTTGATTTTTGTGTAGGATTCAGATAATCCGGTCGTTCTCTATCAGTTTTAACAAATATTAAATCTATAGCAGTTATACCCGGCGTTGCCCGGGGAACTTTGATTTTTCTCCCAATATCTTCTATAACGCTATTCAGTTCCTCGACAGTACATTCATGATGTTATAATTTTCAATTATTCATACGGAATAAGGCTTATAGTCCTTCAACTGTAGTAACGCTAGCTTTGGAGCTAAAACTAATTTATTCAAAAAGATTTCTCATTAAACGTTGCAATGGTTTTCGAGTTATAAAGATTGCGTGAGTGGATGCTGGGATGGACCAGGGGTTGATTAAAAAATAGACCTTAACCTTCCGGTAGATAAAACTTATCTATTCAAAAAGATTCCTCATTAATCATTGCAGTGGTTTTTGAGTTACAAAGATTGCGTGGGTGGATGCTGGGATGGACCAGATATTGAGGTACTAATACGCCTATAACCTTCCACAGACGATGACGAACAAATTTTAAAAAAAATTAATCAAATCCATCTAGCCGTTCGTGAGTTATAGCGGTACAACGCACAGACATTTTCAGCTTTATATATATGATGATGATGATGTATTAATATATTTTTGGAACGTAGGCCTAAAACAGGTTCTTCAAATACTTGTGAGGTATATCATTTTCCAACATTTGAAACCCACCTGGTTCTCAGTACGCATTTTACCAATTTCCCCTAAATCTATATTAATAAAATTAAACACAAGGTAAATAACATTAAAGTAAAAATTGGAAACTAATTGTTATATTTAATATAACAATTAGTTTCCAATTTTTACTTATGTTATTTACAACCTTATGTTTAATTATTATTTTTAATGTAATGTACTTGTTATTGTTCACATCAAAATAATCACAATTTTAAATCCTATATTTCTATAAAGCATGTTCGAAGATTTCTGTAACTAATTCCCTAGAATGTGAAAACAGGTTTCTGGCTCTTGGTCCAATGGTTAAATTTAATACATTTGAACATTTTTTTTCCAATTTTTGTCATGAACTAATGGCGTTTTGCACTTTTTGATTGCTATTACGATGAACTGAACGCCGAACATATGCCAAAATGAACCCTAATTGGTTAGCATATCTATCTCTAAGTGTTACAAATTTTCAAAATTACGATTTGGATTTGTTTTCATTAAGTTCTCGGTATTTTTTCCTTCTTACTGTATTTCTAGAAACATGTTTGAATGAAATGGAAATTCCTCATATGAAAAAAGTACCCCACTAAGTACGGGTTTTTCACTCTACATAATATGAGGAGTTTGGAGCCAGAGCGGACCAACCCACAATTTTTCGGAAAATGAGTTATTACCATCCTGATGTTGGCATAGGTTCCCTTTTTCAAAACCAGTGTGGATCACTTAGTTTCTTCACTTCAGTGATAGATAGCAGCACTTTAAGTTTAGTCCACAAATATTTTTTTTTTTTTTTTTATTTATTTATTTACATATTCACAACGACAACATTTGTCACTAGTGATCGTGATGATGTGCTGTGGCAAGTGTGTCGCTGTACTGCTGAGGTACGTGACCGAAGAGGAGTCCAGGCTAGTCCTGGAGCAGGTCCCTCTGCCATGCCCGCTTTAGACGTCTTGGTGGGTTTGTGGGGAGAGTGTTCGTGGATAATTGGAGAATAAGTGGATTGGCGTGATGGTGGAGTTTGTCGTGAAAATTTTGATATCGTGTCTTGATAACAGAAGGTATAAATGGGATGTTGAGGTCATTATGTAATGTGAGGTTGGAAACGTAAAATGGGGCATTGGCAATGTGGCGTAGTATGATGGATTGTAATGACTGAAGGCGTTGTATGTTTGATTTTTTGGCTGATCCCCATATCTCGATTCCGTAAGTCCAGATGGGTTTTAGTATAGTGTTGTAAATGTGAAGTTTGTTTTCAAGCGATAATGTCGATCGTCGTCCGATGATTGATTTCAGTTGTCCAAATCGTCTTTTGAGGTCTGTGCGTTTCAGTCTGATATGAGTTGTCCAAGTTAAACGTCTGTCTAAATGAAGTCCTAGATATCGGACAGTGTCTGATGCAGGAATGGGCTGGTTGTTAATGTATACTGGTGGACAAATATTTTGTGCATATATTTTCAAAGTCACAATGGATCATACGGCCTTCAAAAACTTTATAGAACACAAAAAGGGATCACTCATCCAATACTATTCTAAAATTTCAAATATAAATAAATATTTGGGGCCCATTTATGGAGATAAACAAAATGTACTCAATTTTCAATTGCCATTTTCTAATATTCAGTTTCAACCAGTTGGTCCGCTCTAGCTCCAAACTCCTCATATGTAAATATATATCTAAATATTATTTCGGTTGTATCTGTTGATGTATAAAATATTACTTTAATCTGAAAATTGAAGGCTTACAGTTTGGTCTAGCTGGCGTGAAACGATGTCCCCAGTCTAACTTCTTTTTAATAGGTCAGTTTTTTTATCTCTTGATGAATTATGTTTTTGGAGTTACAAAGAGCTAGAACGACACTGTATGTTGATATGTTTTCATACGACACCTTCGTATTTTAAACGAGCATATAAATATAATATATAGTTGAACTACGAGGTCATATCGCCTACCACCAGAGCGCTCTTTCGTCCCTCTGGTAAACATGGGCCAGACTCTACTGTGGCAGTCCTAAATTTGACTCCAGGTTGACCTAGGGTAGGGGTCTTTAACAAGTACCTAACATCGCACAGGCTCGGGACCATCGCTTAGCGTCCCATCCGAAGGACGGCGTGCTTAAGTGTTTTTTTTATCTTTCAGATAAAATAAACTAAGGGCCTCGGCCGGGTTTCGAACTCACGACCTTGAGCTCAGGTGTTTATATATATATATATATATATATGGTGTTTCGGCAAAAGGGCTTAAGTCAGAACCAGTCTTGTGATCCAAAGGACTTGTGCATTTAAATGTATTCACCAATGTTAACTCATTGTTAGAATATTTTATTTTGTTTATATTTAATACTTTTATTTAAATAATATTTCAAGTAATTTCAAACCTTCCGAAATTCCCCTCCTAAAATTCAGATTTGCTGACTTTTGCCCAACCACCCGATATATATATATATATAATTGTAAACTTTTTTGTAAAATGTTCGCAGACAATTATTGTTAACTTACAATAAGTTTTAATGTTTTGACTAACATTTATCATTGAATACAATTCGATCCTTGTATAATACAACCGTACTTGGTTTAAATTTCCTAACTTAATAAATAAACTAAATTATATTTGTAAATAAAAATATATATATATATATATACTTTCAATTGTTTTTAATGTTACGAACTTGCCTTCTTAAATTTAAATTAGTGTAGTTGGCTAAAATCAAATTTTAACTTTATTAGTTAATGCCATTTATCTCTGGAATGGAAAATAAATAAAGATTTTCTGTTTTTGTTGTTTACTTACTGTTTTATAGGTCCTGTCTCACCAGTAACCTTCGATGGGTGCGTCAAGTTAGCCCCCCCCACTTTAGCTCTCTCAAATTATTTCATGGGGGGGCCAACTTGACGCTAATCGATTGTGCTGACAATGATACGTTTTGTGTTGCCGAGCAAATTAGTGCTTTTGCAAAGTAACATTGGAAGACACATGTAGATTGGGCCGGCGCACAGTGGCACGAAACAGATGTTTTCGTGTACATGTCTAGGTCCATGTAAAATACGTCAGAATAACTTGATATTACATGAAAAAAAAAGTGTATATATATTTTTGTTTTCAATAAATTTCATCAATTTAATGTCCTCATTTCACTCCTCTCCCTCTTTGAGAAATCCTGGGTCATCTATACAACCAGCAAAGAATCATCAATCTTCTTCAGGAAGTTCTACCAAGTCAGACAAAAACTCTTCTTGATATTCAGAAACCTGAGGAACTTTGAGCTGTCTCTGAGTTTCCGGTAACAGCGGCTCATGTGTTGAGTTTTGGATACTTCGAGTTCTCAAATGAGGAATTAGTGGATAAGAACTAGTCAGGAGATAATGAAGAATATATTCGTTAGTTGAAATCCTCTTCATTTGTCTGCATTTCTTCTTCTGACTCTCTTCCATGTCGAATGATTTTATTTAGGGCCTCCTGGGCTTCTTCCGAGAATTTCCGTTCTTTGAGAATAAAGTTTTCTAATATTTTTTCTCCGTGAATCAATGAATTCAGTGTTTGGGTATGTCAGTCGTGGTCATATAAATTCAATCTCCTATTATTTCGAGTTTTAGTCCTAAACGTCTGTACATGTTGACGGTATTGTTTTTGTTTACTTTGCTTTAGATTGCAACTGCTTCCGGCAGAAAAAATTAAAATAGTAACAAACGTTTTTGCCTGCCCCCCTCGAAACGTACACTAGGGGTAGAAAACAGTTGAAAAATAAAGATGCATTTAACATAAAGATAACCCAGAAAACTTTCTGATTAACCAGGATAATGTTAACGGAAGAAGCAATCGAATGTTTTAGAAAATATTCGAAAAATGATAGCGAATGTAAAAAATAACATTGGCGCAGTTGCATAAAGTATCAGAAGAATGCGTATCAACACCAAATCACAATCAAATATTTGACGAAACATTACAGTGAGCAACGCTCTGTTCCGAATCTGTTGTTTGGGAGACTGCTCATCTGCAGATCGTTCCCCAATGGCCGTTTGTAAATGAAACGATCAAAAGTCGCAGAATGGAAAGGAAATAGCGCGATTTTGGAATTTGATTTTCAAAAATAGCTTTATATTTGCGCCACAAATATAATAAATAAATAAAAAAGACAGTCTTAAACATAGTTACGTGGGTTATCGATTTAAAGGATTTGGAGAGTAAACGTGCCTAACTGTGGCGTAAATCTACGAATCTATCTGAAAGAAGACTGTCGGTTATTTGTAATGATAAGCAAATAGGAAAAATTAAGAAACAAGTAATTATTTTTATTACGATATCCTAATTAAAATTTGATATTTACAAAAGAAAGCTCCTGTATTCTTTGAAGGTTGAATGCAGACCGCTAAAAGGTTGAGTAGTCTTATTAAATCTTCACATTCCTTCTTCATTTCATGGAATCTCACAGTCAAAGTTCGTTATTTGGCTAACTGTAAGCTTTGTTCAAGTTCTTTCAATGATCTCTCTCCATAAGTTATTAAAATTCGAATAGTGTCCTAAAAATGGACAAAACATTAAATGATATGAGTTTGAAATAAATATTGTAAAATGCTAGCAAAGGTCATTATTTAAAATTTGTGTAATATTGGTGAGAAATGTTTTTACATTTGAGAGTATTAGACTTTCAAGAGTCGCCTGCCAATCAAAACAATTGAAGTAAAATTAATTTGTATTTTGTAACTACACACACACTTCGAAATTTTCATGGTGGTCTAATATGTCGGAAATTAGGAATATTGCTTCAGAATCGAATTCAACTTAATAGTACATTTCGATAAGATAAATTCTGAAGAAATTTAATAAGGCGAATGAATCCAAGGCAGCGACCTAATTTCCAACAACCTCCTCCGGAGAATTAATTACCACATGAAAAATACAGCAAATTCGGTTCAACCGTTCAAGAGTTTTATGAGAACGAACGTATATACATACATACAAAGGTACAGATCACACTTCTTTTGGTCGGGGTTAATAAGTCCGAATATATATATAAATAACAAGAAAATATTATATATCACATAAGTTCATGTCCAGCCTCGAACGAAAGCTATTTAGTTCATTGAAAATATGGCAGCCCTGAATAAATAACAAACAGGCTAATATTATTACCTCATTTTTATGATGTTTATTAATCTTGAAGTCTCTTCGGGCCCATTCTTTAAGTTGTTTCTGATCTTCTTTGTCGGGTACTTCTTTGATAGCTCGTAGAATGGTTCTATACAACGTCAGAACTTTCTTTCTCAATAAGAACTGCAACAATAAAATGTCAAATGCATTTATTAAATATATAGGTAAGAAAACAATTGGGAAAAGACAAAAGACATGTTCATTCTTTTTTTTTTTTCCAAAGTTTCAGCAACCGGTACGATAATCGTGACCCTCTCCTCGTTTCCATTTTTATAATAAAAATGAATAAATATTTGAGATGGGCTAACAGAACTTTCTTATACCAACCACTTCTATACATATCACTCTCCCTCCTCTCAAAATCATTTCATTCTGGCATAAAAAAATTCCACACCGGAGGAGTGATTAGTATAGGAGTCATGTTACGCCCAAATCATTATTATAAAAAAAAGACAAAACAGTACTTTAAGTATAGTTAGTTTCTTATTGTTACCGCTTTCTCGCTCTGGTGACATCCCTCTGCTGGGTCCTAATTTTTGGCCTACCCAGGTTTATTCACCTAGGCCTCGACTGAGTTTTGAACCGCCGATCTTGAGCTCAGAAAGCAAGCACGCATACCACTAAGCTACCGGGGCCCTCTCAGATCCACAAGCTGTACTATTTCAAGATAAGGTCTTTGCGGTAAATTTTAAAAGGCCTGACACACTAAACATACTTTACAAATATCATTTCAAGCTCACATACCTCTTTAAGAGTTAACGTTGATTTCATGAGCGTCATTTCAATCTGGATAAGTCTTAAATTCTTTTACTTAAGAAAATAATTCCTCTTAATAAAGGTTAAGTATTTAAACTCACAATTGTCTTTAAAAAAGATGGACATATTGGAACCAAGCTGTCTGTCTCAATTTAGAAATCAACTTTGCATATATTACACTTCTTTAGAGCTTTGAAAAAAGAATAACCAATCCTTCCCAAAATATAACCAGTGTTTGAGACCCGATTAAACAGAATCGATTACTCGATTCTACAAAATTATATGGAGATAACTGATTTTGTATGATGTAGGAAGTAGCAGTATTGCAGTTATTAGAAATATTTTAATTATCAAATAATCAAGTTTTTTATGTTTAGTGCTCAACATTCCCGTCAAAGTCAGAGCAGTTCTCACTTTTGAACCCCCCCCCCCCCCCCCCGCCCCCGCCTATTTTCAGTTAGATATTTCATATAGCTGAGCGCACTGATTAGAGGCAATAGCTAGAATTTCTTGCTTATTCTTTATTTCACCAGATCAACAAGAAGTATGTTATACATGGTGCGGATAACATAATATATATACACATGAGGGATCTTCGCAAAATTGAGTTTCCCTTAACTAATAATTTGAAATGGGATTTGAAAAATAACGGGAAAAGCTATTAGCGTAATGTGTCTTGGAGGAGTCTGGGTTTGAGGCGTCTGGTAGTGGTGGGTTGTCCAATGTTGTACGTAGTGGCACCCGGAACCATGGTCAGCCTGTCATAGTATCTGCGGAATTTGGAGTGGATAAACTCATCTATAGAAGGGAGGTCCAGGTCGTGGTGAAGCTGAGAGTTTCTAACAAACCACGGAGAGTTCACAGCCATTCTTAAGATTTTGTTTTGGAACACCTGGATTCTTTTTCGTTTAGTTGGAGAAGCAGAGCCCCAAACTTCACACCCGTAGGTTACGAGCGGCCGGAGAATGGTTTTGTAAAGTAGGAGGCAGTTGTCGGGCTTGAGGTTGGACTTCCTGTTCATCAAAGGGTACAGCATGGAAAGTCGTGCATAGGCTTCCGAAAGCTTCTTGTTGATGTGTATCTTCCAGGTGAGCCTCCTATCAAGATAGAGCCCTAGGTACTTGACGGAATCCTCACCGGGGTTCCAGTCGAGTTCCTTCATGTCCACGACCAGCTTCCCCGGGTCCTGAGGTCTTCTTAGGGTGAAAATCTTGGCCTCACACTTTTGTGCATTTAGTACTATGCCCCATTTATTGAAGTAATTGGACAGTTCATTAATTGCAGCTTGCAACTCGTTTTTTGCACTGATAATGTCCTGATCCTGATAAAACAAGGTTGTGTCATCTGCGAATTGTGCATATGAAGTTGCGCCAGTGTGGGGCATGTCATGTACGTAGAAGTTAAAAAGTAACGGGGACAACACCGAGCCTTGTGGAGTACCGGCCTTTACATTTTTAACGGAGGAGAGACTGTTATGAACTCTTACCTGAAATGTTCTGTTGTTGAGAAAAGAACATAGGATTTCAAAAAGATACCTCGATAAACCTGCCTTTTTAAGTTTATAGCAAAGTCCATGGTGCCAGACTTTGTCGAAGGCCTGTTTGAAATCTAGAAAGACAGCTATAGTGTGTTGTTTATGTTCAAATCCTTTCACAATAAATTCATTAAGCCTAGCCAGTTGATGAACGGTCGAGTGGTATTTTCTGAAACCAAATTGAGCAGCTGGAATAATGTCATTTTGCTCAAGGAACTGAAGGAAGCGCTCTTTGATAACAGTTTCAAAAACCTTTCCTAGAACTGGGAGCAAACTTATAGGGCGGTAGCTTTCTAACAGTTTCGGGCTTTTATGGGGCTTAGGAATAATTATAATTTCAGAGTGTTTCCAGATTTTTGGAAAATAACCGGCCCTGAGACAACTATTAAAGATGGTAGTTAACGCCATAAGACCTTTAGAGGGAAGGTTTTTTAGCACTATAGGCGGGATAAGATCATGTCCTGGAGATTTTCGAATTTTGATTTTATTTATGATATACGATATTTCTTGAGGAGTTGTGAACTGGAGTGGCAGCCCACACGACTGGATTGGAGCTTCCAAGAACTGTTCCTCGACTGCATTTAGTTTGATATGCTCCTCAGTGGAAAAGCTTTTCTCTAGATATTCAGCGAATACCTCACATTTTTCCTCTTCTGATATTACAGGAAGTCCATTGACCACTAAACTTGGAATAATAGATGCAGACTTCAATAGCCTTTTTGTTACCTTCCATAAACTATTGTCCATGGGGTGAATGTCTGACAAGAATGACTGAAATTGTTGGTGCCGGAAGTTGTCGAGTTCCGTTTTAACTTTGTGCCCGAGGAAATTCAGTCGAGCTTTCAAGATACGGCTTCTGTCGTTCTGCCAAAGCCGCCTAGTTTTATTTTTATCCTTTATTAGTTGTAGGATGTAGGAGGGGATTGCGTCTAACGGACTGAGACGTCTTCTAGGGAACTGAGACACAGTGGAATCAGAGATGGCCGTCTTTATCCCATGTATGAAGTTTTCTAAGTACTCGTCTATTTCAGTCACTGAACGGAGAGATTTGACAATTATAATTTTTCTATTGAGGATTTCTCTGAATTGGTCCCAGTTGATTCTCCCGTTTATTAGTCGTTCCCGTGGAACGTTTTTCTGAACGAGTGCCTCAAAGTTAATCAAAACTGGGTTATGGTCCGAGTCTAGAGCTGAGTCCGAAATGGAGAAGATGGGGGGGCCGAAGTTGTGGCTAAGCACGATGTCTAGGATGTCAGGGTCTCTGCCTCTCCTGTAAAATGTCGGCTCGAAGGGGGCCTGGAGGTGTATATTGAGATCCGACAATATCCTGCTGAGCCTGATTCCATTAGGGTTGGTTTTTTTGCATCCCCAGTCTGTGTGCTTACTGTTGAGGTCGCCCAATAGGAGTGTGTGACGGTGAGGCTGTATTAATAGGGACAAATCATTGCTTGACAGTTTTTTGTTGGGTGGATTGTAGGCGGAGATAATATGCAGAGGATATTCAGCCTCAACTACTATTGCTTGGGCTTCAATGGATTCCAGCTTAGGTAGGAAAAATTCGGAATGTTTCAGTGACCTCTTTATTAACACAGCTACGCCTCCGGAGGCTTTATTCGAGTTTCGGTCGGAGCGATATACTTTATAGCCTGCGATAGTTAATTTATCCTTCTGGGATAAATGAGTTTCGGTGATGCAGGCTATGTCTATGTAGTTAGCCTGCATGTAGAGTACAAATTCAGATCGCTTGGCTTGGAGGCCATTTGCGTTCCAATTTAATAATTTGAGGCCCTTAATGTTCAAAGGCATTGTTGCTTGTAGAATTTACCTGGGGATCCGTATGTATTATAACAAAGAAGAGTACGTAAATATGGGTCAGTAGCTGCTTTTAAAGGGAAGGAACGATTAAGCTTGGCCATCAGGGAATGTTGATATTGGTCAGTAATCCTGTTAGGAAGGTAATAACCTGAGGTAAATATGGGATTATGGCTCTAACGATCAGTTGTACGATAGATGTGAGCTGGCATGTATCCGGCCCCTCCTCCTTCCCCGGCCCCGGCCCCGTGCTCCCAATGTTTTCTTCTGATGACTGTTTGAACAGGGATGAATAAAATCGGTTTTCTCTCACCTTGGAAAATAGTTTGGCTGACTCCTGTGGGTTAGGGCTGATAACGGGAGGTTTGCTGACTTTCTCTTTAATTTTTTGATAATACGGACAACCTTTGTAATGAGCTACGTGATTTTCTTTACAGTTGACACATTTAGGATTTTTAGTGTATTTCGTTGGGCACACAGAGAAATGATGATTGTCTAGACACTTGCTGCATCGACTTTCTAGCCTACAAAAATTCTTAGTGTGACCATATCTCTGGCAGTTCGTGCACATAACTATATCCCTAGACTTATGTTTTGGCTCAACGCGAACAATCGTATAAAATAATTTATCCAAATTCATAATCTCTTTGGCGTTTTTATCATTAATTAACGAGACTTCGCACAAAGGAGTTGGCTGTATATCTTTGTTTAGTAGTCTTCGCACAAAAGTAACTGGGTATTTAGCGGATAATTCGTCTTTAATTTCTTGATCCGTCAGAGTATAGGGCACTCCTCTAATGATAACGTTGACATTCTTATTTTTCTCTGTGGAAAAAGTATGGAACTCTACCTTTTCGTCATCATAATACTTAGTCAGTTCCCTAAAATCGTCTGGGGTAGACACTAATATTTTTAGAGTGTTACCACTGACTTTGGTTGAGAAGTCACTTTTACATTTGTTCTTGAGGTCTTTGAGTATTTCTTGATAATTATTTGCGTTGTGTAGAAATATAGGGGGAATTTTAATTACTGGGGTATTACTATTATTTACTGCATTGTCGTCAGAGGGCGCAGAGTCCATAAGCACTGAGTATCTGTTAGAAACTTCGACTGGAGAGGAGATAGATGTAAAATATTTGAACTTGCCTTTTTTTTTAACTGGTGAATGTTCAGGGGTGAATTCCGGGTCTCGTTTATGGTGATTATTATCCATAATCAAAGGAGTAGTTGTAGATTTCAAGACAGACGATCTGGGTGCATCAGGCAGGTGACATTTATTTAGAGGGTCACAAGCGGAACTTGCTACATTTTGACTGGGGTTCATGCAAATTAAATGAAAACTAAGGTAAAGTAATAGAGAAAAATAACAAAACGAAATTTAAATAAATAAATACAAATAAATAAAGAAGAATTAGAATGCAAAAGAAAACGTAAATCTCGAAATTTAACCTTAACTTTTTATGTGCACTGGACAATAGCTACAGCTGCCAGCTAGAATTTAAACCAATTGACACGTAAAAGCGTGTAATATTTATTGTAATTTAGTTTTTTTATTTGCCAAGAAGCAAAATGAGAGGGGTTAAATGTTAACTCGTTAAGGTTAAATGTCCGGGTTTTAGTTCTCAGCTCGGCCACTATGTCGCGCCCCAAAGTTAATGATCTTTAACGGTTGGTCGGATTGTCACGAAATTTCCCATGTAGTATTCCTGAAGGCCAAATAAAAAAATAAGGTGTGTGGCGTCCCAAAGTTTTGAACGGGAGGGGGGGTTGTGGGGGGGCCTAAGTATAAATATAGAGCTAGCTCATTAACGGGTGGTCGTATTGTCACGAAATTTCGCATGTAGTATTCCTGAAGGCTAAATAAAAAAATAAGGTGTGTGGCGTCCCAAAGTTTTGAACGGGAGGGGGGGTTGTGGGGGGGCCTAAGTATAAATATAGAGCTAGCTCATTAACGGGTGGTCGCATTGTCACGAAATTTCCCATGGAGTATTCCTAAAGGCCAAATAGAAAAATAAGGTGTGTGGCGTCCCAAAGTTTTGAACGGGAGGGGGGGTTGTGGGGGGGCCTAAGTATAAATATAGAGCTAACTCATTAACGGGTGGTCGCATTGTCACGAAATTTCCCATGTAGTATTCCTGAAGGCCAAATAAAAAAATAAGGTGTGTGGCGTCCCAAAGTTTTGAACGGGAGGGGGGGTTGTGGGGGGGCCTAAGTATAAATATAGAGCTAACTCATTAACGGGTGGTCGCATTGTCACGAAATTTCCCATGTAGTATTCCTGAAGGCCAAATAAAAAAATAAGGTGTGTGGCGTCCCAAAGTTTTGAACGGGAGGGGGGGTTGTGGGGGGGCCTAAGTATAAATATAGAGCTAGCTCATTAACGGGTGGTCGCATTGTCACGAAATTTCCCATGTAGTATTCCTGAAGACCAAATAAAAAAATAAGGTGTGTGGCGTCCCAAAGTTTTGAACGGGAGGGGGGGTTGTGGGGGGGCCTAAGTATAAATATAGAGCTAGCTCATTAACGGGTGGTCGCATTGTCACAAAGTTTCACATGTAGTAAAAAAAAAAGGTGTGTGGCGACCCAAAGTTTTGAACGGGAGGGGGGGTTGTGGGGGGGGGGGGGGCTAAGTATAAATATAGTGGTAGCTCATTAACGGGTGGTGGTATTGTCATGGAATTTCACATGTAGTATTCTTAAAAGCCAATATAGGGTGTATAAGTCACAAAATTTTGAACGGGAGGATGGATTGATGGGGGCCTAAGTATAAGTATAGTGATAAGTCATTAACGGATGATCGGATTGTCACGAAATTTCACATGTAGTATTCATAAAGGCCAAATAGAAAAATAGGGTGTTTGACATCAAAAAATTGTGAAAGGGAGGGGGGTTATGAGGGTAGGCCTAAATTTGAAGATAGTGATAGGTCATTAACGGATGATTGGATTGTCATGGAATTTCACATGTAGTATTCTTGATGGCCAAATAGAAAAATACACTATGTGACATCTTAAAAATTTGGAGGGGGGGGGGGGGGGGCTAAGCATAAAAATAATGCTGAATGATTAAAGGGCAATCGGATTGTCATGAATTTCACATGTAGTAGTAGTAACTATGTATTCGCTGTGGGGTTCACTGTTGCAAGACATTTACTAGCTGTGATGCCCAGCGTTCCTAACTATGTAGTATCTATGGGGTCCGCTGTTACAAAACACTTACTAGCTGTGTTGCCCAGCGTTCCGAACTTCGTACTAGCTGTGGGGTCCGCTGTTGCAAGGCACATACTAGATGTGGTGCCCAGGGTTCCTAACTTCGTACTAGCTGTGGTGTCCGCTGTTGCAAGGCACAAACTAGATGTGGTGCTCAGCGTTCCTAACTTCGTACTAGCTGTGGGGTCCGCTGTTGCAAGGCACATACTAGATGTGTTGCTCAGCGTTCCTAACTTCATACTAGCTGTGGGGTCCGCTGTTGCAAGGCACTTACTAGCTGTGTTGCCCAGCGTTCCTAACTTCGTACTAGCTGTGGTGTCCGCTGTTGCAAGGCACAAACTAGATGTGGTGCTCAGCGTTCCTAACTTCATACTAGCTGTGGGGTCCGCTGTTGCAAGGCACAAACTAGATGTGGTGCCCAGGGTTCCTAACTTCGTACTAGCTGTGGTGTCCGCTGTTGCAAGGCACATACTAGATGTGGTGCTCAGCGTTCCTAACTTCGTACTAGCTGTGGGGTCCGCTGTTGCAAGGCACATACTAGATGTGGTGCTCAGCGTTCCTAACTTCGTACTAGCTGTGGTGTCCGCTGTTGCAAGGCACATACTAGATGTGGTGCCCAGGGTTCCTAACTTCGTACTAGCTGTGGTGACCGCTGTTGCAAGGCACAAACTAGAATGTGGTGCTCAGCGTTCCTAACTTCGTACTACCTGTGAGGTCCGCTGTTGCAAGGCTCATACTCGCTGTGTTGCCCAGCGTTCCGAACTTCGTACTAGCTGTGGGGTCCGCTGTTGCAAGGCACATACTAGATGTGGTGCCCAGGGTTCCTAACTTCGTACTAGCTGTGGTGTCCGCTGTTGCAAGGCACATACTAGATGTGGTGCTCAGCGTTCCGAACTTCGTACTAGCTGTGGGGTCCGCTGTTGCAAGGCACAAACTAGATGTGGTGCTCAGCGTTCCGAACTTCGTACTACCTGTGGGGTCCGCTGTTGCAAGGCACAAACTAGATGTGGTGCTCAGCGTTCCGAACTTCGTACTAGGTTTGGGGTCCGCTGTTGCAAGGCACATACTAGATGTGGTGCCCAGGGTTCCTAACTTCGTACTAGCTGTGGTGTCCGCTGTTGCAAATTAAAACAGCTATGTTGGTAGATAGGCAGCATCCAGAAACGAAGATGGTCAACCAAAGAAAGATTCAGATGTATCGGGAAAGTCCCATCCGAAGGACGACGTGCTCAAAGTTATTTTTATCTTCCCGATTAAAACATCTGACCTAAGTGACTTGGCTAGATTTCTAAATGGCGATCCTGAGCTCGGTAAACTCCATTCTTCAAATTTCTCGCTTTTAAACGGTTTTTAGTATTAATATTTGTTAAAACTGATATACAGATTCAGATATATCGGGGAAGTCCCATCCGAAGGACGACGTGCTCAAATTTATTTTTAACCTAAGTGAAATTTCAGCTACCCAGGTTTAGATACGTAACATACGACTCATTATCGAGTACCTGACATACGAAAAAGCCCTCGATCATAGCTTAGAGTCCAAACCGAAGGACGACGTGCTCAAGTTATTTTGAACGTAAATGAAATTTCAACTACCCAGGTTTAGATACGTAACATACGACTCATTATCGAGTACCCGACATACGAAAAGGCCCTCGATCATAGCTTAAAGTCCAAACCGAAGGACGACGTGCTCAAATTTATTTTTATCTTCCCGATTAAAACTTCTGACCTAAGTGACTTGGCTAGATTTCGAAATGGCGATCCTGAGCTCGGTAAACTCCATTCTTCAAATTTCTCGCTTTTAAACGGTTTTTAGTTTTAATATTTGTTAAAACTGATGAACAACCGGGATATCTGAATCCTACACAAAAATTGAAATAAAAATGTTTTTCGAAAAACGTCGGGCTAAATACCATTCTTCATATTCCGGCTGTTTAACGGTTTATAGATTTAATATTTGTTAAAACTGATAGACAGATTTAGATATATCGGGAAAGTGCTATCCGAAGGACGACGTGCTCAAGGTTTTTTGAACCTAAGTAAAATTTTAGCTACCTAGGTTTAGTTACATAACATAGGACTCATTATCGAGCACCTGACATACAAAAAGGCCCTCGATCATAGCCTAAAGTCTAATCCGAAGGACGACGTGCTCAAATTTATTTTTATCTTCCCGAATAAAATATCTGACCTAAGTGCCTTGGCTAGATTTCTAAGTGGCGATCCTGAGCTCGATAGACTCCATATGTATGATAAAATAAGTTACCGTTTGGTTTCTACTAACATTATCAAGGAGGAAATGTGGAATATAAGTGGGCTTTGGAGATGGTAGTAGGAAGTTGGCAGGAGTGTTGGGTGATGTCACGTACCCTATGTTGAGCGGAACGTTTAAGTCTATATTAATAAAGCTGAAACGGGGTTTGTGGGTTTGTGTGTTTGTATGTTTGTTCCAGCATCACGCCCATACGGCTGGACGGATTTTTATGAAACTTCACATGTAGCATTCTTTTGAGCCCGATCGAATAATAGGCTATGTCGCGTCCCAAAATTTTGATCGGGAGGGGGGGTAGTAAGGGGGGCCTAAGTATATAAATAGTGCTAACTCATTAACTAATGGTCGAATTGTCATGAAATTTCACATGTAGTATTTTTAAAAGCCAAAAAGGAAAAAAAGGTGTGTGGCGTCCCAAAGTTTTGAACGGGAGGGGGGTTGTGGGGTAGGCGTAAATTTGAAGATAGTGATAGATCATTTACGGATGATCGGATTGTCATGGAATTTTTTATGTATTATGCATTAACGGGTGGTCGCATTGTCACGAAATTTCCCATGTAGTATTCCTGAAGACCAAATAAAAAAATAAGGTGTGTGGCGTCCCAAAGTTTTGAACGGGAGGGGGGGTTGTGGGGGGGCCTAAGTATAAATATAGAGCTAGCTCATTAACGGGTGGTCGCATTGTCACAAAGTTTCACATGTAGTAAAAAAAAAAGGTGTGTGGCGACCCAAAGTTTTGAACGGGAGGGGAGGTTGTGGGGGGGGGGGGGGGCTAAGTATAAATATAGTGGTAGCTCATTAACGGGTGGTGGTATTGTCATGGAATTTCACATGTAGTATTCTTAAAAGCCAATATAGGGTGTATAAGTCACAAAATTTTGAACGGGAGGATGGATTGATGGGGGCCTAAGTATAAGTATAGTGATAAGTCATTAACGGATGATCGGATTGTCACGAAATTTCACATGTAGTATTCATAAAGGCCAAATAGAAAAATAGGGTGTTTGACATCAAAAAATTGTGAAAGGGAGGGGGGTTATGAGGGTAGGCCTAAATTTGAAGATAGTGATAGGTCATTAACGGATGATTGGATTGTCATGGAATTTCACATGTAGTATTCTTGATGGCCAAATAGAAAAATACACTATGTGACATCTTAAAAATTTGGAGGGGGGGGGGGGGGGGGCTAAGCATAAAAATAATGCTGAATGATTAAAGGGCAATCGGATTGTCATGAATTTCACATGTAGTAGTAGTAACTATGTATTCGCTGTGGGGTTCACTGTTGCAAGACATTTACTAGCTGTGATGCCCAGCGTTCCTAACTATGTAGTATCTATGGGGTCCGCTGTTACAAAACACTTACTAGCTGTGTTGCCCAGCGTTCCGAACTTCGTACTAGCTGTGGGGTCCGCTGTTGCAAGGCACATACTAGATGTGGTGCCCAGGGTTCCTAACTTCGTACTAGCTGTGGTGTCCGCTGTTGCAAGGCACAAACTAGATGTGGTGCTCAGCGTTCCTAACTTCGTACTAGCTGTGGGGTCCGCTGTTGCAAGGCACATACTAGATGTGTTGCTCAGCGTTCCTAACTTCATACTAGCTGTGGGGTCCGCTGTTGCAAGGCACTTACTAGCTGTGTTGCCCAGCGTTCCTAACTTCGTACTAGCTGTGGTGTCCGCTGTTGCAAGGCACAAACTAGATGTGGTGCTCAGCGTTCCTAACTTCATACTAGCTGTGGGGTCCGCTGTTGCAAGGCACAAACTAGATGTGGTGCCCAGGGTTCCTAACTTCGTACTAGCTGTGGTGTCCGCTGTTGCAAGGCACATACTAGATGTGGTGCTCAGCGTTCCTAACTTCGTACTAGCTGTGGGGTCCGCTGTTGCAAGGCACATACTAGATGTGGTGCTCAGCGTTCCTAACTTCGTACTAGCTGTGGTGTCCGCTGTTGCAAGGCACATACTAGATGTGGTGCCCAGGGTTCCTAACTTCGTACTAGCTGTGGTGACCGCTGTTGCAAGGCACAAACTAGAATGTGGTGCTCAGCGTTCCTAACTTCGTACTACCTGTGAGGTCCGCTGTTGCAAGGCTCATACTCGCTGTGTTGCCCAGCGTTCCGAACTTCGTACTAGCTGTGGGGTCCGCTGTTGCAAGGCATATACTAGATGTGGTGCCCAGGGTTCCTAACTTCGTACTAGCTGTGGTGTCCGCTGTTGCAAGGCACATACTAGATGTGGTGCTCAGCGTTCCGAACTTCGTACTAGCTGTGGGGTCCGCTGTTGCAAGGCACAAACTAGATGTGGTGCTCAGCGTTCCGAACTTCGTACTACCTGTGGGGTCCGCTGTTGCAAGGCACAAACTAGATGTGGTGCTCAGCGTTCCGAACTTCGTACTAGGTTTGGGGTCCGCTGTTGCAAGGCACATACTAGATGTGGTGCCCAGGGTTCCTAACTTCGTACTAGCTGTGGTGTCCGCTGTTGCAAATTAAAACAGCTATGTTGGTAGATAGGCAGCATCCAGAAACGAAGATGGTCAACCAAAGAAAGATTCAGATGTATCGGGAAAGTCCCATCCGAAGGACGACGTGCTCAAAGTTATTTTTATCTTCCCGATTAAAACATCTGACCTAAGTGACTTGGCTAGATTTCTAAATGGCGATCCTGAGCTCGGTAAACTCCATTCTTCAAATTTCTCGCTTTTAAACGGTTTTTAGTATTAATATTTGTTAAAACTGATATACAGATTCAGATATATCGGGGAAGTCCCATCCGAAGGACGACGTGCTCAAATTTATTTTTAACCTAAGTGAAATTTCAGCTACCCAGGTTTAGATACGTAACATACGACTCATTATCGAGTACCTGACATACGAAAAAGCCCTCGATCATAGCTTAGAGTCCAAACCGAAGGACGACGTGCTCAAGTTATTTTGAACGTAAATGAAATTTCAACTACCCAGGTTTAGATACGTAACATACGACTCATTATCGAGTACCCGACATACGAAAAGGCCCTCGATCATAGCTTAAAGTCCAAACCGAAGGACGACGTGCTCAAATTTATTTTTATCTTCCCGATTAAAACTTCTGACCTAAGTGACTTGGCTAGATTTCGAAATGGCGATCCTGAGCTCGGTAAACTCCATTCTTCAAATTTCTCGCTTTTAAACGGTTTTTAGTTTTAATATTTGTTAAAACTGATGAACAACCGGGATATCTGAATCCTACACAAAAATTGAAATAAAAATGTTTTTCGAAAAACGTCGGGCTAAATACCATTCTTCATATTCCGGCTGTTTAACGGTTTATAGATTTAATATTTGTTAAAACTGATAGACAGATTTAGATATATCGGGAAAGTGCTATCCGAAGGACGACGTGCTCAAGGTTTTTTGAACCTAAGTAAAATTTTAGCTACCTAGGTTTAGTTACATAACATAGGACTCATTATCGAGCACCTGACATACAAAAAGGCCCTCGATCATAGCCTAAAGTCTAATCCGAAGGACGACGTGCTCAAATTTATTTTTATCTTCCCGAATAAAATATCTGACCTAAGTGCCTTGGCTAGATTTCTAAGTGGCGATCCTGAGCTCGATAGACTCCATATGTATGATAAAATAAGTTACCGTTTGGTTTCTACTAACATTATCAAGGAGGAAATGTGGAATATAAGTGGGCTTTGGAGATGGTAGTAGGAAGTTGGCAGGAGTGTTGGGTGATGTCACGTACCCTATGTTGAGCGGAACGTTTAAGTCTATATTAATAAAGCTGAAACGGGGTTTGTGGGTTTGTGTGTTTGTATGTTTGTTCCAGCATCACGCCCATACGGCTGGACGGATTTTTATGAAACTTCACATGTAGCATTCTTTTGAGCCCGATCGAATAATAGGCTATGTCGCGTCCCAAAATTTTGATCGGGAGGGGGGGTAGTAAGGGGGGCCTAAGTATATAAATAGTGCTAACTCATTAACTAATGGTCGAATTGTCATGAAATTTCACATGTAGTATTTTTAAAAGCCAAAAAGGAAAAAAAGGTGTGTGGCGTCCCAAAGTTTTGAACGGGAGGGGGGTTGTGGGGTAGGCGTAAATTTGAAGATAGTGATAGATCATTTACGGATGATCGGATTGTCATGGAATTTTTTATGTAGTATTCTTGATGGCAAAATAGAAAAATACACTATGTGACATCTTCAAAAATTTAACAGGGGGGGGGGGGGGGGGTAGCAAAGCATAAAAAATTGCTGATTGATTAAAGGGTAATCGGATTGTCATGAATTTCACATGTAGTAGTAACTATGTATTTGCTGTGGGGTCCGCTGTTGCAAGGAACATACTAGCCGTGGTGCCCAGCGTTCCTAACTACGTACTAAATGTGGTGTTCGCCGTCGCAAGGCACATACTAGCTGTGGTGCCCAGCGTTCCTAACTACGTACTAGATGTGGGGTCCGCCGTCAGCGTTCCTAACTTCTTACTAGCTGTGGTGCCCAGCGATGCCAAGTATTCACTAGCTGGGGTTTCCGCCGCTGAAAGGCGCATACTAGCTGTGGTGCCTAGGGGTCTTAAAAACTTAGTAGCGTTACTATAGTTGAAGGACTATAAGCCTTATTCCGTATGAATAATCGAAAATTATAACATCATGAATGTGGTGTCGAAGGATTGAATAGACTTACAGGAGATATTGAGAGAAAATTCAAAGTTCCCCGGGCAACGCCGGGTATTACTGCTAGTCTATATTAATAAAGCTGAAACGGGGTTTGTTTGTTTGTATGTTTGTTCCAGCATCACGCCCAAACGGCTGGACGGATTTTTATGAAACTTCCGATGTAGCATCCTTTTGAGCCCGATTGAATAATAGGCTATGTGGCGTCCCAAAATTTTGAACGGGAGGAGGGGTTGTAAGGGGGGCCTAAGTATAAATATAGTCCTAGCTCATTAACTAATGGGCGAATTGTCATGAAATTTTACAGGTAGTATTTTTAAAAGCCAAATAGGAAAAAAAGGTGTGTGGCGTCCCAAAGTTTTGATCGGGAGGGGGGGTTGTAAGGGGGGCCTACGTATATAAATAGTGCTAACTCATTAACTAATGGTCGAATTGTCATGAAATTTCACATGTAGTATTCCTAAAGGTCAAATAGAAATATTAGGTGTGTGACGGCCCAAAATTTTGAACAGGAAGGAGGGTTGTGGGGGGGGGGGGGGGCTAAATATACGTATAGAGTTAGCTCATTAACGGTTGGTCGTATTGTCACGAAATTTCGCATATATTATTCCTGAAGGCCAAATAGAAAAATAAGGAGTGTGGCGTCCCGAAGTTTTGAACGGGTGGCGGGGTTGAGGGGGGGGGGACTAAGTATAAATATAGAGCTAGCTCATTAACGGTTGATCGTATTGTCATGAATCGGATTGTCATGAATTTCACATGTAGTAGTAGTAACTATGTATTCGCTGTGGGGTTCACTGTTGCAAGACATTTACTAGCTGTGATGTCCAGCGTTCCTAATATCGTACTAGCTGTGGGGTCCGCTGTTGCAAGGTACTTACTAGCTGTAGTGCTCAGCCCCAGCGTTCCTAACTATGTACTGGCTGTGGGGTTCGCTGTTGCAAGGCACCTATAAGACATTTACTAGCTGTAATGCCCAGCGTTTCTAATTACGTACTAGCTGTGGGGTCTGCTGTTGCAAGGCGCTAGCAGTGTGGCCCAGCGTATTTCACTCGTAGGTACTAGCTGTGGGGTCCGCCGTTGCAAAACTCATACTAGCTGTGATGCCCTGTGGTTCTAACTACATACTATCTGTGGGGTTCGCAGTTGCAAGGCACCTACTACCTGTAGGGCCCAGCGTTCCTAAAAACGTACTAGCTGTGGGGTCCGTCGTTGCAAAAGCATACTAGCTGTGATGCCCAGGGTTCCTAATATCGTACTAGCTGTGGGGTCCGTTGTTGCAAGGCATTTACTAGCTGTAGTGCCCAGCGTTCCTAACTATGTACTAGCTGTGAAGTTCGCTGTTGCAAAGCACTTACTAACTGTAATGCCCAGCGTATTTAACTACATACTAGCTGTGGGGTCCGCTGTTGCAAGGCACTTAATAGCTGTGATGCCCAGCGTTCCTAACTTCGTACTAGCTGTGGGGTCCGCTGTTGCGAGGCACATACTAGCTGTGGTGACCAGCGTTCCTAACTACGTACTAGCTGTTGGGTCCGCCGTCGCAAGGCACATACTAGCTATGATGCCCAGCATTCCCAACTACGTACTAGCTGTGGTGCTCAGCGTTGCAAGCCACATACTAGCTGTGGTCACAAACGTTCTTAAGTACGCACTGACTAGGACGTCCAGCGATGCTAAGTATTCACTAGGTGTGGCTTCCGCCGTTGAAAGGCGCATACTAGCTGTGGTGCCCAGGGGTCCTAAAAACTAACTAGCGTTAGAACAGCTGAAGGACTATAAGCCTTATTCCGTATGAATAATTGAAAATTATAACATCATGAATGTACTGTCGAGGAACTGAATAGCGTTATAGAAGATATTGGGAGAAAAATCAAAATTCCCCGGGCAACGCCGGGTATAACTGCTATAGATTTAATATTTGTTAAAACTGATAGAGAACGACCGGATTATCTGAATCCTACACAAAAATCAAAATAAAAATGTTTTTCAAAAAATTTGCGCTATTTAACGGTTTATAGGCTTAATAATTGTTAAAACTGATACGAGAGATTCAGATTTATCCGGAAAGTCCCATCCGAAGGACGACGTGCTCAAGGCTATTTTCAACCTAAGTGATATTTCACCTACCCAGGTTTATTTACATAACATACGTCTCATTATCGAGTACCTCACATTCGAAAAAGCCCTGGATCATCGCTTAAAGTCCCATCCGAAGGACGACGTGCTCAAAGTGTTTTTTAACTTCCCGATTGAATCATCTGACCTAAGTGCCTCAACTAGATTTCTAAGTGGCGATCCTGAGCTCGGTAGACTCCATTCTTGAAATTTCTCGCTTTTTAACGGTTTATAGATTAAATATTTGTTGAAACTGATAGAGAACGACCGGATTATCTGAATCCTACACAAAAATCAAAATAAAAATGTTTTTCAAAAAATTTGCGCTAATTAACGGTTTATAGGCTTAATAATTGTTAAAACTGATACTACAGATTCAGATATATCCGGAAAGTCCCATCCGAAGGACGACGTGCTCAAGGCTTTCAACCTAAGTGGAAATTGACCTACCCAGGTTCATTTACATAACATACGTCTCATTATCGAGTACCTCACATTCGAAAAAGCCCTGGATCATCGCTTAATGTCCCATCCGAAGGACGAAGTGCTCAAAGTTATTTTTAACTTCCCGATTAAAACATCTCACCTAAGTGCCTCAGCTACATTTCTAAGTGGCGATCCTGAGCTCGGTAGACTCCATTCTTCAAATTTCTTGCTTTTTAACGGTTTATAGATTTAATATTTGTTAACTGACAGAGCCATAGAGTGTGCTGGTTTCGGATTATGCCAACGTCAGCACAACGTTCAGACTGACTTTAAATATGGTGACACCGATCCACTATGGAAGAAAAATGCCAAAAAAAAAAAGATGTATGTATAGATATGAACACAAATTAAAACTTGTGTACATTGTGATATAATCTATATTAATAAAGCTGAAACGGGGTTTGTTTGTTTGTTTGTTTGTTTGTATGTATGTTTGTTCCAGCATCACGCCCAAACGGCTGGACGGATTTTTATGAAACTACCCATGTAGCATCCTTTTGAGCCCGATTGAATAATAGGCTATGTGGCGTCCCAAAATTTTGATCGGGAGGGGGGGTTGTAAGGGGGCCTAAGTATAAAAATAGTGCTAACTCATTAACTAATGGGCGAATTGTCATGAAATTTCACAGGTATTCTTTTTAAAATCCAAACAGGAAAAAAAGGTGTGTGGCGTCCCAAAGTTTTGATCGGGAGGGGGGGTTGTGGGGGGGCCTAAGTATAAAAATAGTGCTAACTCATTAACTAATGGGCGAATTGTCATGAAATTTTACAGGTAGTCTTTTTAAAAGCCAAACAAGAAAAAAAGGTGTGTGGCGTCCCAAAGTTTTGAACGGGAGGGGGGGTTGTGGGGGGCCTAAGTATAAATATAGAGCTAACTCATTAACTAATGGGCGAATCGTCATGAAATTTCACATGTAGTATTTTTAAAAGCCAAATAGGAAAAAAAGGTGTGTGGCGTCCCAAAGTTTTGAACAGGAGGGGGGGTTGTGGGGGGGCCTAAGTATAAATATAGAGCTAATTCTTTAACGGTTGGTCGGATTGTCACGAAATTTCACATGGAGTATTCCTGAAGGATAAATAGAAAAATAAGGTGTGTGGCGTCCCAAAGTTTTGATCGGGAGGAGGGGTTGTAAGGGGGGCCTAAGTATATAAATAGTGCTAACACATTAACTAATGGTCGAATTGTCATGAAATTTCACACGTAGTCTTTTTAAAAGCCAACCAGGAAAAAAAGGTGTGTGGCGTCCCAAAGTTTTGAACGGGAGGGGGGGTTGTGGGGGGGGCCTATGTATAAATATAGAGCTAACTCATTAACTAATGGGCGAATCGTCATGAAATTTCACATGTAGTATTTTTAAAAGCCAAATAGGAAAAAAAAGTGTGTGGCGTCCCAAAGTTTTGAACGGGAGGGGGGGTTGTGGGGGGGCCTAAGTATAAATATAGAGCTAACTCATTAACTAATGGGCAAATCGTCATGAAATTTCACGTAGTATTTTTAAAAGCCAAATAGGAAAATAAGGTGTGTGGCGTCCCAAAGTTTTGAACGGGAGGGGGGGTTGCGGGGGGGCCTAAGTATAAATATAGAGCTAATTCTTTAACGGTTGGTCGGATTGTCACGAAATTTCACATGGAGTATTCCTGAAGGCCAAATAGAAAAATAAGGTGTGTGGCGTCCCAAAGTTTTGATCGGGAGGGGGGGTTGTGGGCGTAGGCCTAAATATAAAGATAGTGATAGATCTTTAACGGATGATCAGATTGTCATGAAATTTCACATGTAGTATTCTTAAAGGCCAAATTGAAAAATATTGTGTGTGGCGTCCCAAAATTTTAAATGGGAGGGGGGGTTGAGGGGGGGGGGCTAAGTATAAATATAGAGCTAGCTCATTAACGGTTGATCGTATTGTCACGAAATTTCCCATGTAGTATTCCTGAAGGCCAAATAGAAAAATAAGGTGTGTGGCGTCCTGGCGTCCCAAAGTTTTGAACGGGAGGGGGGATTGTGGGGGGGCCTAAGTATAAATATAGAGCTAGCTCATTAACGGTTGGTCGCATTGTCACGAAGTTTCACATGTAGTATTCCTGAAGACCAAATAAAAAAAAAAGGTGTGTGGCGACCCAAAGTTTTGAACGGGAGGGAGAGTTGAGGGGGGGGGGGCTAAGTATAAATATAGAGCTGGCTCATTAACGGTTGGTCAGATTGTCTTCTTAGACCGCATATTGAAAAATACGCTTTGTTACATCTCAAAATTGTGAACTGGAGGTTGGGTTGTGGGGGTAGGTCTAAATATAATGATACCGGTAGCGCAAAAACTAATGGTCGAAATGTTACACATTTTCACATATAGTATTCCTGAAGGCCAAACAGAAAAATAGGGTGGGTGACGGCTCAAAATTTTGAACGGGAGGGAGGGTTGTGGCCCCTCCCCTTAGCCGATATCGCTGAAATTTGACAGGTTAGGTCCTCATTGAATTTTAATTTTAAATACGTAATTTGATGTTGATAACTTCATTACAAGGGCAGTTATTTGGATTTTTGAATTTAGGCCCCACCCCGGAACTCCCTCCTCCCCTCATCCGATATCGCTGACATTTGACTGGTTATTTCCTCAGTGGATTTTAGTTTTAAATACGAAATTTGATGTTGATACATTCATTACATGAGCAGTTATTTGGATTTTTGAATTTAGGCCCCACCCCGGAACTGCCCCCTCCCCTCATCCGATATCGATGAAATTTGACTGGTTATGTCGTCAGCAATTGTTATATCTAAATACGAAATTTGATGTTGATACATTCATTATATCGGCAGTTATAGAGTTTTTGAATTCAGCTTTCTGTTATCTACCCGTATTCTTCGACCGACTTGCATAATCTATATTAGTAAAGCTGAAACAGGGTTTGTAAGCTCCAGCATCACGCTCAAACGGCTGGACGGATTTCCATAAAACTTCACATGTAGCATCCTTTCGAGCCTGATTGAATAATAGGCTATGTGGCGCCCCAAAATTTCGAACGGGAGGGGGGTTGTAAGGAGGGGCTAAGCATAAAAATAGTGCTAACTCATTAAGTAATGGTCGGATTGTCATGAAATTTCATATGTAGTATTCTTAAAGGCCAAATAGAAAAACAGAGTGTGAGACGTCACAAAATTGTGAAAGGGAGGGGGGGTTGTGGGGGTAGGCCTAAGTATAAATATAGTGCTCGGTCATTAACTAACAGTCGGATTGTCACGAAATTTCACATGTGGTATATTGTGAAAAGCCAAATTGAAAAATAAGGTGTGTGACGTCACAAGAGGGAGGGGGTTGTGGGGCTAGGCCTACATATAAAGATAGTGAGGGGTACGGGGGGCAAGCATATAAATTGTGGTTTCAAAAGCAATATTTAAAAATTGACTGTGACCCTTTTGGTTGGGAGGGGCGGGGGTGTATTAATGCTGAATGAATCTGACATGTAGCTTTCTTAAAGTTGGGATATAGCCCTAATTTTATTAGGGTGGGTTTCCTAAGCATGTATTACCTAGGAGGTCCACAGTTGAACGGTTAATAGCTGGTTGCACGGACTTGCAAGGCGCATACTATCTAAGATGCCCGGCGTTCGTAAGTAGGAACAAGCTGTGGTTCCAAGTGGTCCTAAAAACTTACTAGCTGTGTGGCCCAGCGTTCCTGAACACGTACTAGCTGTGATGCGCAGCATTCCTAAGAACGTAATAGCTGTTGTTCCGAGCGGTTTTAAGCACACACTAGCTGTGGTCCCGAGTGTTCTTAAATACGTACTGGCTAGGATGTTCAGCGATGCTAAGTATTTACTAGCTGTGGTTTCCGCCGTTGAAAGGCGCATACTAGCTGTGGTGCTCAGTGGTCCTAAACACTTACTAGCTGGGGTGTCTGCCGTTGAAGGACTATAAGCCTTATTCTATTTGAATAATTAAAAATTATAACATCATGAATGTACTGTCGAAGAATTGAATAGGATTTGAATGAGAGATATTAAGAGAAAAGTCAAAGTTCCCCGGGCAACGCCAGGTATTACTGCTAGTATATAATATATTTATATTTTTTGTGATTCAAATACATATATTACTTATTCTTATTTCGAAATAAAAACACTAATTTCCTATTTTCTGACATGTAGCTAGCGATGAAGTATAACATTTTTCCTATCCGAAATTTGATTTTTTTTTTCTAAAATCGTTTCTTTCTGATACAGCTGTGGAGTGTCCGGGGCTTTTGAAAATTATGTTAGGCCTAAATATAACTCAGTTGTCTATTTATTTAGATAGGTACATGTTTCTATGTTTCTACTTGAATATAACCAGGGAGATGTATCTTTTTTTTTTATTGTCCTATTTATTTGCACAATAAAGAAAAAGAACTAACGAACTTACTTTTTGTTGAGGAACAAACGTTGTATGATGTAGTTCCTCGATCTTCCTTCAAACGAAAGACGATTTCTTCCTTTACTTTTCGAAGAGTGACGATAATTATTGTCGTCCTTCGCACTCATGACACCAAATTTGATTCACAAATCACTCAAATTCACAATTCACCACGATTTCAAACTGTAAGATGTGTTCGAAGACAATATATGAATTAGTATGAACATAAAACGGGGCGGACCTACAGATGTAAACAAAGCCGCTAGAGAAAAGGGATTAGTGTTGCGTTCAAATCAAAACAACCCTTCCCCCACCATTCATCTCGAACCTCCTGGACCCTCTGTACATATTTAGTATTTTTCTGTTTCCGTTTCATCTATTCAACTGATTTTGAATCTGAAAAATAATTTGAACTCATTGAACTGTCTACTTTCGACGCCTTTAAAAAAATGAAAATATAACATGTAAAAATATAAAATAAAAAATTATATTCGGAATTTACAATTTAACATATAAAAATGTATAATTGATATGACAAGTGTCATATCAATTATACATTAATTTGGAGTACAAAGGAAAACATTTTTTTTTTAAGTTAAGCCGTTTAGTACGGTCCTTGAGAGATACGTCTGTTCATTTCTTGTCTTTTCAGTCTGGTTTAAGGAAATACATTAATAAAGTTACATAAATACATTAATAAAGTTTACAAATTAGAGGTATAATATTAAAAAATAAAATGAAATGAATAAATATGAATAATTCAAGGCTCCCTATTCCTTTGAAGAGGGAAATCATCAAATAACAATTAATATCGCCGAAGCTTCTTAATTATTGGACAAGCACATGATAGGGAAACGGAGAACAAAAATAGAGGGGGCACAAAATAATAATAATACTAAGAACAATGTAAAAAATATATATATTATAAGAAAATATATATATATATATATATGTATATATTCAATGACTCATAAAAATTAAATTAAAAATTAACTTGAGTTTAAAAAGAAATTCTTATCAAAATTTTTCAAAAAGATGGGGTAAATAATTATTATATATTATCGGACATATCGGATATAATAAAAACATACAGTTTATAATATATAGACAGCGTCAGGGCATCATACTATATTCAACTAGGTGGGGTCTGAGTATCTGACATCATACAGGCTCAGATAATATCTGAGAGGTGAAATGAAGCCTGTATGATGTCAGATACTCAGACCCCACCTAGTTGAATATAGTCTGATGCCCTGACGCTGTCTTCTACAAGCGGGATGTCTAAGTCATCATGAATAATTGTATTTCAGATATACCATGGGGCTCCAGTGTTTAGTCATAGCACTCTGTTTTATATTGTTTGTATTCTTTGTGGCCAACTATATATTATATAATTAATAATATTATTATGAAGAGATACATTATTAAGAAATTTTTAGCTATAGTGGTGCTATCTGTTGAAATAAATTCATAATAAAAAACGGGACATTTAACCTTAAAGACCCCTACCCTAAGTGAATAAAAATTTAGGGTAGGCAAAATTTAGGACTCCCACAGTAGACTCGGGCTCATGTCCACCAGAGTGACGAAAGAACGCTCTGGTAGTAGGCGATATGACCTCGTAGTTAAAGCCCGGGCATGAGTCATAAAACGTAACCTAACCTCTATTATTCCACATCTGCAATCGGATAATCATATGTAAATGTTATTTTATTTATAGCCCATCATAACCTTTTTATTTTATTATTAAAAGAGTAGCCTCGAATTGACCCCATTAAGTTTTAAGTTTTCAAGTCCGTTCTGACAAATATACATATATATTTTTGTTATGAATGAATTCAGCTCAAGCGAATGTTGCGATGATTTTTGGTTTATAAAAACGCTTGGTATAAAAAACCGGAATGAATTATACTTCGATGAAAAGTCAAGAGATCCATGTAAAGAAGATTTTAAAGGTACGTGTAATAAATTGGATAAAGAAAAAAAAAAACTTGAGAACTTAACGTGGATAGTTGAAAAAATAAAAGCTACCACTTTTTCCTTTTACTTTCCAATTCTATTTAGTCTCTGGCTTTCAGGGGACATTATATTTATGTAGATATTTAAAAAATATTTATCTCAATATTTCTAGGCGTATCGCTTTCTATCGTTTTGAAAAATTTGAAGATTTTTTGGGAAGAAAGAAGTAATGCATTGAAATCTGTTTGGACCACGGATATTAACTTAGTTACAGATAGTATTTATAGAGAATTAGAAATCATAACTCAAACATTAATTGAAGAGTTATCCAGCCTAGAAAGACGATTTGAAGATATCAAAGTAAGTTTGATAAAACTATTGTTATCGAATAAAGAATGTTTCTGTGTTTTTTATTCTTTCAATTTCATTTTGATTGTCTATATTTTCTACCAAAATGACATTTTGCGCCCGTACCGTATATAGAAGCCCTCAACTATGGGGAAACAATTTTTTAACTGCTACAATGATTGATAGACAGTGTCATTCTGAGTGATTCAGGATTTGGTCGTTTCGGAAACTATTATATAGATTTGTTATATATTTTTATTATTATATATAGTACTAGCAGTAATACCCGGCGTTGCCCGGGGAACTTTGACTTTTCTCCCAATATCTCCTATAAGGCTATTCAGTTCCTCGACAGTACATTCATGATGTTATAATTTTCAATTATTCATACCGAATAAGGCTTATAGTCCTTCAACTGTAGTAACGCTAGCTTTGGATCTAAAACTAATTTATTAAAAAAGATTTCTCATTAATCGTTGCAATGGTTTTCGAGTTACAAAGATTGCGTGAGTGGATGCTGGGATGGACCAGGGGTTGATTAAAAAATAGACCTTAACCTTCCGGTAGATAAAGTCTATCTATTCAAAAAGATTTCTCATTAATCGTTGCAATGGTTTTCGAGTTACAAAGATTGCGTGAGTGGATGCTGGGATGGACCAGGGGTTGATTAAAAAATAGACCTTAACCTTCCGGTAGATAAAATCTATCTATTCAAAAAGATTTCTCATTAATCGTTGCAGTGGTTTTTGAGTTACAAAGATTGCGTGGGTGGATGCTGGGATGGACCAGATATTGAGGTACTAATACGCCTATAACCTTCCACAGACGATGACGAACAAATTTAAAAAAATTAATCAAATCCATCAAGCCGTTGGTGAGTTATAGCGGTACAACGCACAGACAATCAAGCCGTTCCTGAGTTATAGCGGTACAACGCACAGACAATCAAGCCGTTCCTGAGTTATAGCGGTACAACGCACAGACAATCACGCCGTTCCTGAGTTATAGCGGTACAACGCACAGACATCTTCAGCTTTATATATATGATTTATCTTATTATTTTCATTAATTTTGCTGTTTAATGTCTCTACTCAGGATACAGTTCTCTTTGTAATTCTTTTTATATTTTCCTCTTAGTCTAAATTAACTTAGTAGCTTTGTTTTTATTATTTACAGTATTAATTTTCCATTTATTGTATATACGTAGGTATATATTACATCCATTCTAGAAGTTCACTTTAATTTATTTTCTGTAAGAAGTATTCCTATTATTATTTCTTAATTTTCTTATCCTTTTGTTTAATTATATTCTATTATTTTTTAAAATTATAATTATATAATATTATTAGTACCATTTTAGTTTCTCTTTACTGTTTAATACAACTCGTCTATTATTATCTTTTTTAAATGATTTATGTATATTTTTTTCTTTTAATTTCTTTTAAAATGTGTCCTATTCATTTCTTTCTTATATCTTTTGTATCAAATTTATATATAAATGTATGTTTTGTTTTAATTAAAACTTTTATTCTTTGAAATATTTTATTACTATTTTTTGTTGTATGTTCATGCTCAATTATTGTTATTCTTCCACAGAGATAATGTATATACGTCTATATGCATTTGTTATTATTATTTTCTGTTTGTAAATAGTTATTGAAATAAGTATACATAACAAATTGTATATTGGGCTCAGTCCCCTCAATAAAGATTATTATTATTAATTTCCTTCTTGAGGGCCTTATAATGATTAGAATGGATGGGCATTGTGAAGTGTCCGATAGTTAAGGATAACACAGACACCTTCACCACACATTCTAGTCATAATTATCTGGTGTTTGGGCAAAAGGGCTTAAGTCAGAAAAAGTATTGTGATCCAAAGGACTTAAGTGTATTTAAATATTTTTACCATATGTAACTGATTGTTGGAATATTTTATTTTGTTTATATTTAATACTTTTATTGAAATAATATTTCAAGTAACGTAAATGTGTTTTACCTGACTTGCAGGAATTTTTCAAACCTTCAGAAATTCCGCTCCTAAAATTTAGATTTGCTAACTTGAGCCCTTTTGCCCAAACACCCGAGTATTAGGCCCTGAAGAAGGAAATAAATAATTTCCGAAACGTTGGCCTAACTGAGTTGTCTTCCTTAAACAGATCCTCCACTTCCCTTACTACTCAGATGATGTGTGTTCAGTTGTGATGATAAAAAAAAAAAAAATATTCTACGTAAATAAGAATTTTACTCTTAGCTAATTGGTTAACTTGAATTGAAAAGAAACAGTCAATCAGAAATTATTTGATGGGCTTTTTTGAGGCAGTCTGATATTGTGAAGCGCTTCTAGCGGCCAGTTTGGTAAACAAAGTCATTCGGCGTCTGACAGAAGTGACTCGTTTCACAGAAAAGATAGAAATCTGGGTTCAAGAAAAAATAAAACTATTACTATTACAGAAAAAACATGAAAAATTTGAAGTTGAAAGTAATTTAATTTGTACTTTATTGAAATAGGCAATGATAACATTTTCTATTTTATGTAAATATAATGAAGGCTTGGCCTTGGTCTGTGGCTGTGACCCATACCTGGGCTCTACAGGGAAGTCAAGTAATTGGTCAACAAATATATATTAAATTTCGAGGGCGCCGGTAGCTCAGTGGTATGCGTGCTTGCCTTCTGAGCTCAAGAACGTGGGTTCGAAACCCGACTGAGGCCATTAGTTTATTTTATCTGGGAGGTAAAATAAACTTAAGCACGCCGTTCTTCGGATGGGACGTTAAGCGATGGTCCCGAGCTTGTACGATGTCAGATACTCATTAAAGACCCCTGTTGTAGGTGAATAAAAATTTAGGGTAGGCAAAAAAGACTCCCATAGTAGAGTCGGGCTCATGTCCACCAGAGCGATGTAGGAGCGCTCTGGTAGTAGGCGACATGACCTCATAGTTAAAGCCCGGGTATGAGTCATAGTACCTAACCTAACCTATATTAAATTTTCACCGGAATTTCATATTTTCCACTGACAATGAACGATTCAATGAACTTAAACTCATTTATTTTATTATTCTAATTGGAAAATAATTCGCAAAGTATTTGAATTAATTTTATTTTTTATTATCGAGAATCTTTATTTATTACTCTCTTATAGCATATTTAAATATAAAGTAGAATTGTAATCATCCGAGATTGAATATGTCAGTGTGTATGTGATCGGAACTTTGTGAGCGGTTTACCCCATAAATGTTTGTTGCAAAGATTTTGGGAATAAAGATGTAACATGTGCTAACTTAGATCTGATCAGATTTGGGCCGAAATCGGACAACATTTGATACTTTATTTTGTGGCTTAAGTACATTAAACAAGGTACTGCTTATAATTATGATCTAATCAAAAATCTCTTCGAATAAAACTTGTAGAGAAAACTGAAAGGAACATTTCATATCAAATACGATTTTCCGCAGGTCCTCCGGTTATCGAGATACATGACAAAGGTGTTTTTTAAAATTAAATTATCAATCTTTGATGTGTCCTGAGATTTGAAATAAGACCAATCGAACAAAGTGTTTGCACACAAAGAATGTGAAATAAATTCCCGTAGGAAATAATAAAAAAATTATATTTAAATTGTATGGCAACACATTTACTGGGTACATGAAAGTCATCCTCAGAAATACACTAAGTATACAATAAAACGAAAATACATTACTTTCATATGAAATTAATTGGAGAGCGATCTGTAAAATGGGTGTTAATATAAGAAAGTCCTGTCATTTTTCAGAAGGAATAATTATTTTTATAAAATAGAAAGCATTAATGAAAGTTAACAATTGCTTGCTCATTTTCCCGTTTAAATCTAGTTTTTCACTTTTATTTGGCCTAAGAAGTAAGCACATTTTTTGATGCATATACATAAAAACGGGTAACGTCTAGGTTTACAAGGAACCAAGCAAAAGATGATAAAAGAATTTAAAAAAACAAAAAACAAGGAAGTTGGTAATTGTTCAACATCTACTAATTTTCAGCTTTGATTCAAAACTTTATATATAAATTCAGAAGCCCATATTTAACAGGTAGATGGGTAGCTGGCGAAGTACATTATCGGTACCTTCTTTTAGGGTACAAGTATCTTTATACAAGTATCATATTTTTCAGGAAGAAAACTTCATTGATGTGGAAAGAATTCGAGAAGCCTGGAATTCATGTGTCAACGATTGGAGGAATGATGTGAAAGCATTGGAACGTAGAATGTTTATCTCTCTTAGGGAACTAATGGGGGAATATCTTAAAAAAATGGTCGACGCAAAGAAAATAAGAGAGGATATTGTTGATGTAATGGTCACATTGTGTTTGGTAAGTATAGAAATCTGTTTTTTTGTTTGTTTTAATTAGATAACTCCGTTTTCTGTGCGTCTATGGAGACTTATTTCATCCTACTAAACGTTATAACTTGATGTTCAATAATTTGAACAAAAATTAAACATTTCTTAATTAATAATAGTAATTGTTTCCGGAGCTGAAGTCCGCAGTTCCTAGGATTATGACTGAGGACCAAATTTGTATGCAGTAAAAAAAAAATTTATATAATAAAAATGACTGGCTAATTTTGCTAAGCGCAAAACTCGAGAACGGCTGGACCAATTCGGCTAATTTTTTTTTTCAAATATTCGTTGAAGTCCGAGGAAAGTTCTAATGAAGAGAGTTCCTAGCGGTCAACTGGAGGGGGGGGGGGGGGCTAAGCACAAAAATTGCTCTAGCGCATTAACGGATGGACGGATTATCATGAAATTTCACATGTAGTATTCTTAAAAGACAAGTTAAAAAATAGGCTATGTGGCGTCCATAAAGTTTGAACGGTAGGGGGGCTTGTAGGGGGGGCCTAAATATAAAGGTAGTGCTAAGTCATTAACGGATAATCGGATTGGCATGGAAATTCATATTTAGTTTTTTTAAAGGCCAAATAAAAAAATAGGGTGTGTGACGTCACAAAATAGTGAACGTGAGGGGGGGTTGTGGGGGTAGGCCTAAATATAAAGATAGTGCTGTCATTAACGGATGATCGGATAGTCATGGAATTCGACATGTAGTATTCATAATAGACAAAAACAAAAAAAGGATATGTGACGTCTCAAAATGGTCAACGGGAGGGGGGTATGGGGGGGGGGGGGCAAGCATATACCTAAATGGTAGTTTCAAAAGCAATATTTAAAAATTGGCTGTGACCCTTTGGTCGGGAGGGGCGGGGGTGCATTAATGCAGAATGAATCTCACATAGAGCTTTCTTAAAGATGGGATATAGCTCTAATTTTAATATGGTGGGTTTCCTAAGCATGTATTACCTAGGAGGTCCACTGTTGCACGGTAAATAATAGCTATCACCAGCGTTGTTAAGCACAAAATACCTAGGGCATCCGCTGTTGCAAGGCACATCCTAGCTGCGGTGCCCAGCATTCCTATCTACATACATACTATCTGTGTTGCCTAGCGTTCCTAAGAACTTATTAATACCTGGTTGCACGGAGTTGCAAGGCGCATACTATCTAAGGTTTCCGGCGTTCTTAGGCAGCACCCAGAAACGAAGATGGTCAAACAAAAAAAGATTCAGATGTATCGGGAAAGTCCCATCCGAAGGACAACGTGCTCAAGGTTATTTTTATCCTAAGTGAAATTTCAGCTACCCAGGTTTAGATACGTAACATACGACTCATTATCGAGTACCTGACATACAAAAAGACCCTCGATCATAGCTTAAAGTCCAATCCGAAGGACGACGTGCTCAAATTTATTTTTATCTTCCCGATTAAAACATCTGACCTAATTGACTTGGCTAGATTTCGAAAAGGCGATCCTGAGCTCGGTAAACTCCATTCTTCAAATTTCTCGCTTTTAAACGGTTTTTAGATTTAATATTTGTTATAACTGATGAACAACCGGGATATCTGAATCCTACACAAAAATTGAAATAAAAATGTTTTTCGAAAAAAGTCGGGCTAAATACCATTCTTCAAATTTCCTGCTTTTTAACGGTTTATAGATTTAATATTTGTTAAAACTGATAGACAGATTCAGATATATTGAAAAAGTCCCATCCGAAGGACGACGTGCTCAAGTTATTTTTAACGTAAATGAAATTTCAGCTACCCAGGTTTAGATACATAACATACGACTCATTATCCAGCACCCGACATACAAAAAAGCCCTCGATCATAGCTTGAAGTCCAATCCGAAGGACGACGTGCTGGTTATTTTTGACGTAAATGAAATTTCAATTACCCAGGTTTAGATAGATAACATGCGACTCATTATCGAGTACCTGACATACGAAAAGGCCCTCGATCATAGCTTAAAGCCCAATCCGAAGGACGACGTGCTCAAATTTATTTTTAACCTCCCGATTAAAACATCTGCGCTAAGTGACTTGGCTAGATTTCTAAATGGCGATCCTGAGCTCGGTAGACTCCATTCATCAAATTTCTCGCTTTTAAACGGTTTTTAGATTTAATATTTGTTAAAACTGATAGACAGATTCAGATATATCGGGAAAGTCCCATCCGAAGGACGACATGCTCATGGTTATTTTTAACCTAAGTGAAATTTCAGCTACCCAGGTTTAGATACATAACATTCGACTCATTATCCAGTACCTGACATACAAAAAATCCCTCGATCATAGCTTGAAGTCCAATCCGAAGGACGACGTGCTCAAGTTATTTTTAACGTAAATGAATTTTCAACTACCAAGTTTTAGATACATAACATGTGACTCATTATCGAGAACCTGACATATGAAAAGGCCCTCGATTATAGTTTAATGCCCAATCCGAAGGACGACGTGCTCAAATTTATTTTCAACCTCCCGATTAAAACATCTGACCTAAGTGACTTGGCTAGATTTCTAAATGGCGATCCATAGATCGGTAGACTCCATTCTTCAAATTCCTAGCTTTTAAACGGTTTTTAGATTTAATATTTGTTAAAACTGATGAACAACCGGGATATCTGAATCCTACACAAAAATCGAAATAAAAATGTTTTTCGAAAAAAGTCGGGCTAAATACCATTCTTCAAATTTCCTGCTTTACGACGGTTTATAGATTTAATATTTGTTAAAACTGATAGACAGATTCAGGTATATCGAAAAAGTTCCATCCGAAGGACGACGTGCTCAAGTTATTTTTAACGTAAATGAATTTTCAACTACCAAGTTTTAGATACATAACATGTGACTCATTATCGAGTACCTGACATACGAAAAGGCCCTCGATCATAGCTTAAAGCCCAATCCGAAGGACGACGAGCTCAAATTTATTTTTAACCTCCCGATTAAAACATCTGCGCTAAGTGACTTGGCTAGATTTCTAAATGGCGATCCTGAGCTCGGTAGACTCCATTCTTCAAATTCCTAGCTTTTAAACGGTTTTTAGATTTAATATTTGTTAAAACTGATGAACAACCGGGATATCTGAATCCTACACAAAAATCGGAATAAAAATGTTTTTCGAAAAAAGTCGGGCTAAATACCATTCTTCAAATTTCCTGCTTTTTAACGGTTTATAGATTTTATATTTGTTAAAACTGATAGACAAATTCAGATATATCGAAAAAGTCCCATCCGAAGGACGACGTGCTCAAGTTATTTTTAACGTAAATGAATTTTCAACTACCAAGTTTTAGATACATAACATGTGACTCATTAACGAGAAACTGACATATGAAAAGGCCCTCGAATATAGTTTAATGCCCAATCCGAAGGACGACGTGCTCAAATTTATTTTTATCTTCCCGATTAAAACATCTGAGCTAAGTGACTTGGCTAGATTTCTAAATGGCGATCCTGAGCTCGGTAGACTCCATTCTTCAAATTCCTAGCTTTTAAACGGTTTTTAGATTTAATATTTGTTAAAACTGATGAACAACCGGGATATCTGAATCCTACACAAAAATCGAAATAAAAATGTTTTTCGAAAAAAGTCGGGCTAAATACCATTCTTCAAATTTCCTGCTTTACGACGGTTTATAGATTTAATATTTGTTAAAACTGATAGACAGATTCAGGTATATCGAAAAAGTCCCATCCGAAGGACGACATGCTCAAGTTATTTTTAACGTAAACGAATTTTCAACTACCAAGTTTTAGATACATAACATGTGACTCATTATCGAGTACCTGACATATGAAAAGGCCCTCGATCATAGTTCAAAGCCCAATCCGAAGGACGACGTGCTCAAATTTATTTTTATCTTCCCGATTAAAACATCTGAGCTAAGTGACTTGGCCAGATTTCTAAATGGCGATCCTGAGCTCGGTAGACTCCATTCTTCAAATTTCTCGGTTTTAAACGGTTTTTAGATTTAATATTTGTTAAAACTGATGAACAACCGGGATATCTGAATCCTACACAAAAATTGAAATAAAAATGTTTTTCGAAAAACGTCGGGCTAAAGTTTAGATACATAACATACGACTCATTATCCAGTACCTGACATACAAAAAAGCCCTCGATCATAGCTTGAAGTCCAATCCGAAGGACGACGTGCTCAAGTTATTTTTAACGTAAATGAATTTTCAACTACCAAGTTTTAGATACATAACATGTGACTCATTATCGAGAACCTGACATATGAAAAGAACCTCGATTATAGTTTAATGCCCAATCCGAAGGACGACGTGCTCAAATTTATTTTTATCTTCCCGATTAAAACATCTGAGCTAAGTGACTTGGCTAGATTTCTAAATGGCGATCCTGAGCTCGGTAGACTCCCTTCTTCAAATTCCTAGCTTTTAAACGGTTTATAGATTTAATATTTGTTAAAACTGATAGACAGATTCAGGTATATCGAAAAAGTCCCATCCGAAGGACGACGTGCTCAAGTTATTTTTAACGTAAATGAATTTTCAACTACCAAGTTTTAGATACATAACATGTGACTCATTATCGAGTACCTGACATACGAAAAGGCCCTCGATCATAGCTTAAAGCCCAATCCGAAGGACGACGAGCTCAAATTTATTTTTAACCTCCCGATTAAAACATCTGCGCTAAGTGACTTGGCTAGTTTTCTAAATGGCGATCCTGAGCTCGGTAGACTCCATTCTTCAAATTCCTAGCTTTTAAACGGTTTTTAGATTTAATATTTGTTAAAACTGATGAACAACCGGGATATCTGAATCCTACACAAAAATCGGAATAAAAATGTTTTTCGAAAAAAGTCGGGCTAAATACCATTCTTCAAATTTCCTGCTTTTTAACGGTTTATAGATTTTATATTTGTTAAAACTGATAGACAGATTCAGGTATATCGAAAAAGTCCCATCCGAAGGACGACGTGCTTAGTTATTTTTATATAATATTTATATTTTTATATAAAAATGTTTTTCGAAAAAAGTCGGGCTAAATACCATTCTTCAAATTTCCTGCTTTTTAACGGTTTTTAGATTTAATATTTGTTAAAGCTGATAGACAGATTCAGATATATCGGGAAAGTCCCATCCGAAGGACGACGTGCTCAAGGTTTAATGAACCTAAGTGAAATTTTAGCTACCTAGGTTTAGTTACATAACATACGACTCATTATCGAGCACCTGACATACAAAAAGGCCCTCGATCATAGCCTAAAGTCCAATCCGAAGGACGACGTGCTCAAATTTAATTTTATCTTCTCGATTAAACCATTTGACCTAAATGCCTTTGGTAGATTTCTAAGTGGCGATCCTGAGCTCGATAGACTCCATATGTAAGATAAAATAAGTTACCGTTCGGTTCCAACTAAAGTTATCAAGGAAGAAATGTGGAATATAAGTGGGCTTTGAGGTACCGTTTTGACATATTTTCTATAAAACAAATTAATACAGCAATGTTGGTAGATAGGCAGCGACCATAAATGAAGATGGTCAACCAAAGACAAATTCAGATGTATCGGGAAAGTCCCAACCGAAGGACGAAGTGCTCAAGGATATTTAAAAAAATAAATAATATAAGTCAGTTAAAACAACTAAGAGCCCCGACTAGATTCCCAACTTGCGATCCTGAGCTCAGTAGACACCAAATATAAAGAAAAAATACGTTTCCGTTTGGCTCAACTAAAATTATCAAGGAAGAAATCTATATTAATAAAGCTGAAACGGGGTTTGTTTGTTTGTATGTTTGTTCCAGCATCACGCCCAAACGGCTGGACGGATCTTCATGAAACTTCACATGTAGCATTCTTTTGAGCCCGATTGAATAATAGGCTATGTGGCGTCCCAAAGTTTTAAATGGGAGGGGGGGTTGTGGTGGGGGCCTAAGTATAAATATAGAGCTAACTCATTAACTAATGGGCGAATTGTCATGAAATTTCAAATGTAGTATTTTTAGAAGCCAAATAGGAAAAAAAGGTGTGTGGCGTCCCAAAGTTATGAACGGGAGGGGGGGTTGTGGGGGGGCCTAAGTATAAATCTAGAGCTAACTCATTAATTAATGGTCGAATTGTCACGAAATTTCACATGTAGTATTCCTGAAGGCCAAACAAAAAAATAGGCGGTGTGACGGCTCAAAATTTAGTACGGGAGGGGGGGCTGTGGGGGGGGAGGGCCTAAGTATAAATATAGTGCTAGCTGATTAACTAATGGGCGAATTGTCACGAAATTTCACATGTAGTATTCCTGAAGGCCAAATAAAAAAATAGGCGGTGTGACGGCTCAAAATTTAGTACGGGAGGGGGGGTTGTGGGGGGGGGGGCCTAAGTATAAATATAGCGCTAGCTCATTAAAGGTTGGTCGTATTGTCATGGAATTTCACATGTAGTATTCTTAAAAGCCAAATAGAAATATAGTGTGTATATGTCACAAAATTTTGAACGGGAGGGTGGGTTGATGGGGGCCTAAGTATAAGTATAGTGATAGGTCATTAACGGATGATCGGATTGTCACGAAATTTCACATGTAGTATTCATAAAGGGCAAATAGAAAAATAGGGTGTGTGATATCTTAAAAATTTGGGAGGGGGGGGGGGGGGCTAAGCATAAAAATAATGCTGAATGATTAAAGGGTAATCGGACTGTCATGAATTTCACATGTAGTAGTAGTAACTATGTATTCGCTGTGGGGTTCACTGGATGCCCAGCGTTCCTAATATCGTACTAGCTGTTGGGTCCGCTGTTGCAAGGCACCTACAAAACATTTACTAGCTGTGATGCCCAGCGTTCCTAATTACGTACTAGCTGTGGGGTCCGCTGTTGCAAGGCGCTAGCAGTGTGGCCCAGCGTATTTAACTACGTACTAGCTGTGGGGTGCGCCGTTACAAAACACATACTAGCTGTGATGCCCAGCGTTTCCAACTAGGTACTAGCGGTGGGGTCCGCCGTTGCAGAACACATACTAGCTGTGATGCTCAGCGTTTCTAACTACGTACTAGCTGTGGGGTCCGCTGTTGCAAGGCACTTAATAGCTGTAGGGCCCAGCGTTCCTAAAAACGTACTATCTGTGGGGTCCGCTGTTGCAAGGCACTTACTAGCTGTGATGACCAGCGTTCCTAACTTCGTACTAGCTGTGGGGTCCGCGTTTGCGAGGCACATACTAGCTGTGGGGTCCGCTGTTGCAAGGCGCTAGCAGTGTGGCCCAGCGTATTTAACTACGTACTAGCAGTGGGGTCCGCCGTTGCAAAACTCATACTAGCTGTGATGCCCTGTGGTTCTAACTACATACTATCTGTGGGGTCCGCAGTTGCAAGGCACCTACTAGCTGTAGGGCGCAGCGTTCCTAACTTCGTACTAGCTGTGGGGTCCGTGTTTGCGAGGCACATACTAGCTGTGGGGTCCGCTGTTGCAAGGCGCTAGCAGTGTGGCGCAGCGTATTTAACTACGTACTAGCTGTGGGGTCCGCCGTTGCAAAACTCTTACTAGCTGTGATGCCCTGTGGTTCTAACTACATACTATCTGTGGGGTCCGCAGTTGCAAGGCACCTACTAGCTGAAGGGCCCAGCGTTCCTAAAAACGTACTAGCTGTGGGGTCCGCCGTTGCAAAAACATACTAGCTGTGATGCCCAGCGTTTCTAACTAGATACTAGCGGTTTGGTCCGCCGTTGCAGAACACATACTGGCTGTGATGCTCAGCGTTTCTAACTACGTACTAGCTGTGGGGTCCGCCGTTGCAAAACACATACTATCTGTGATGCTCAGCGTTTCTAACTACGTACTAGCTGTGGGGTCCGCTGATGCAAGGCACTTAATAGCTGTAGGGCCCAGCGTTCCTAAAAACGTACTATCTGTGGGGTCCGCTGTTGCAAGGCACTTACTAGCTGTGATGCCCAGCGTTCCTAACTTCGTACTAGCTGTAGGGTCCGCTGTTGCGAGGCACTAGCTGTGGTGACCAGCGTTCCAAACTACGTACTAGCTGTTGGGTCCGCCGTCGCAAGGCACATACTAGCTGTGATGCCCAGCATTCCCAACTACGTACTAGCTGTGGGGTCCGCCGTTGCAAGGCATATATTACCTGTGGTGCCCAGCGTTGCAAGGCACATACTAGCTGTAGTCACAAGCGTTCTTAAGTACGCACTGGCTAGGATGTCCAGCGATGCTAAGTATTCACTAGCTGTGGTTTCCGCCGTCGAAAGGCGCATACTAGCTGTGGTGCCCAGGGGTCCTAAAAACTTACTAGCGTTACTACAGTTGAAGGAATATAAGCCTTATTCCGTATGAATACTTGAAAATTATAACATCATGAATGTATTGTCGAGGAACTGAATAGCCTTATAGGAGATATTGGGAGAAAAGTCAAAGTTCCCCGGGCAACGCCGGGTATTACTGCTAGTCTATATTAATAAAGCTGAAACGGGGTTTGTTTGTTTGTTTGTATGTTTGTTCCAGCATCACGCCCAAACCGCTGGACGGATTTTTATGAAACTTCCCATGTAGCATTCTTTTGAGCCCGATTGAATAATAGGCTATGTGGCGTCCCAAAATTTTGATCGGGAGGGGGGGTTGTAAGGGGGGCCTAAGTATATAAATAGTGCTAACTCATTAACTAATGGTCAAATTGTCATGAATTTCACACGTAGTCTTTTTAAAAGCCAAACAGGAAAAAAAGGTGTGTGGCGTCCCAAAGTTTTGAACGGGAGGGAGGGTTTTGGGGGGGCCTAAGTATAAATATAGAGCTAACTCTTTAACGGTTGGTCGGATTGTCACGAAATTTCACATGGAGTATTCCTGAAGACCAAATAGAAAAATAGGCGGTGTGACGGCTCAACATTTTTTACGGGAGGGGGGGGGGGGTAGTGGGGGGGCCTAAGTATAAATATAGAGCTAACTCTTTATCGGTTGATCGTATTGTCATGGATCGGATTGTCATGAATTTCACATGTAGTAGTAGTAACTATGTATTCGCTGTGGGGTTCACTGTTGCAAGACATTTACTAGCTGTGATGTCCAGCGTTCCTAATATCGTACTAGCTGTGGGGTCCGCTGTTGCAAGGCACTTACTAGCTGTAGTGCTCAGCCCCAGCGTTCCTAACTATGTACTGGCTGTGGGGTTCGCTGTTGCAAGGCACCTACAAGACATTTACTAGCTGTGATGCCCAGCGTTTCTAATTACGTACTAGCTGTGGGGTCTGCTGTTGCAAGGCGCTAGCAGTGTGGCCCAGCGTATTTCACTACGTAGGTACTAGCCGTGGGGTCCGCCGTTGCAAAACTCATACTAGCTGTGATGCCCTGTGGTTCTAACTATATACTATCTGTGGGGTTCGCAGTTGCAAGGCACCTACTACCTGTAGGGCCCAGCGTTCCTAAAAACGTACTAGCTGTGGGGTCCGTCGTTGCAAAAGCATACTAGCTGTGATGCCCAGGGTTCCTAATATCGTACTAGCTGTGGGGTCCGTTGTTGCAAGGCATTTACTAGCTATAGTGCCCAGCGTTCCTAACTTCGTACTAGCTGTGGGGTCCGCTGTTGCGAGGCACATACTAGCTGTGGTGACCAGCGTTCCTAACTAAGTACTAGCTGTGGGGTCCGTTGTTGCAAGGCATTTACTAGCTGTAGTGCCCAGCGTTCCTAACTATGTACTAGCTGTGAAGTTCGCTGTTGCAAAGCACTTACTAACTGTAATGCCCAGCGTATTTAACTACATACTAGCTGTGGGGTCCGCTGTTGCAAGGCACTTAATAGCTGTGATGCCCAGCGTTCCTAACTTCGTACTAGCTGTGGGGTCCGCTGTTGCGAGGCACATACTAGCTGTGGTGACCAGCGTTCCTAACTACGTACTAGCTGTTGGGTCCGCCGTCGCAAGGCACATACTAGCTATGATGCCCAGCATTCCCAACTACGTACTAGCTGTGGTGCTCAGCGTTGCAAGCCACATACTAGCTGTGGTCACAAACGTTCTTAAGTACGCACTGACTAGGACGTCCAGCGATGCTAAGTATTCACTAGGTGTGGCTTCCGCCGTTGAAAGGCGCATACTAGCTGTGGTGCCCAGGGGTCCTAAAAACTTACTAGCGTTACAACAGCTGAAGGACTATAAGCCTTATTCCGTATGAATAATTGAAAATTATAACATCATGAATGTACTGTCGAGGAACTGAATAGCGTTATAGAAGATATTGGGAGAAAAATCAAAGTTCCCCGGGCAACGCCGGGTATAACTGCTAGTGATGTTAATAAAATTGAGGAGTTGAGCAACGAAGGAGCACATCCATTTTATAAAATTTTTAGGAAAAACGAAATTTGCAGTGCTGTTTTACTTTTACGGAAAAAGTTATATGATCAAAATATTCAAATTTGAGTTTTTGCGTATTTTTCATATATTCGGAAATAATTAAGACAATTTATGCAAACTTCCTAATAGTATTGCCGTCATTTCTCACACTTAAACAATTTCAATCAATCAACAATTTCAATACACAAATTTAGTATGAATTTCTTTTTGACCAGTAATTTTCAATAAAAATGCTTAAAGCGATTTGGAAATTATGAAACCTTATATGCTGCAGTATTTTCAATTTTGAAGTGATGACATTTTGCGTACCCTTAGCGCGCTAATCTAGAAAATATAATTAATAAAATGTATTTTGGAAATTGATTTCTTTAATACTGCAGTTTTCTGTAAATACTGCAGTTATAAAATATTGTTTTTTAACTCAAGCGTTTTAGAGGACTCTTAAAAAAAATTTAATTATTAAATAATTTTAATAATTAAAAAAAAAAACATTAACGGTTTGAAAGTATTACGTAATTTTTTGTATACATATATAAGAGGAAGGACCCCTGTACATGCGTAACGAATTTGATTGAATTCAGATCCGTGGTTCATAAAAAAAATAAAATAATAATAATAAAAGAAAAAAAAATATATATATACCTAATAATAATATATATATAGTATAATGTCGACTCATTTCTATTCTTATTAAGTTCATTATGTTATATAAGGTTACTAGCAGTAATACCCGGCGTTGCCCGGGGAACTTTGACTTTTCTCCCAATATCTCCTATAAGGCTATTCAGTTCCTCGACAGTACATTCATGATGTTATAATTTTCAATTATTCATACGGAATAAGGCTTATAGTCCTTCAACTGTAGTAACGCTAGCTTTGGAGCTGAAACTAATTTATTCAAAAAGATTTCTCATTAATTGTTGCAATGGTTTTCGAGTTACAAAGATTGCGTGAGTGGATGCTGGGATGGACCAGGGGTTGATTAAAAAATAGACCTTAACCTTCCGGTAGATAAAACTTATCTATTCAAAAAGATTCCTCATTAATCATTGCAGTGGTTTTTGAGTTACAAAGATTGCGTGGGTGGATGCTGGGATGGACCAGATATTGAGGTACTAATACGCCTATAACCTTCCACAGACGATGACGAACAAATTAAAAAAAAAATTAATCAAATCCATCAAGCCGTTCGTGAGTTATAGCGGTACAACGCACAGACATTTTCAGCTTTATATATATGATTACAACAAATGTTATGTTATGCAACATTACAACAAATATTATGTTATATAATGTTTCAACAAATATTAAAATAATATACTTTTTAACAACCAATATCAACCTAGCAAATATAGGTTATATGTTCTTCAGAAAGGGGCTTACGTTGCACCTCCTTATGCTGTACTAAATTTTGTTTAAGTATCCGAATTAGTTCAAATTTTCCAAAACGCCCCAAGGAAAAGTTCCTTGCTGCTTGGACCTTTCTATATATTTCAATAGACATAGATCATAGTCCTATAGTTGTCTGACCTGAATTTATATCAGAGCCTTATGATTTAGAGGTATCAAAAAAATAATAATGGAAATGTCACCTTTAGTTCTCAAGCTCCTCAATTATAAGTAAAAATTATTATATAAATAATTATAATAATATACAAAAAGATATGTTATAATCAGACATTATTTTCATTTTTTTAATATATATGTACATATATAAGTTTTAATAAGCTTCAAAAATATATATTCATTTTTGTATATATGTACATTTTGGAATTTTTAAAAACAAATACATAATATGTTATGACACAAATAAGTATTTTGAAACTAAATAAATAAAAATAAATAAAAGCATAAATACTTCTTTATCTAAGAAGATTTAGACTAGAAATATTTACAGGCATCAGCTACTTTTGAAGAAAGACTTTGTAGATATACACAGAAGTATACTCAATTATACATACAAGTGCTATAAAAACAAGGGAAGATACAATACAAATACAATAACATGGCTCGGCGAGAAAAATATAACAATTTAATTCAAGTATTGAGTCAAAGGATATCAGTTCTCATCATTGGTTAATATTTTTAGATATTTAAACAAAAATTCACATCTTTGTGGCACTCCCAATGCTTTGAGTGCAGAAAGTGAAATAGGAAACCTCCACAATGCAGAGTTTAATAAAACTTCAAGAGTGAGGATTTTGTAATTAAAATGGAGTGATTATGGTTTCATTTTACCGAGGAGACGCAATTATAGTTTTTGAGAAAATGTTCAAAATTTTGCAGCTGTTATGGGCAAATGTTTGAACATAATACCAGAGAAATAATTTAAATATACTTTTTTTTTTTTCTTCACTCTGTTAGAACACGATTCATGTGAACATTTGGCGAAATGTTTATTGAATATATTATTTAAAACAAAATGAAATATTCAATGAGAAAAAAGTTTTTTCGTATCTTGAAAATTTTACGAATAGGCGCGTGTTCTGCTAATACAGTGTTTCTAAACATTTTGTTGCTTGCGGACCAGACCAACAAACAGGTCTACGAAATCTACGGACTCATTGTGATCTAAAGAAAAGTCGAGAAATCGACCCGAAAAATACTCAGAAAATCTTTGGAAGATATGCAAAAAATATTGAACATCAAAATATATTTTTTTAAATTTAATTATGAGAAAGAGTTGCGGATCACCACTAATTAATAAGTGTGTAGAGCATAGACTGAGAAACACTGAGCTAACAAAACGCGATCCATATTTGTAAGATACCAAAAATGTAACTAGCTTGACTTACTAATGAGAACTTGAGCTCCTTAAGACTGTCTAAAATAGAAGAGTTGAGAGAACGACCTAATTTGGGGGGTGGGAGGAAGGACTGGGGTGTTGGGGATGAGGAACAGGAGCGAGAGATGCCTCTGGGGGGCTCAGCCAGAAGACGGGCCCCAGGGACAGGAGGCCCAGGAGGCTCAGGAGTGGGGGTGGGGCAGCGCCTCTCACAGGGGGCCACCAGTCCGCTTAGTGCATGGAGGGGGATCCTGTAGAGACGGAAGGGTCGAGCTTCTGAATCCTACACAAAAATCAAAATAAAAATGTTTTTCAAAAAATTTGCGCAATTTAACGGTTTATAGGCTTAATAATTGTTAAAACTGATACGAGAGATTCAGATTTATCCGGAAAGTCCCATCCGAAGGACGACGTGCTCAAGGCTATTTTCAACCTAAGTGATATTTCACCTACCCAGATTTATTTACATAACATACGTCTCATTATCGAGTACCTCACATTCGAAAAAGCCCTGGATCATCGCTTAAAGTCCCATCCGAAGGACGACGTGCTCAAAGTGTTTTTTAACTTCCCGATTGAAACATCTGACCTAAGTGCCTCAACTAGATTTCTAAGTGGCGATCCTGAGCTCGGTAGACTCCATTCTTGAAATTTCTCGCTTTTTAACGGTTTATAGATTTAATATTTCTTAAAACTGATAGAGAACGACCGGATTATCTGAATCCTACACAAAAATCAAAATAAAAATGTTTTTCAAAACATTTGCGCTATTTAACGGTTTATAGGCTTAATAATTGTTAAAACTGATACGACAGATTCAGATTTATCCGGAAAGTCCCATCCGAAGGACGACGTGCTCAAGGCTATTTTCAACCTAAGTGAAATTTCACCTACCCAGGTTTATTTACATAACATACGTCTCATTATCGAGTACCTCACATTCGAAAAAGTCCTGGAACATCGCTTAAAGTCCCATCCGAAGGACGACGTGCTCATAGTTATTTTTCACTTCCCGATTAAAACATCTGACCTAAGTGCCTCAGCTAGATTTCTAAGTGGCGATTCTGAGCTCGGTAGACTCCATTCTTCAAATTTCTCGCTTTTTAACGGTTTATAGATTAAATATTTGTTAAAACTGATAGAGAACGACCGGATTATCTGAATCCTACACAAAAATCAAAATAAAAATGTTTTTCAAAAAATTCACGCTATTTAACGGTTTATAGGCTTAATAATTGTTAAAACTGATACGACAGAATCAGATATATCCGAAAAGTCCCATCCGAAGGACGTCGTGCTCAAGGCTTTCAACCTAAGTAGAAATTGACCTACCCAGGTTTATTTACATAACATACGTCTCATTATCGAGTACCTCACATTCGAAAAAGCCCTGGATCATCGCTTAAAGTCCCATCCGAAGGACGACGTGCTCAAAGTGTTTTTTAACTTCCCGATTGAAACATCTGACCTAAGTGCCTCAGCTAGATTTGTAAGTGGCGATCCTGAGCTCGGTAGACTCCATTCTTCAAATTTCTTGCTTTTTAACGGTTTATAGATTTAATATTTGTTAACTGACAGAGCCATAGAGTGTGCTGGTTTCGGATTATGCCAACGTCAGCACAACGTTCAGACTGACTTTAAATATGGTGACACCGATCCACTATGGAAGAAAAATGCCAAAAAAAAAAAGATGTATGTATGTATCCTACACAAAAATCAAAATAAAAATGTTTTTCAAAAAATTTGCGCTATTTAACGGTTTATAGGCTTAATAATTGTTAAAACTGATACGACAGATTCAGATTTATCCGGAAAGTCCCATCCGAAGGACGACGTGCTCAAGGCTATTTTCAACCTAAGTGAAATTTCACCTACCCAGGTTTATTTACATAACATACGTCTCATTATCGAGTACCTCACATTCGAAAAAGTCCTGGAACATCGCTTAAAGTCCCATCCGAAGGACGACGTGCTCATAGTTATTTTTCACTTCCCGATTAAAACATCTGACCTAAGTGCCTCAGCTAGATTTCTAAGTGGCGATCCTGAGCTCGGTAGACTCCATTCTTCAAATTTCTCGCTTTTTAACGGTTTATAGATTAAATATTTGTTAAAACTGATAGAGAACGACCGGATTATCTGAATCCTACACAAAAATCAAAATAAAAATGTTTTTCAAAAAATTCACGCTATTTAACGGTTTATAGGCTTAATAATTGTTAAAACTGATACGACAGAATCAGATATATCCGAAAAGTCCCATCCGAAGGACGACGTGCTCAAGGCTTTCAACCTAAGTAGAAATTGACCTACCCAGGTTTATTTACATAACATACGTCTCATTATCGAGTACCTCACATTCGAAAAAGCCCTGGATCTTTGCTTAATGTCCCATCCGAAGGACGACGTGCTCAAAGGTATTTTTAGCTTCCCGATTAAAACATCTGACCAAAGTGCCTCAGCTAGATTTCTAAGTGGCGATCCTGAGCTCGGTAGACTCCATTCTTCAAATTTCTTGCTTTTTAACGGTTTATAGATTTAATATTTGTTAACTGACAGAGCCATAGAGTGTGCTGGTTTCGGATTATGCCAACGTCAGCACAACGTTCAGACTGACTTTAAATATGGTGACACCGATCCACTATGGAAGAAAAATGCCAAAAAAAAAAAGATGTATGTATAGATATGAACACAAATTAAAACTTGTGTACATTGTGATATAATCTATATAAATAAAGCTGAAACGGGGTTTGTTTGTATGTTTGTTCCAGCATCACGCCCAAACGGCTGGACGGATCTTCATGAAACTTCACATGTAGCATTCTTTTGAGCCCGATTGAATAATAGGCTATGTGGCGTCCCAAAATTTTGAACGGTAGGGGGGGTCGTAAGGGGGGCCTAAGTATATAAATAGTCCTACCTCATTAACGGTTGGTCGGATTGTCACGAAATTTCACATGTAGTATTCTTAAAGGCCAAATTGAAAAATATTGTGTGTGGCGTCCCAAAATTTTAAATGGAAGTGGGGGTTGTGGGCATAGGCCTAAATATAAATATAGTGATAGATCTTTAACGGATGTTCAGATTGTCATGAAATTTCACATGTAGTATTCTTAAAGGCCCAATTGAAAAATATTGTGTGTGGCGTCCCAAAATTTTAAATGGGAGGGGGGGTTGAGGGGGGGGGGCTAAGTATAAATATAGAGCTAGCTCATTAACGGTTGATCGTATTGTCACGAAATTTCCCATGTAGTATTCCTGAAGGACAAATAGAAAAATAAGGTGTGTGGCGTCCCAAAGTTTTGAACGGGTGGGGGGTTTGGGGGGGGGGGGCTAAATATAAATATAGAGCTAGCTCATTAACGGTTGGTCGGATTGTCACGAAATTTCCCATGTAGTATTCCTGAAGGCCAAATAGAAAAATAAGATGTGTGGTGTCCCAAAGTTTTGAACGGGTGGGGGGGTTGAGGGGGGGGGGGCTAAGTATAAATATAGAGCTAGCTCATTAACGGTTGATCGTATTGTCACGAAATTTCCCATGTAGTATTCCTGAAGGCCAAATAGAAAAATAAGATGTGTGGTGTCCCAAAGTTTTGAACGGGTGGGGGGGTTGAGGGGGGGGGGGGCTAAGTATACATATAGATTTAGCTCATTAACGGTTGGTCGGATTGTCACGAAATTTCCCATGTAGTATTCCTGAAGGCCAAATAGAAAAATAAGATGTGTGGTGTCCCAAAGTTTTGAACTGGTGGGGGGGTTGAGGGGGGGGGGGGGGCTAAGTATAAATATAGAGCTAGCTCATTAACGGTTGATCGTATTGTCACGAAATTTCCCATGTAGTATTCCTGAAGGCCAAATAAAAAAATAAGGTGTGTGGCGTCCCAAAGTTTTGAACGGGAGGGGGGGTTGTGGGGGGGCCTAAGTATAAATATAGAGCTAGCTCATTAACGGGTGGTCGCATTGTCACGAAGTTTCACATGTAGTAAAAAAAAAAGGTGTGTGGCGACCCAAAGTTTTGAACGGGAGGGGGGGTTATGGGGGGGGGGGGGGCTAAGTATAAATATAGTGGTAGCTCATTAACGGGTGGTCGTATTGTCATGGAATTTCACATGTAGTATTCTTAAAAGCCAATATAGGGTGTATAAGTCACAAAATTTTGAACGGGAGGATGGATTGATGGGGGCCTAAGTATAAGTATAGTGATAAGTCATTAACGGATGATCGGATTGTTTGTTTGTTTGTTTGTTTGTATGTATGTATGTATGTATGTTTGTTCCAGCATCACGCCCAAAACGCTGGACGGATTTTTATGAAACTTCCCATGTAGCATTCTTTTGAGCCCGATTGAATAATAGGCTATGTGGCGTCCCAAAATTTTGATCGGGAGGGGGGGTTGTAAGGAGGGCCTAAGTATATAAATAGTGCTAACTCATTAACTAATGGTCAAATTGTCATGAAATTTCACACGTAGTCTTTTTAAAAGCCAAACAGGAAAAAAAGGTGTGTGGCGTCCCAAAGTTTTGAACGGGAGGGGGGGTTGTGGGGGGGCCTAAGTATAAATATAGAGCTAACTCATTAACTAATGGGCGAATCGTCATGAAATTTCACGTAGTATTTTTAAAAGCCAAATAGAAAAATAAGGTGTGTGGCGTCCCAAAGTTTTGATCGGGAGGGGGGGTTGTAAGGGGGGCCTAAGTATAAATATAGAGCTAACTCATTAACTAATGGGCGAATCGTCATGAAATTTCACATGTAGTATTTTTAAAAGCCAAATAGGAAAAAAAGGTGTGTGGCGTCCCAAAGTTTTGAACGGGAGGGGGGTTGTGGGGGGGCCTAAGTATAAATATAGAGCTAACTCTTTAACGGTTGATCGTATTGTCATGAATCGGATTGTCATGAATTTCACATGTAGTAGTAGTAACTATGTATTCGCTGTGGGGTTCACTGTTGCAAGACATTTACTAGCTGTGATGTCCAGCGTTCCTAATATCGTACTAGCTGTGGGGTCCGCTGTTGCAAGGCACTTACTAGCTGTAGTGCTCAGCCCCAGCGTTCCTAACTATGTACTGGCTGTGGGGTTCGCTGTTGCAAGGCACCTACAAGACATTTACTAGCTGTGATGCCCAGCGTTTCTAATTACGTACTAGCTGTGGGGTCTGCTGTTGCAAGGCGCTAGCAGTGTGGCCCAGCGTATTTCACTACGTAGGTACTAGCCGTGGGGTCCGCCGTTGCAAAACTCATACTAGCTGTGATGCCCTGTGGTTCTAACTACATACTATCTGTGGGGTTCGCAGCTGCAAGGCACCTACTACCTGTAGGGCCCAGCGTTCCTAAAAACGTACTAGCTGTGGGGTCCGTCGTTGCAAAAGCATACTAGCTGTGATGCCCAGGGTTCCTAATATCGTACTAGCTGTGGGGTCCGTTGTTGCAAGGCATTTACTAGCTGTAGTGCCCAGCGTTCCTAACTTCGTACTAGCTGTGGGGTCCGCTGTTGCGAGGCACATACTAGCTGTGGTGACCAGCGTTCCTAACTACGTACTAGCTGTGGGGTCCGTTGTTGCAAGGCATTTACTAGCTGTAGTGCCCAGCGTTCCTAACTATGTACTAGCTGTGAGTTCGCTGTTGCAAAGCACTTACTAACTGTAATGCCTAGCGTATTTAACTACATACTAGCTGTGGGGTCCGCTGTTGCAAGGCACTTAATAGCTGTGATGCCCAGCGTTCCTAACTTCGTACTAGCTGTGGGGTCCGCTGTTGCGAGGCACATACTAGCTGTGGTGACCAGCGTTCCTAACTACGTACTAGCTGTTGGGTCCGCCGTCGCAAGGCACATACTAGCTATGATGCCCAGCATTCCCAACTACGTACTAGCTGTGGTGCTCAGCGTTGCAAGCCACATACTAGCTGTGGTCACAAACGTTCTTAAGTACGCACTGACTAGGACGTCCAGCGATGCTAAGTATTCACTAGGTGTGGCTTCCGCCGTTGAAAGGCGCATACTAGCTGTGGTGCCCAGGGGTCCTAAAAACTTACTAGCGTTACAACAGCTGAAGGACTATAAGCCTTATTCCGTATGAATAATTGAAAATTATAACATCATGAATGTACTGTCGAGGAACTGAATAGCGTTATAGAAGATATTGGGAGAAAAATCAAAGTTCCCCGGGCAACGCCGGGTATAACTGCTAGTCTATATTAATAAAGCTGAAACGGGGTTTGTTTGTTTGTATGTTTGTTCCAGCATCACGCCCGAACCGCTGGACAGATCTTCATGAAACTTCACATGTACCATTCTTTTGAGCCCGATTGAATAATAGGCTATGTGGCGTCCCAAAATTTTGAACGGGAGGGGGGGTTGTAAGGGGGGCCTAAGTATATAAATAGTGCTAACTCATTAACTAATGGTCGAATTGTCATGAAATTTCACATGTAGTATTTTTAAAAGCCAAAAAGGAGAAAAATGTGTGTGGCGTCCCAAAGTTTTGAACGGGAGGGGGGGTTGTGGGGGGGCCTAAGTATAAATATAGAGCTAACTCATTAACTAATGGGCGAATCGTCATGAAATTTCACGTAGTATTTTTAAAAGCCAAATAGGAAAATAAGGTGTGTGGCGTCCCAAAGTTTTGAACGGGAGGGGGGGTTGTGGGGGGGCCTAAGTATAAATATAGAGCTAACTCATTAACTAATGGGCGAATCGTCATGAAATTTCACGTAGTATTTTTAAAAGCCAAATAGAAAAATAAGGTGTGTGGCGTCCCAAAGTTTTGATCGGGAGGGGGGGTTGTAAGGGGGGCCTAAGTATAAATATAGAGCTAACTCATTAACTAATGGGCGAATCGTCATGAAATTTCCCATGTAGTATTTTTAAAAGCCAAATAGGAAAAAAAGGTGTGACGGCTCAAAATTTTTTACGGGAGGGGGGGGGGGGTAGTGGGGGGGCCTAAGTATAAATATAGAGCTAACTCTTTATCGGTTGATCGTATTGTCATGGATCGGATTGTCATGAATTTCACATGTAGTAGTAGTAACTATGTATTCGCTGTGGGGTTCACTGTTGCAAGACATTTACTAGCTGTGATGTCCAGCGTTCCTAATATCGTACTAGCTGTGGGGTCCGCTGTTGCAAGGCACTTACTAGCTGTAGTGCTCAGCCTCAGCGTTCCTAACTATGTACTGGCTGTGGGGTTCGCTGTTGCAAGGCACCTACAAGACATTTACTATCTGTGATGCCCAGCGTTTCTAATTACGTACTAGCTGTGGGGTCTGCTGTTGCAAGGCGCTAGCAGTGTGGCCCAGCGTATTTCACTACGTAGGTACTAGCCGTGGGGTCCGCCGTTGCAAAACTCATACTAGCTGTGATGCCCTGTGGTTCTAACTACATACTATCTGTGGGGTTCGCAGCTGCAAGGCACCTACTACCTGTAGGGCCCAGCGTTCCTAAAAACGTACTAGCTGTGGGGTCCGTCGTTGCAAAAGCATACTAGCTGTGATGCCCAGGGTTCCTAATATCGTACTAGCTGTGGGGTCCGTTGTTGCAAGGCATTTACTAGCTGTAGTGCCCAGCGTTCCTAACTTCGTACTAGCTGTGGGGTCCGCTGTTGCGAGGCACATACTAGCTGTGGTGACCAGCGTTCCTAACTACGTACTAGCTGTGGGGTCCGTTGTTGCAAGGCATTTACTAGCTGTAGTGCCCAGCGTTCCTAACTATGTACTAGCTGTGAAGTTCGCTGTTGCAAAGCACTTACTAACTGTAATGCCCAGCGTATTTAACTACATACTAGCTGTGGGGTCCGCTGTTGCAAGGCACTTAATAGCTGTGATGCCCAGCGTTCCTAACTTCGTACTAGCTGTGGGGTCCGCTGTTGCGAGGCACATACTAGCTGTGGTGACCAGCGTTCCTAACTACGTACTAGCTGTTGGGTCCGCCGTCGCAAGGCACATACTAGCTATGATGCCCAGCATTCCCAACTACGTACTAGCTGTGGTGCTCAGCGTTGCAAGCCACATACTAGCTGTGGTCACAAACGTTCTTAAGTACGCACTGACTAGGACGTCCAGCGATGCTAAGTATTCACTAGGTGTGGCTTCCGCCGTTGAAAGGCGCATACTAGCTGTGGTGCCCAGGGGTCCTAAAAACTTACTAGCGTTACAACAGCTGAAGGACTATAAGCCTTATTCCGTATGAATAATTGAAAATTATAACATCATGAATGTACTGTCGAGGAACTGAATAGCGTTATAGAAGATATTGGGAGAAAAATCAAAGTTCCCCGGGCAACGCCGGGTATAACTGCTAGTCTATATTAATAAAGCTGAAACGGGGTTTGTTTGTTTGTATGTTTGTTCCAGCATCACGCCCGAACCGCTGGACAGATCTTCATGAAACTTCACATGTACCATTCTTTTGAGCCCGATTGAATAATAGGCTATGTGGCGTCCCAAAATTTTGAACGGGAGGGGGGGTTGTAAGGGGGGCCTAAGTATATAAATAGTGCTAACTCATTAACTAATGGTCGAATTGTCATGAAATTTCACATGTAGTATTTTTAAAAGCCAAAAAGGAGAAAAATGTGTGTGGCGTCCCAAAGTTTTGAACGGGAGGGGGGGTTGTGGGGGGGCCTAAGTATAAATATAGAGCTAACTCATTAACTAATGGGCGAATCGTCATGAAATTTCACGTAGTATTTTTAAAAGCCAAATAGGAAAATAAGGTGTGTGGCGTCCCAAAGTTTTGAACGGGAGGGGGGGTTGTGGGGGGGCCTAAGTATAAATATGGAGCTAACTCATTAGCTATTGTGCGAATTGTCATGAAATTTCACATGTAGTATTTTTCAAAGCCAAATAGGAAAAAAATGTGTGTGGCGTCCCAAAGTTTTGAACGGGAGGGGGGGTTGAGGGGGGCCTAAGTATAAATATAGAGCTAACTCATTAAATATTGGGCGAATTGTCACGAAATTTCACATGGAGTATTCCTGAAGGGCAAATAAAAAAAAAGGTGTGTGGTGTCCCAAAATTTGAACGGGGGGGGGGGGGGGGAAGGCCTAAGTATAAATATAGTGCTGGCTCATCAACGGTTGGTCAGATTGTCACGAAATTTCACATGTAGTATTCCTGAAAGTCAAATAGAAAAATAGGCGGTGTGACGGCTCAAAATTGTGTACGGGAGGGGGGTAGAGCTGGGGGGCCTAAGTATAAATATAGTGCTAGCTCAATAACGGTTGGTCGTATTGTCATGGAATTTCACATGTAGTATTCTTAAAAGCCAAATAGAAATATAGGGTGTATATGTCACAAAATTTTGAACGGGATGGTGGGTTGATGGGGGCCTAAGTATAAGTATAGTGATAAGTCATTAACGGATGATCGGATTGTCACGAAATTTCACATGTAGTATTCACAAAGGCCAAATAGAAAAATAGGGTGTGACGTCAAAAAATTGTGAACGGGAGGGGGGTTATGGGGGTAGGCCTAAATTTGAAGATAGTGAAAGGTCATTAACGGATGATCGGATTGTCATGGAATTTCACATGTAGTATTATTGATGGCCAAATAGAAAAATACACTATGTGACATCTTAAAAATTTGGTTTAAAGGGTAATCGGATTGTCATGAATTTCACGCAGTTACAAGTTAGCAGTGTGGCCCAGCGTATTTAACTACGTACTAGCTGTGGGGTCCGCCGTTGCAAAACGCATACTAGCTGTGATGCCCTGTGGTTCTAACTACATACTATCTGTGGGGTCCGCAGTTGCAAGGCACCTACAAGCTGTAGAGCCCAGCGTTCCTAAAAACGTACTAGCTGTGGGGTCCGCTGATGCAAAAACATACTAGCTGTGATGCCCAGCGTATCTAACTAGGTACTAGCGGTGGGGTCCGCCGTTGCAGAACACATACTAGCTGTGATGCTGAGCGTTTCTAACTACGTACTAGCTGTGGGGTCCGCCGTTGCAAAACACATACTAGATGTGATGCCCAGTGGTTCTAACTGTGGGGTCCGCTGTTGCAAGGCACTTAATAGCTGTAGGGGCCAGCGTTCCTAAAAACGTACTATCTGTGGGGTCCGCTGTTGCAAGGCACTTACTAGCTGTGATGCCCAGCTTTCCTAACTTCGTACTAGCTGTGGGGTCCGCTGTTGCGAGGCACATACTAGCTGTGGTGACCAGCGTTCCTAATTACGTACTAGCTGTGGGGTCCGCCAATGCAAAAACATACTAGCTGTGATGCCCAGCGTTTCTAACTAGGTACTAGCGGTGGGGACCGCCGTTGCAGAACACATACTAGCTGTGATGCTGAGCGTTTCTAATACTAGCTGTGATGCTGAGCGTTTCTAACTACGTACTAGCTGTGGGGTCCGCCGTTCCAAAAACATACTAGCTGTGATGCCCAGCGTTTCTAACTAGGTACTAGCGGTGGGGTCCGCCGTTGCAGAACACATACTAGCTGTGATGCTGGAGATATTGGGAGAAAAGACAAAGTTCCCCGGGCAACGCCGGGTATTACTGCTAGTCTATATTAATAAAGCTGAAACGGGGAGGGCGCCGGTAGCTCAGTGGTATGCGTGCTTGACTTCTGAGCTCAAGGTCGTGGGTTCGTAACCCGACCGAGGCCCTTAGTTTATTTTATCTGGGAGGTAAAATAAACTTAAGCACGCCGTCCTTCGGATGGGACGTTAAGCGATGGTCCCGAGCCTGTACGATGTCAGGTACTCGTTAAAGACCCCTAACCTAGATGAATAAAAATTTAGGGTAGGCAAAATTTAGGACTCCCACAGTAGAGTCGGGCTCATGTCCACCAGAGTGACGAAAGAGCGCTCTGGTAGTAGGCGATATGACCTCGTTGTTAAAGCCCGGGCATGAGTCATAAAACCAAACCAAACCAACCAAGCTGAAACGGGGTTTATTTGTTTGTTTGTTTGTTCCAGCATCACGCCCAAACGGCTCGACGGGTTTTTATGAAACTTCACATGTAGCATTCTTATGACCCCAGTTGAAAAATAGGCTATGTGGTGTCCCAAAATTTTGAACGGGAGGGGGGGGGGTGGTGGGGATAGGCCTAAATATAAAGATACCGGTAGCTCATTAACTAATGGTCGGATTATCATGAAATTTCACAAGTAGTATTCTAAAAGGCCAAATTGAAAAATAGGGTTTGTGACCTCTCAAGATATTGAACGAAAGGGAGGATAGTGGAGGTAGACTTAAGTATATAAATAGTGGTAGCTCATTAACTAATGGTCGGATTATCATGAAATTTCACATGTAGTATTCTTAAAGGCCAAATAGAAAAATAGGGTTCGTGACCTCTCAAGATATTGAACGAAAGGGAGGATAGTGGGGGTAGACCTAAGTATATAAATAATGGTAGCTAATGGTCGGATTGTCATGGAATTTCACATGTAGTAATTTCAAAACAAAATTTGAAAATTTGTTGTGACGTTTCAACTTTTTGAACCTGAGGGGTGGGGTGCATTAAGCTGAAGGAATTTCACATGTAGCTTTCTCTTCTTCTGTACACCGGTATTGAGCAGATACTAGCTGTGGTGTCTGCCGTTGAAGTACTATAAGGCTTATTCTATATGAATAATTGAAAATTATAACATCATGAATGTACTGTCGAAGAATTGAATTGGATTCGAATGAGAGATATTAGGTGAGAAGTCAAAGTTCCCCGAGCAGCGCCGGGTATTACTGCTAGTAATCATATACATATATAAAGCTGAAAATGTCTGTGCGTTGTACCGCTATAACTCACGAACGGCTTGATGGATTTGATTAATTTTTTTTTTAATTTGTTCGTCATCGTCTGTGGACGGTTATAGGCGTATCAATACCTCAATATCTGGTCCATCACAGCGTCCACCCACGCAAGAGATAAGTTTTATCTACCGGAAGGTTAAGGTCTATTTTTTAATCAACCCCTGGTCCATCCCAGCATCCACTCACGCAATCTTTGTAACTCGAAAACCATTGCAACGATTTATGAGAAATCTTTTTGAATAAATTAGTTTTAGCTCCAAAGCTAGCGTTATTACAGTTGAAGGACTATAAGCCTTATCCCGTATGAATAATTAAAAATTATAACATCATGAATGTACTGTCGAGGAACTGAATAGCCTTATAGGAGATATTGGGAGAAAAGTCAAAGTTCCCCGGGCAACGCCGGGTAGTATGCAATAAACAAGGCTGAAATATGTAGTTATAAGCTAAATTATGCAATATTACCAAAAATAACAATTAATTAAAAATTGGTCTCATAAGGAAGAAGTGTGTTAATAAATGATCGATCAAATTCAACCCTTCACAAGTTGTATCCGCCAAAAATTAATAAACTTTTTTTTTTGTACTTTTAATATACAGCTAAGGGGTGCCCGTCAAATTCCTGTACTCTTTCCTGTAGAACGCGAATTTTTACTAAGATTGATCTATGAGCCACCGTTTTCTTTTTCGTTGCCAGTCATTTTCTGGTCTTGATTATTTATAAAGCAAGTATTTCTTTTGAAATGAAAATAATAATAATTTCATACTCAAGCCGACTTACCAGTTTTTATTCCTTACGATCTGACTATTGTTAGAAAATATATAAAGACTCCCGGGGACACAGTCACAGTTTCCGCAGTTAGCCCTGCAGACTTTTTTTAATTGATTTGGGAGACTCGGACCTCTAGAAGCTCCCCCTGATGTAACCACTGACTGTAATACTTAACTGACTTTACATGAGCAGCAAAAATCCAAGCAGCTAATGCACGCTGTGGTTTCTGTGCTTTTAGAATTAAATGACTGACATCCAATAGCGTGCATTTGCTGCTGCTGCGCTTTGCATTTTTACTGCGCATGTAAAATCAGCTTTAAGAGTATAAATGAAGATTTTGAACAAGGAAATGAAATGATCGAATTCATGTATATTTAAATAAATGTTGTTTGTATTTAAATAAACTGGTTTTGTACATGTACATTTAAGTAAAGCACAATTTTCGTAATCTTGGTTTGTGCTCTGGCCAGGGGGGGGGGGGGGGGGGGGCTACCCCTGGCTACGCCCCTGATATCATATAAATCTGGTCTCTAATAAAGACTAGTCCATTATAAATGATTATAGCCTAAATTCCATAAACTCTGGAGTTTTTCCTGATTTATTTATGTTATCTTTATTTGGATAAATTATAGAATAAGAAAAATATGTTATTTTTTATTTTATTTTATTTATAATTATATTTTTTTCTTCTAGGAGCTAAATCAAATTATACTGGGTAATGTGCAGAATATCGCAGAAATAGAAATTCATCTCAAATTAATATTCGAGGCTATTCTCCACAAATGGCTCATTGAACTGAATTATCAAAATATCATGCTTCACGAGGATTCGTAAGTTAGTTTTGTACTTGTTATCCTATCATTTTATTTTATTTTTAAAAAATAGTGTAGGTTTGTTTGCCCGTCAAGAGTAGAAATGTGAAATAAATTAAATTAAATATCCTAATTCATTTTTGTGATCTCGAAAATTATGTAGCCTTATCTCGTGAAGGCAAGATTCGAAATTCAGTTTGAAATTTTTCGAACGAATAGGGCCAGAGACCAGGCAGGACAAGCAAATTTTTTTCAATTGTCGGCAAACAAATGACGGGGTTAGAATCAAAGTGGTCTAAGTGACATTTTTAAAACTTTGAGGAAACTCTTAACTTAACGGACACCCTGCAAGTTAGCCTCAAGAACCCCGTCAAAGATAAATATAACAAACTAACAGACTTTATTAAACACATTGAAATAGTCATTTCATTTATTTACAATCTGTAAACATTTTTTTTTTCCTTATTTTTTTTCTTTTTTTCTTCCTTTCTAATTCATTACCTCACTTATAATTTTTATTGTTGATTTCTTGTTGTTTTCACATGACAGTATAGTTTGTAATTGAGCTGTTGTCAATAAATAAAATAATAAAAAAAAAAAAAAAAAAAAAAAATCTATAATTTATCGAAACCGGTAATATTTTGTCTTCTGCTTTTATGGTGAAAGTTGCTGTTAGCAAACCATAAAGTTGAAAAAAAATCTTAATTTCAAGGTCACAATTGATATGTTTAAGTTACTTGTTCATGTCACCAAAATGGTATAAGTGATTTGCCAATAGATCTCAGCACTGGCTAGGATTTCACTTGCTCAACTTTTTTCCTGAACAGAACTCTCATTTTTGTACCCGTTTATGCACTTAACGAAAACATTTAAAAATGTCACTTGGACCATTTTGATTCTAACCTCGTCAAATATCATATATTGAATTAAATTTTTTTTAAATGTAAAAAAACTAAGGAATAATCAATATTTTTTGAAGGTATGGCCTAAGTACAATAATCTGTATGACTTTTAGTGGATTTAATAAAGTTTAGTGTGATTGTATTTTTTTTTCTATTTATGAAATATGACTATAGACTTTTCAAAATGTCTAGTTCCAGGACGATTAACATAATTTCTACCTCCGAAGAACAATTGCCAGTGAGGACAGAAGTGTCCATAAAAACGGATGAAATACTTACAAATTTGTCAGAAATGGTTATACGAACTGTACCACCTCTTCAGAAATCTTCAGAATATATTAGTCTTTTAATTCATTTGGGTAATATAAAGTTTATTTTAACTCTTAGTCATTTATTTATATTTATTCATTACAGAAATAAATAAAACAAGTACTTGATGTACGGCTTGAAATCAGAAGGAATCCATTTCATAAAATGTAAATACCTACTGCCTTTTTGTGGTCTTTAAAAGTTTTGACAGGTGTCACATTATTTATTATTTATTTATTATAGTGTATTATTTTCAATTTATCTATTTATTTTAATATCTTCCGTGTATTTTACTTTACAACGTTTTGTTATGTTTGTCTGGGACTTGACATCCGAGCTTCGACATTAGGGTCAAATCAACTACCAGAAAAAAAGTCTGAATCACTGAGTCATATTACATATTACCTTCTTTTGGATCGGACTTTTGCAAAATATTATTGGTAACAAACGTTTCTTGGCAACTTTTTAAGAAAGCTTTTATTGTACGACATTTTTGTATAATAAATTCTTGAATTTAATGCTGTAGTTTGTGCCTATTTCATGAATATACTCATTTGAGTAACTCAAAATAGTGATTCCTAATTTTATTTTTGATGTTTTGTATTTAATTTTCTAGAAAACTGCGTGCAACATATTCGGACGACAGAATGCAAATTGCTAGACTTGCTTCATCTAGAACGTCATGTAGTCTGTCCTAAGGATGGAAACGTTCGTTCTCGTATATCTATAGTCTGGGGTAAATTAGATGATGCTGCCTGGGAGAATCCCAGAGACAATTTAACCCCGGTAACATATTTTTATTCTGTTACTGTTACTTTTTTTTTTTTTTTTTGCGTATGCTCCGGCTAATCACCCGGCCCGCTCATCATCGGGGAAGGAGGTAGTACAAATAATTAATTGGTTTTATTTCAATACAATACAATAATATATAACAACAAATAACAATACAAATACAATTTGTTGCTACGGGTGTCTGGGGGCAACAGCCTCTGGTCCCTTGCGGGACAGACTGGCGCTCCCAGACCCCCTTGTGTTGCGGCTGCCTGGTGGCGCCGAGAGAGCTCGGGATCGGTGTGTGGGTCTGCTTCTACTTCGCGGTCGCCGGGGGTAGACATCGGGCCGTGGCCCGTCAGTCGCCCCCGGCGCCGGGTCAAGAGGGCTTTTTCTGTTCCCGCCAGGACTTGACAAACCGGCCGAACGCCGGATAGTTCGACTCCGTCATCAACTCCGGCAAGGTCAATCCCAGATATGATCCTGTCGCGCGGATCAACTCCACCCTAGACCTGTCGTACAGCGAACAATCGAGGACCACATGTTTTGCAGTCTCGATGCCGCCGCACGAACTCTTGAAGAAGAAGAGTTTGGAGTTGAAGTCGCCGTGACCTGAGATGTCCAGTGATCGGGCTGTACCCAAGTGGAGCGCAGGCCGACCTGGACGTCGGGAATATATGCGAATGTCGTTCTGCCATCGGAGGAGCGCGACCATCGCTGCTGCCATTTGCTCATTATCCTGTCTTGGACAATGTCGTTGCAACGCTCTGGTCTGTTCTGTCCACGTAGCTCACCCTCCAGGGCGAGGCGCAAGGGCTCATCTACATCTGCTCTCAGGGGCAAATTGCGTCTACAGAAGTACGAGGCGACCGCCCCGTCCAAGATCAAGTCTATGGGCGGAGCTCCCGCCAGCACCTGTAGCGCTGCCATGGAGAAAGTACGATAGGCCCTTGTGACCCTCAGGAGGGCAGCTCTTTGGACCTGCAGTAGTCTCGCCCTCTGCTGCTTGGTGGGGCGAAACCACCACCCTGCAGCAGCGTACCGAGCCACAGCCTCTGTTACAGTTACTGTTAAAATCACTGTTCCATGAATGTGTAGACTTCCCGACAAATGTGCAGAATCACCGTCTTCAATGGTGTTCCTTTAAAATTCCATATCACATTTTGCACATGAAAACATACATATTAGTAATCCGATCAAGAGCACTTTCAACATTTCTTGTTATTCCTTGTCTTAGCGAATTTTTTATCAGTTTACTTCCCCAGTTGTACGAAGTATGGTGATTCACCGGTGAACCCCGTGAGGACGAACACACTTTCATCCTCCTCTCACTATATTTTGCACACCGCGCCATTTCTCTCATCGCTCATTATAAATTCAATCAAGTTTTATATGGAAAATTATTGGAAAAATTCAAAATTATGGTTTTGTTTTCCATGTTTTAGGATCTCGCGATCAAAATGAGACATTTTTCGAAAATTTCGGCAAGTTTCTGTACATTAATGTGTATGTCCATCCTTCCTCATACATGACTTGTATTAATTCTAAAAATGAATGTTTTTTTCTATTGTCAACTAATATTTTACTGAAATCCATTTAGTCAAATGAGGAGCATTACTCAAACTTACCAAATTCCACAGACAGCCCTATGGGAAAATTCTAATCATGTACATTTTTGACAGGAGAAATTACTAGAATTAGCACAGCTAGCCCAGAAATTCTTTGATGATTCTGAGAAAATAATTTATCAGGGAGTGAATTTATGGAATGATCATATAGAACGACTTGAGACTTCCAAGTCGGTCATAGAATTGAAAGTATCTCAAAACCAATCTTTATGTGCTAACGGTACTCGTGTGAGTAAATGATAATTACATTTTTATAATCTATAATATTTTATTTTTATTAACAAATTTATACTTACCAACACTCTAATATATTTAAAAATATTACAGTTAGTGTTAGTTATTGTGAATCATGCCCGGACTTTAACTATAAGGTCATATCGCCCACTCCCGCCACGCTCTTTGGTCGCTTTGGTGAACATGTGCCCAACTATACTGTGGGAGTTTTAAATTTTGCCTACCTATTCACCTAAGGTGGTGGTCTTTAACGAGTACCTGACATCGTACAGGCTAGACACAATCGCTTAACGTCCCATCCGAAGGACAGCATGCTCCGGCCCTCACTTACAAAAGTGCATACTTATTACCAATGTCGAAGATTTCGTTGACACAAAATAATAAGCATTGGTTATTGTACGAATGATTTTGGATTGGATGCGCTGAAGATTGAAACCCGAAAGTCCTCATAGGTTAGCTCACTGCGTTGTATATTGATCGTTATAATCTCTGAGTTAATTTAGATATTTTGTCTAGTAGTTAACAGTTTGTAGCATCTGTTCATTTCGTGCTTAGGGAGGGAACAAGTATGTGTATTCCACGTCAGTCTCTTGTCGAGTAGGAGGATTTGTTGTTCAGGAGTACTGAAGAACAGGTATATTTGCGGCGAGGAGTAACGACAATATTAACTGGCTTCATTTGTTTACTTTTTCTACCAGGACTGAAGGGATGTCGGGTGTTCTTAAAGGTGTCACGATAATAGGACTGGGTTGGGATGAGGAGAGAGGATAGCAGCCGGATAGAATAGTCATATGTGGAGTTGTGTTGGATGGATGGGGATATGAACTGTGTAAATTGTGTAGAGGATAGGACCCAGATTATTTACTTGAGGAACGCCAGATTTTATTTTATAAAATACAGATGAAATGAATAAAAATTAAGTTCAATTAAAGAACAGACCGAAAAGTAACCAGTGTGACTACTACTCAATTGAGGACCATCAATATGATAATTATTAAATTTTATCTTGATTATTTTATTAGTAATTTTTCAAAGTTTATTCTTAACATATTTTGCAGGCGATTGAAGGGTTGTTGAACACTACCATAGATACCTTGCGACAAGCTCCTACAATGTATGCTACTGAAACCACTTGGAATGATATATTAAAAATTTTAAAAAATCTCGAAAAAAGGTATATAAAAGTTTTCATAAAATATGATTCAAATGTTAAATATTAATATTTTTCTAATGTCAATAATTGGGGCGATAATGCGCAGATCATTTATTACACTTAGTATTTCTCAAAAGTATTCGAAAAAAAATAAAACTGGTAATGTATCAGAGTGTGAACAAGGGATGGGAAAAAAAAGAATAATTAAAAACTAAAATAAAATAAACTTGTCTGAGCTTAATTTTTCATCAAAGTTTGTTTGATTTTTACACTACCAAGCATGAATAATAAAGTGTTAATGTTTTCATTTAAGTTCTTAATAAGGTATCAGTAAACTTAATTGCTTAATTACTCGCGTTTGTCATAACTACTAAGTACCTGGATGCAATTAAAATGTGCTCCGAAAGGCGTCAATGTCACTGGCAACAGTTCCCTGAGGGCGTCGGTAGCTCAGGGATAGCTTGCTTGTCTTCTGAGCTTGAGATCGCGGATTAAAAACCTGGCCGACTACCATTGTAGAGTCGGGCGGAGTGATGCACTCTGGTAGTAGGCGATATGACCTCGTAGTAGAGCCCGGGCATGACTCACAATATCTAACAGTTCTTCCACCCTCAGAATAGATATATTGGGAGGGCTGATGTATAAGAATTCAACGCACATCCCTTCCCTGTTAGCACTAAATTTGGAAATAATGCGTTATTTTTCAGCGATTAGAAGTTGGCAGTGCGCAGCAGGCCTTATATTCAATATTTTAGGTTAAACTGAAACTTAACATTACAATGTATTATTTTTCAACCAATTCCACATTAAGAGGGCTATATTATAGTGTTTCAGATAGTTACGTAGACGAGATGGAGGTATGGGCCTCTTTCGAGGATCTGGGCATGGCTTGTAACGACATCATGATAACCGCTATGGACCTCTTCACCGAGACTCACTCCACTTTCTGTTGGGACACGCCCGCTCATGGCTCCGAGGACGAACTCTTCGGCACCAGAGAGGACCCTGACGACTACTACCAAACTCTCAAGACTGTCATTCTCAAATCTGGCAACTGGGTCCTTGGGCAGGTTTTTATTTAACTTTACACAGTTTACCTCGAGTTTTGTATCTTCATACTTAGTTTCCTTTAAGGATTTTCTTTATGGAAACTGCCATTATATTTTTATCGAACATGCTCCCCTGAACACAATTTGGGAGTCGTTCAAATTCTATATCTTTTTAATATTGGGGTTTCTTCAGAAAAATGTGATCACTGTAAATGTAACATGTGCACATACTTTCAAAGAAAGTACAGCTTTATCATAGTACTAGTAGAGCAACGTTAAGTCTACTTATAGCATTGATTTGTTAAGCCCTTAAAAAGTTGTCAAAAACTGTTTATTCAGTTTAATAAAAGTTGTGTTATATATGAAGTGTAGTTCTCTTTTTTTAACCAATCGAAGGTTAAATAATAAAAGGTTCATTTGAGAATTGGGAATTAAATAAAATCTGCAAACTTTTTTTGTTTAATTGCTCAGTTTAAAATTTAGTTTTTTTTTGTGTGTAAAAATGAGTATCATTGCGGAGGGAATATTGAAATAGGCAATAATAACATTTTCTATTTTAATAAAATAAAGGTTTTGCCTTGTTTTGTGGCTGTGGCTACAGCTTGATTGGGTAGCTCTTGGCTCTCCCACTAGAGTGTGTGTGCCCGGCTCCATGTGAAAAGATGTTTATTCTGTTTAATAAAACTTGTGTTATATATGAAGTGTCGTTATTTTTTTTTAACCATCCAAATATTAACAAAAACTTGATCTAAAAATACCTGTCCAATGTCCAATTTACAATTTGTTAAGTATACTTATTTAAATAAATTTACAAAAGAATAAAAAATACATGCATACAGATATATTTACAGTATCGCTGTGGAATATTAACAATGATTAAGCTTGAATATTCAACAAGATATAATAATGAATAAAATTGGACAGAAAATAAAAGTTTTTATTCAAACAACATACATTTATAAAGATACAGTAAGAATACAATGAAACTTATATGATATTTTAAGAGAAGAAAAGAAATGTATGTATATAAATAATTTATAATAAATAAAATAGACAAGTAGTAATAATAAATAAAGAGAAGCTAAAATTGTGTTTGATAACAACAATAATTATAATTTAAAAATAATAGAATAGATATAAATAAAAGGATAGAGGAAAGAAACAAAATAATAACAATACTTGAAGAAAATAAATTAATGTGAAATTCTAAAAAGAAGTTATACATTATACAATAAATAATTGGAAAAATGAATACTGTAAATAATAAAAACAAATATACTAAGTTAATTTAGACTAAGAGGAAAAATGTAAAAACATTTATAAAGAGAACTACATCATGACTTGAGACATTAAACAGCCGAGATGTAGTCATATTGATAATATTTAGACAGAGTTGACTCCATGTCTTTCCAGGGACCTTAGCAAACAGTGAGCTAGAAACGGTTTTAAGATTTTCATTATTGCAGACCTACAGTAAAAAAATCAGTTAATTAACTCAGGATATCGTTAGTTCCATTAACCATCCTAAATAAATGTTAAATTTACCAAAAATTCATCTAAAAGCTGACTGTGCAGGGTGTCTTATCGTTTTTTTTCCTCTTCCTCTTTAGATATCTAGAATCATTTAGATTTTTACGTTCATTGCTGGAAACGAATGCTGATGCAATAGTTTCCGATTGGATAGAAGGGAAAAGGGAGGAATCTTACGGACGATACCAAAGAGGGGCGAGGGCCGTGGAACGTCGGAAGGAGCGCATCCGATCCGACATACTGGAGGTTCGAGCTTTCGAACTTCAGGTACACAATCAAGCAATGTCCAGGCATATTGAGGTAAATGCTTCATTGTACCGCCAAATTTCTCCGAAACGATTTAGATACGGATTTTTTTTTTGACAAACTTATTTCCCCAGAGAATTCCAAAAATGTTGGCGAAGTTTGAATATGTATTGCTAAAAATTCAGTTCAGAATAATATTATAATAAAATAAATATATAAAAACAATCAGGTAAACATGTGATAATAAGTCACTTGATGAGGGGAGTTTTTAAATTTTGCGGAATAGTTATTGTGACTCATGCCCGGGCTTTTAACTTCCAGGTCATATTGTCCACTACCAGAGCGCTGTTTTGTCGCTCCCGTGTACATACACCCGACTCTACTATGGGAGTCCTAAATTTTGCCTAACCTAATTTTAGGGTAGGAGTCTTTAACCGGTACTTGACAACATACAGACTCGGGACCATCGCTTTAGGTCCCATCCGAAGGACGGCGTGCTGAAGATTTTTTCACCTCCCAGATACAAACCCTAAGGGCCTCGGTCGGTTTTCAAACCCGTTCATTTTATCTGGGAGGTAAAAATCTTCGGATGGGATGGTCCTGATCCTGTACGATGTCAAGTACTCGTTACAGGTTCCCTAGGTGAATAAAAATTTAGGGTAGGCCAAATTCAGGACTCCCATAGGAGAGTCGGGCTCATGTCCACCGGAACAACGAATAAGCGCTCTGGTAGTAGGCGATATGACCTCGAAGTTAAAAGCACGGGCATGATTCACAATAACTAACTATCAAGATAGTGTATTAATAAAAATGTATTTATATGTAATGTATTTATAAAAATAAATAACTTATACTTTAAGATGTGTTGTTTAATTCTAAAATTGGTTCCTTGTCTCATCCCTATTTCCCATAATTTGTGACTTTCTTATCCTTGAGCCCTTTGAATAGAGAAATCCAAATATTTTTTTAAGAAAAATCATTAATATTTTTTGTTATTTATTTCATTTTTTTATTATATGCTATGAACAGGTTTTTATCTAACAAAAAAATATTAAATTTTATTGCTAAATTTTAGTTAGAGAATGTAATTTCAGTTTTACTAAGGGCACCATACGTTTTTTTCTTCAGAATCAGAAAGTATACTTTTGTACATGGAAAATGAAACCAGTGGTGGAGTGGGAGGCGAAAACTCCAAATACCTTGGTTTTAGCTTTAAACTTTCTTAATCTTTTTTTTTTTTTTTTTCCTGTTCCTATTGACACACATTTATTATGTCAAACAAATTCTATGAAATGAAAAATACACAATATCTTTGAATTCGAGGGAAAACCATGGGACTGTGGCCGAACATTGTCTGGTTAGGTTAGGTTTTATGACTCATGCCCGGGCTTTAACTATGAGGTCATATCGCCTACTACCAGAGCGCTCTTTCGTCACTCTGGTGGACATGAACCCGACTCTATTGTGGGAGTCCTAAATTTTGCCTACCCTAAATTTTCATTCACTTAGGGTAAGGGTCTTTAACGAGTACCTGACATCGTACAGGCTCGGGACCATCGCTTAACGTCCCATCCGAAGGACGGCGTGCTTAAGTTTATTTCACGTCCCAGATAAAATAAACTAAGGGCCTCGGTCGGGTTACGAGCCCACGTTCTTGAGCTCAGAAGTCGAGCACGCATACCACTGAGCTACCGGCGCCCTCTGAACATTGTCTGGGAGGGGCTGAGAAAACGGTTACCTATAATTAGCGGATACAGTGCATTTTTTAATTTAATTTAAAATATTTTCAGGGAATTGATAATGCATATTCTGTTATAAAGACAATTGATGAAGAACTAAAAAGGAAGATGACAAAATTGTACAGTGACTTTGAAGCAAAAATGAGAGATCTTGCGAATTTAAAGCCTGCTCGTGATTCGCATGCAACTATTTTGAAACATATATATAATGTAATATTCATTCATAATATATAATATTATTCAATAAATGTATCGATACGAAATTTTATAGGTGTATCCAGTACCTTTTAAGGACGACAACTATTGATTTTGAACAAAGTCGGCCAAAGGGAAGTGGAGAGATTAGGGGGAAAGCACTAATAACTCCCGTTGTACCGAAAGAATTGTAACGAAATTTCAAAGTAAATTCAAAGCCCTATAAGGGCAACACCTATTAATTTTTAGCGGAATCAGCCGAAGGGGAGAAGGGGCTCAACTCGAAAATCCCAATAACTTCCGAATGTAGTAAGAGGATGCAGAAGCTACTAACAATACGATGTCGGTGTCATGGATTTTGATGAAACTTTTTTTGCATGTTATACGTAAAAATAGGAAGAAACGTGTCTCACCGTTCGTTCCAAAGGCCCTTGGTTTGGTCGCAAAAAATCAGTTAATTAGATTTAAGGTTATAAGCGTTTATAGTTGACAGTTCAAAACTGGTCTCATGAAAATTTGGTGTCCAAAAATCGATAATTTATGATTTGAACCAAAATCTGTATTTAATGGTTTTTCGACATGCGGAACACAAATTTTATATTAGTTTTCATGAAAACAATTTTCCCAACCAAGTTCTCTAGGAAAAAAATTGTCTTTTTCAATTTTTTAAATTATTTCACTGCTCAAATAACGTCAAAATATTTTTTCTGAAATCTGAGTAAAAAAAAAAAAAAATACGTAGACACCTCATTCGGTAAAACACACGACGAGAAAAAAAATAACAAAAAATGACCAAAATGAAATTTTCAAAACTTTTTTGCAACCAAACCAAAGCCCATTGAATCGAACGGTGAGACACAATGTCAAAATAAGAAGACATGTCATGTCTTCTTATTTTTGACCTAGAACATGCAAACAAAGTTTGATGAAAATCCGTGACTCCGACCTCATATCCTCTCCTTGTAAGTCAAATATTGAGTTTTAGCTCAAATAGTCAATTGATATCGGAGGAAAAGCGAAAACGTAATTGATTAATTCGTACTGGGGAAGTATATAACCGGTGATTCAACGACCATATTTTTTTATGAATTAATATTTTTTCTTGAGCTCTTCTTGCAACCCCTGAAAATGACACAAGCCCCTCTTCAGTTAGGAGGCCATTGGTGTATCAAAGCGTTCTCATCTCACTATTTCCCCATTCATTTGAGAAGACAGGTATATATGTTTTTGTATCCGGAACCATTAGGACAAAAAAAATTAATACACAAAATATTATTTATATTATTTTTTCAATTAAGAACTGATTAAAACTTTAGTTTCTCAATCTTTAAACACAATTTCCCAAAGTTATATTATAATAATATAAAATAAATAATATTTGGTGGATTATTAACCCCCAACGCAAAAGGAGGGCTGTTATAAGTTTGAAGGCTTTGTCTGTGTGTGTGTCTGTTTGTGGCATCGTAGCTCCAAGACGGCTGAACCGTCTCCAAGATATTCAGGTTACATCAGAGCCTGTGTAGGGATCTCGGCCTCTATTACAGCTAGAGACTTGGAGTGTGAGCTCAAATGTTTATAAGGCCATGCTCCTCCCCCTTAAGCCCTTGAGGCGCCCCTTCTCCATTTTAAGGGTTTATTTTTGAGTTGTGTTTTTTTTTAATTTAATACTTTTAAGTATTGTTTAATTTTTTTAAACTGAATTTTTACTATTTTTAGGGTTTACATGTTTAATGCATGGAGTCACAGACAAGGGCATAGCCAGGGGGGGGGGGGGGGCGCGTGCCCCCCTCTGGTCAGAGCAAAAGACCAAGATAAAAAATTAAATAAACTAAAAAAATAGTTTTTATTAAAAATGGATTGCTTGCAAGTTACCAATAGGATCTTAAAATTTCCCGAACGTCTGATTCCTAAATCAGCAATCAGTCATATTACATTTATTTAAATATATATGAATTCGATCATTTCATTTCCTCGCTCAAAATTGTCATTTATGTTATACTCTATGCTCTTAAAGCTGATTTTACATGCGCAGCAAATGCACGCTATTGGATGTGAGTCATTTACTTCTAAAAGCACAGAAACCACAGCGTGCATTTGCTGCTGCTGCGCTTTGCATTTTTGCTGCTCATGTAAAGTCAACTTAAGTATTACAGTCAGTGGTTACCTCAGGGGGAGCTTGTAGAGGTCCGACTCTCCCAAATTAATAACAAAAAGTCTCCAACGCTAACCACGGAAACTGCGGGCTGTGCCCCCGGGAATCTATACCCCCCACCATCGTAGCCTAACTTTGCCCCCCCCCCCCCCCCCCCTGCTAAGCCCCTGGTCACAGATATGTTATTTATATGTTCTTTTTATTATTATTTGTTAGAATATAATAGTTTTTATATTATATTTTGTTTTCTCAGATTTCTAAAGAATGTGACATAGCTGGCAGACGACGGACTACTTACATCATCCACGCTTACGAAGAGGCAGAGAGGCGATTTATGTGGATCGAACAAAGCTGCATTGCTTTTTTGAATACTATGAAGTAAGAAATATTTACTTTTTACTTTCCCAGTTATACGAAATGTTGGGGAAGTAACGTGATCGGCCAAAAATTCGATGTTCAACTTTCACCGGAATTCTATGTTTTCCTATCAAATCTTGACAGTAAAAATGAAAAAAAAAAAAAAAAATCTGTCTATCCATGATGACGATAACTCTCAACAGAATGAATGTATAAACGAAAATTTTATATGTGTATCCAGAAGCTCATGAGGACGACACCTGTTGATTTTCAGTAAAGTCGGTCTACAGGAAGGACGGGATTAGGGGGCAGTCTAAGGATAAACACTCTAAGAACTTCAGTCTAAACCAGGAGTGGCCAAACCGCGGGCCGCAAGATTCGTCACAATTTTACAAAATTTGTTTTTTTAGTGTAACAAATATATAAAAATAGATTTTTATAACATTTATGTCACAAAAGAAAATTTTTCTAATTTGAGAAATCTGGCACAAAAAGTTGTGAGCGCTTTTGGATCAACTTACACCTGCAAATCTTTTTTTTTCGAAAATGATAATGGACGAAAACCTGCAACATCAAATACGATGTGCAAATACACGCAATGAGATCGACTTGCAAAAACTAAGTGAAAGAGTTGAGAAACAAATATCTCACTAATTAAATAAATTAAATATTATTCGATCATTTCATCATTATCATCATTATATTATCTATGTTCATATGTATGAATAATGATAATAAAAACAATAATAATAATTCATTCTCTTTTAAATTTTCACTCCAAAAAATTTTTGTAGTGGGTCCAAGTCTAATATGGGGATATATAAATTTATATGCAGCAGATTATAATGCATTTCTAAAGTGGCCCGCAAGATCTTTCGGTAGGCCACCCCTGCGTTAAACAATAACACGGTAATAGGATTCATCATAAGAATGTTTACATTTAAATAGATTATAAATTAGATACATAAACAGATATTGACTCTTAGAGTCCGACTCACATGTGATTAGTAATATTAGTAAAAAATTAAGTGTTCATCTGAGAAACGTTTTTGGAATTTAGCTTTTCCAGCTTCCAGATCAAGACTGCCATCCTTGGTTAGCTGATGAAAAACAAACAAACAAAAAAAAAGGTTATTCTTCAATAAGTGGAATTGAACTAAGAATGGAATTTCCAAAAAATATAACAAAATAATTTTGATTGAAAATAATAATATCAACGTGTTATAAAGAGGGCGCCGGTAGCTCAGTGGTGTGCGTGCTTGACTAATGAGCTTAAGAACGTGGGTTCGAAACCCGTCCGAGGCCTTTAGTTTATTTTATCTGCGAGGTAAAATAAACTTTAGCACGCCGTCTTTCGGATTGGACGTTAAGCGATGATCCCGAGCCTGTACGATGTCAGGTACTCGTTAAAGACCCCTACCCTAGGTGAATAAAAATTTATGGTAGGCAAAATTTAGGATTCCCATTGTAGTCGGGCTCATGTCCACCAGAGTGACGAAAGAGCTCTCTGATAGTAGACGATATGACCTCGTAGTTAAAGCCCTGGCATGAGTCATAAAACCTAACCTATAATTTTATATGCGGCCCGCGGGATTATAATGCATTTCCAAAGTGGCCCGCAAGATTATTTGGCCCCTCCTGGTCTAAACGGTCGATTGGTTGGAGGGAAAGAGAAAATTTAATCGATTAATTAGTATTGGGGAAGTACATAGCCGGTGATTCATCGACAACTTTTTGCCTTTCGGTTAGAAATTTGAAGTTTCCACCGGAATTTTATGTTTTCCCACACCCTGATATCAACAATGTAAAAGAAATATGTTCTATCTGTGTGTGTGTGTGTGTGTGTGTGTGTGTGTCTGTGCGTGTGTGTGTGTGTGTGTGTGTGTGTGTGTCTGTCAATATGACAACTCCAGATAGATGAATGTATCAAAACGAATTTGTGTATGTACGAAATGTCCAGGATCATGTAAGTACGACACCTATTAATTTTCAGCGGAATCTGCCAAAGGGAAGGGGGGTCAGAGAAGGGGGACTCGACTCGTTTACGTAACTTCCTAATACTTTGCTTGCTAGAAGAGTAAAATTGAAGAAAAAAAGTTATTACAGAGAAATATAACATTTTTCGTTGAATTTACGTCGTATATTTAAAGGTCATGGTAAAGTTTATTTGGAAGTACATTTTTTGAAATACAGTACGCTCTCCCTTATCCGGCGTTCTGTTAACTGGCGCGCTCCCTTATCCAGCGCTCGCAAAATAATATCAAATTTGTTGAACTAAAATTAACATTCAATTATTAGATTCCCAATTATATGAGCCACGTGTATTTACGAGCACATAATAATTCCGTAACTCTCGAATCTTTTATGTTATTTTTTTGTACATATTTTTGCTAGTAAAGTCAAAGTTTAATTTTTTTCCACAGAAACCCTCTCCTCCTATTTATTTTTCCTTTACATCAGTTCTCTTTTTCTCAGTTTTCATTTGATTCTCATAGTGAAAAGAATCGTTGGATGTTTTTTTTCGTTAGTGAAATTGAATGTTTAAAATTTTATTTTACTGATGTGCAACGTTTTTGTTTACGTTGTTTACGAACGTTTTGTACGGCCGGTGCAGGATAGTGAACAGTATTTTTTTTTTTTATCGTCAAGTTATAATTGATAAAACAATGGCTTCCACTTCAAAAAGAAAGAAAATTGTTCTTTCCATCCAACAAAAATTGATGTGCAATTGAAAGGATGGAAAAGGGAGAAACAGCTGCTAAAATAGCCAAGGAATTAGGTTTTTTTTAATACTTTAATTGATATATTTTTTCTCATTAATTGATAATTTCCGTTATCCGGCGTTTTCTGTTATCCAGCGTCACGTCGGTCCCGGCAACGCCGGATAAGGGAGAGTCTACTGTATATAGAAACAAAGACCTTGTTTAACTTGCACACATATTGTCTAATTCCACGAAAATAAATACATATAGTGTACCGGTTTCGGTTCTTTGTTTTTATTTATTTTATTAGTTTTCCACTATATCGACACAGATCTCAAAAATGTATTTTGACACTAAATATCCTGTCCAAATGAGCTAGCTGGAGATAATCTAAAGTTTAATTATTTTGCTTGTAGGCTTTTTTCAGAAGGAGGAAATTTTACAGTTGATGAATTACTAAATGGAATACATACCATAGAAAGGGTCACTAAAGATTTACCAAAACATAAAAAAATTACAACTGCGAAGATTGCGAAAAATATAACTTTGCGATTTTCAGCTTTTTACAATCTTTCTGAGAAAATGCAGGAGGAGTAAGTAAGACAGATTATTATTTCTGGGTAATTACGTAAGCACATCCCACATTTATGTTTTTTTTTCAAGTATTGTGTCGCCCCAAAAAATTTTGCATTCTGTAGAATTTTTTGAAGTTTTACAAATTTCAAATATTATTTTTAGAAATACATGGGTATTATACATAATTTACCCTCTGGAATCTGAAAAGTAAGGAATAAATTAGATATTGTGCTTTTAAATGCACATGTAAGTAAGTAGTGTAGTAAACATATGCAATTTCATGTGGCAACAGAATGAAAAAACTTGAATATGAAGCAACTTTGGCACTTAACATAAAATCTGAACTACATCGTGTTCGAAGAGCCCTCAAGAGAGAAGTCTACAATGGGAAATGTTTTGTCAAAAAAGTTGAAGAAAAAGTCAACGTTCAGTGTTTTAGCGAAACTATCGAAAATTGGCATGATCTCTCAAAAGATATTAAAGAATGTTACAAATTTTTGCATATACCCAGAGAGACAACACTGCTGGGTATGTACTCATCTATTTAAAAAAAACATTTTTCAAGTTGAATTTATTATCCAATACTTTTTTGTTATATTGTATATGAAACAAATAGTGACCCAAGTAAAGTGTTCGTATTTTCGATCGAGTTTGGCCGAAAAGTCAATTAAGAAAAAAATTTTTCTTCATGTAAAATTTTACGTTTAATGAATTAGAGTACCTTTTAGAAAGATATATTGGGAGGGCTGGTGTGTACACCTAGGGACCTAAGCATCCAATGCCTTTTAACCCTACCATTTGTGGGTGTCCTAAATTTTGTCTACTCAGGTTTAGTTACATAAGATGGGGTCTTTAACAAGTACCTGACATGGCACAGACTTTTACGTTTACTGAATTAAATCACCCACAATATTAAAGAAAAGTGAGAAAATTGTTAAAAGACCCCCAAATTATGGACATTTTGCGTATCTCTCTAAAATCATAAATGAAACCTACAAAAGCAAATTTGTCTTTGCTATGCAATCAGTGACGGATTAAGACTATTCGATGCCTTAAGCATTCTGAGCTTATGGCGCCCCCCCCCCCCCCCCCACCCCCCTGCATCACTATTCATATGATTAACGTGTTACTTATGTTGGCAAGTTCAATACTGAAGCTCGATTGAACAAAACGAAGAGAAAATAAGAAAATCAATTTTTTCAAAATTAATTTATTAAAACACTAAATTTCTCTTTCGTTCATCATATACGTGCACTTCTTCGTCAGATATTTCTTCTTTCTCAGTATCATCATAATCAGGATTTGATATTTGGTCTTCCATCCGAAGTTTACAGCAGGCTATGAAAAAAATTATGCGACCTATAAATGTTTTATATTTAACATATTACTTCCATTTTTAATTTAAAATTATAGCAGATTTAAATAAATAACTATGTATTTCAAAAATAGCATTGCGGACTTGGTGCCCCCGAGTCGTGATGTCATAGTTTGCTATAGGTTAATACGGCACTGTATGCAATCATTTGCATGTATTACCTCCCCAAATATACCAAGTATAGGGGAAGTTATATAATCGGTCAGTAATTCGATGCCGAGTTTTCAACGGAATTTCATGCTTTCCAACTCATGAAAAATAAAAAATTTCTGTCTGTCTTTGTGTGTCTGTGAATACGATTATTCCCGATAGAATAAATGTACACGAAATTTTATATTTTCATAGATTTTCAGTCAAATCAGCTAAAGGGAAGAGGGAAGGGATTAGGAAGCGAGGATTAACACTAAAACTCTAATAACTGTCGGTGTCTTGAATGTATTGACATGCAATTTGATATGCACATTTAAAGCCCCATAAGGGCAACATATTTATAAATTTTCAGTGGAAACATTCGAAGGGAAGTCAAAGGGCATCAGAGAGGGGCTCAACTCAAAAACCCCAATAACTTCCGAATGTACTATGAGGCTTCAGAAGTGTGATAAATAAATTATAGTTGTTAATTAAAACTAAATATAAATAAATAATTGAATTAATAATAATGAAATAATAATTAAAACGAAAAGAATAAATAATAAACAATTAAAACAATAAATTACATTTCCTGTAGACATTTTATAACTGGTCTTCTATTTAATTTTGATTTCTACAGTAGTTTTTCGAAAAGGGCTCTAAAAAAACATCAAAAGTTTAAGACGTGCAAATTTATAGAAAGTGCACGTACATTTTTAAAACATTTCAATTAACAAACTTTTCATTAAATGTACATTCGGAAGTCATTGGGGTTTTTGAGTTGAGCCCTTCTCTGATGCCCCCCTTTTTTATTTATTTATTTATTAATATGAAAATTTATTAATATTAAAAAAATTTAGAAAAACATGGCATCTCTTTAGAAATCCAAATTTTGGATTTCTAAAGAGATGCCATGTTTTTCTAAATTTTTCAAATATATTTATATCTAATCCAAAGGTTTTTCAAATAATTTTACTGGGCCAACAGGGAAAATGAATAGAATAGAATTTACGAGAACAAATATTGGGTTTATTTTCTTAAATCTACATTATTAAAATTAAAAATTAAACACTGAAACAAACAAAAATCAAAAGAAAACTCTTAAAAACAAAATTCTTAAAACTAATTCAATCTTTTTTTTTTGTTTTATAATTTTGGCCATTCTTTAAATTTAGTTATATATTTCTGGGCATATATCCTGTATATATAAACAAACAACAGTACCTTCTTTGCGGATCAATTTCACCGTCAATTCACTTCTATTTAGTTCATTACAACTTAAGCGTGAACACCACTTTCCACACACTCAGACTGTCTCCATTCCACCCAGGCCTCGACATTACACACTAAAAAAAACACTGATGGCCGTGTTTTTTTTCTTTTACTTATTTGTTTTAAAAGGACATTGCTTTTTATAAAAAAATAAATATAATTAATTTTTTTATATTAATAATTTAGTCATTTTAATCTGTGTATTTTTTTATACATCACAGAAGCTACTAAGTCAAATATTGATAATATCACAAACGGTCAATTGGCTTTGGAGGGAGAGTGGAAACCTAACTGATTAATTCGTGGAGGGGAAGTACATGACGGTGATTCACCAAACATTCAATTCCGGTTTAAACTCAACATCCATTGATCCGGTTTAAACTCAACATTTCTGACCGATTACAAAACTTCCTCTATACTTCAAATAGCTCTAGGGAATTTTAAAAAACAGGTTATTTACAGGTTTATTCACGTTCAATCATTTATTGTGATTGTTTAATTACAGAATTAGAATCAATTATTGGCACACCTCATGGAAAATATTTAAGAAGCAGTTCGAAAAAAGTCTCTCGTCGATATACCAACGATAAGAGAAGAGGAACAAAAGATGAAAGAAGGTCAGTTGATACAGAAGCACTGAAGAAGAAGTCGGAGAAGAGACTGAAGTTGAGGAGCTTTAGAGGAACGTTGGGACCTCGAAATACCAAACAGAAGACACCACGAATCTTCAAATATACTATTTTGCTACAGAAAGTGAAACATCCAGCATACCTGTACAATACAAAACTCATATTACAGAACAGTTTGGTTAATATGGTTCAAAAAATTGTGGTAAGTTGTATTTTTACTTTACCATATGAAAATTTCAGTAATCTTGAAAAAAATTGAAGTAATTTGATATATTATCCCGCATCACTATTCATATGATTAACGTTTTACTTATATTGGCAAGTTCAATACTAAAGCTCGATTGGACAAAACGAAGACAAAATTAATTAAGCGAGAAAATAAAAAAATTGATTTTTTCAAAATTAATTTATTAAAACACTAAATTTCTCTTTCGTTCATCGTATACGTGCACTTCTTCGTCAGATATTTCTTCTTCCTCAGTATCATCATAATCAGGATTTGATACTTGGTCTTCCATCCGAAGTTTACGGCAGGCTATGAAAAAAATTATGCGACCTAGAAATGTGTTTATATTTAACATATTACTTCCATTTTTAATTTAAAATTATAGCAGATTTACGAAAAAATAAAAATAAAAATAGAGAAATAATTAACTATTTCAAAAATAACATTGCGAACTTGGTGCCCCCGTGACGTGATGCCATAGTTTGCTTATAGGTTAATACGGCACTGTATGCAATCATTTGCATGTGTTACCTCCCCAAATATACCAAGTATAGAGGAAGTTAAGTAATCGGCCAGAAATTCAATGTTGAGTTTTTACCGGAATTTCATGTTTTCCCATAAATAAATAAAAAAAAAAAAAATGTGAAATCATGAGGACATCTATTGATTTTCAGTCAAATCTATCAAAGGAAAAAGGGGGATTAGAGGAAAGGATTATCATAAAAACTGTAATAACTGCATATTTAATGAATGTATCGACACAAAATTTAGTATGAGGTTTCAGAAGTCTCCTTAGTCAACTATTGATTGAACTTGAATGAAATAAAACTCGTTTATTTATGGTATTGTCTAATTTCATAGAATATATATACATGGGAGTACTTTCGGTATTTCCACCATCCTCAGCCAAAAGCATAAGAGATAAGACTAACTGATGGTTCATGGTTCTTATGCTTTTGGCTGAGGATGGTAGAAATACCGAAAGTACTCCCATGTATATATATTCTGTGAAATTAGACCACAAATAAACGAGTTTTATTTCATTCAAGTTCATTTGAATTATTTCACAATATCTCTGCAATAATGTCAGTTTTCAACTATTGATTTTTAAAAAAATAAAGAAAAACGAATGTTTAAAAAAAAAAATATTGTTTATTTCAGAAAATATATATAATATGGGAGTACTGTCGGTATTGCCACGACTTAACAACTATAGTCTACTGTTTGTTTATTTTAATCAAAAAAAGTGTACTCAATGAAACCGAATTTAGTTTGTTCTTGTTGAGGGAAGTAAATAAAAAACTCAGTATTTGACCAACGTTTCGGGAACTATTTATTTTCTATTTAGGAAACAAATAAGTAGTTTCCGAAACTTTGACCAAATACTGAATTTTTTATTTACATGACAGAACCAGGATTTCCTTCAACATTCTCGATTCTATCAATCCTTAGTTTGTTCTGGACTTTTCAATATTTGGCTGTAAATTGCTACTTCTGAATCGAAAAAAATCAATGTTTTTAACGTTCTAACTCAAATTTTAGATTAGTTTTCAACTTCAATTCTTCAAGTTATTCAAAATTGTAAATATTTGTTCTACTATTTTCCTATTTTTATATGCTATTGTACTTATCTTCGTGTTCATAATTTGTATTATTGTAGCTTCATTATTCACGAGGTCCTTTGGGGTTAACAAAGAAAAAGAGACCATCCATTTCAAAAGAGACGAAGGAAGGATCATCTGACAAAATGAAGAAAGACTCAACAACTTTTGAAAAATCTAGACCTGAACCAACCAAAATTTTAAAGAGCTTCCATAAACGTTACATCAATTACAATATTCAGTGTGAAACTGCATGGCTTCATCTCATTTATGGTTTGGTTATTTTTATGTAAATATCTTCTTATTTTTGTGATTATTAACAAAGTAAGTAAGGAAAGAATGGGTTAACTTCGTACAGAAGACTGAGAATGTGACACCTCTAGACTAATCCCTGAGGAGAGTCTAAAATTTAAAAAAATTAAGAAAATATAATAATAAGATTAAATTAAAAAAAAAACAACTAAAGAATGGAGTTCATAGTTGAATACATAGTATATAGAAGAAATAAGGGCTATATGACATAATATCAAAGGTACAAGAAGAAAATTAAGAATGCCTTTTATCAAAAAAAAATGAAATATATGATATTAAGTTAGTGGCGTTAATGAGAATTTCAAGTGTTTGCTCGTTCAAACAATTGCCATTTTTTCTAGCTCTATTAATTTTCAGCTGTTCCAGATAGTCAAGCTGTCTACTTTTTTCACAAAGATGGAGTTACTTTATCATATGAATATGTGACCCATATCGCTGATATGTTTACCGAATACATTTCTTACCCATTTTTTCCTTCCCGACAGGGTGTCACAGTCTTGTGCTGGGTTTACACTATGTAGCTATACAGCTATATAGCCGAGCTATGTAGCTGTGCTACAAGTTTTTCAAAACGCCACCCGAAAACAGCTATATGTATAGTCCGGCTATATAGCTCAATTCAAGAGCTGTATGGCAAGAAATGAGTTTCCCGTCGGTTGTCGGTAAGATCAAAGGGAACTATATAGCCGGGCTGGAAGCGCGTTTTTTGTTGTAGCACAGCTATATATGTAGCTGTCCCTCAAAGACGCTAGTCAGTTGTGTGCTTGCTCTGAAGTAGTGAAGTAGTCCCTTGTTGCAGTATCTTGTGAAATTGAAAAAATGGAGAACCTGTTGTGTGAATTTGAGTGGGACAGACATGCTGTAACGAAAGTGATGCTCTTTCGCGGGCATCCTGTTTTATGGGATTCGAGCGACATGGATTTTAAAAATAGAAACCGAAAGCTCGACGCGTCGAATGATATTGCACGAGAGATGACATTAGACAGAAATGAGGTGGAAAAGAAAATGCTATGTTTGATTGGGCAGTACCAGAGAAACTCGAAGAAACTTTAAAGTGGTTCCGGAGCTGATGAGGCTGAATTGAAATGGATGTATTATAACATGCTTCATTTTCTGAAAGACAATGCTCATACAGCTACACAACGAAACGTTTTTAGACATTGCTATATAGCTCTTTTTAGTCATAGCTATATAGCTCGGCTACATATAGCTCAGCTACATATAGCTCGGCTATGTAGCTGTTTTGCTACTTAGTGTAAACCCGGCTTTGGTTAATCTCAAATAACTTAGAATTGTATAAATATGACAATCTATCAAACCTAAATCTAACTTCAATTTTTCATGTTGTGTTTCTTTTTTATTACATTTTTTTTTGTTTTTTCAGATTTCCTATGTCTTGTCTGCGGTCTCAGATCCACTCTAAAAAAATACATACTTGATAAATATGATACCTTCGAAAATAAATATATACAAATGATCGACGCTGAAGAGACATTTTTTTTGAGACAAGTGGAGGATTTCGAAAAAGAGGGTTTAGTGAAAAGAAACCGTTTGGAATTAAAACTGAAGCCATGGCATGGTCATCCTTCCAAGAAACCTCTGCTGAACGAGGTGAAGACAGAGGTGCTGGGCCAGTGCAGGAGCGAGGCGGATCGGTACATTGATATGATCCGACAGTACAATGTGAGTGCGGTTTGATGCGTGTCTGCAACTGGCCACGTCCCGCAACACTAAGGCGGCCTCCAACATATCTGTGTATCAAAGGGTCGTCTTGAAACTTGGTCTGCCAAGTTATTGCACAAAGCTTCCTTGGATGTAAACCTGCCTTTAATTATTGTTCAGCTGATTATTACCATTATCAAATTTATTTTATTATGCGATTGCGGAACGCGAAGAGGAGGGTATTGTTTCAAACAAGTTTTCATGTATGGATATCTTTTGTAGCCTGAAAGGTTGACTCGTCGTTATCTCCTTAGAAGCTCGGTGATATTCCCGAAGAAAAAAAATAAAATAAAAAAAAAAGTCAACAAAACCTTTCGACGGGGTTATCAAATTAAAGAGGCTAGGAATATTATTCCAAACATACGAGTAAATGTTATATTATATACCGGAGGGTGCCAATAGCTCAGTGGTATGCGTGCTTGCTTACTGAGCTCAAGTTCGTAGCTTGTAGTTAAAGCCCGGGCATGAGTCATAATAACCAATTATAATATATTATTACAGTATCACTTCTCCCATTCATTTTCTGCCTTCTGAAAAGATATTATAAACGTTTCTGGAAACACTCCCATCAACAGTATCTATAATACGTCTGTTCTTTAGGTTAACTATTCCTTCTGTCAATCAGAATTTTCTTGTTGTAGAACATATTTATTGAGTCGACTTCTATAACTGTAATTAGTTTTAATATAGAAGTCGGCTCTATAAATATGTTCTATAAAAGGAAGATTCTGATTGACAGAAGGAACAGTTAACATAAAGAATAATTTTTGCTTCCCGAAGCGTTTGTAATTGCTATTTTCTGAGAAGGCACAGAATAAATAGGAGAAGTGATGCTGTAATATATGAATTCAAAATTTCCTTACACAAGCCAAAAAATAAATATATGTATTAAGTATATAGGTTTTTTTTAGAAATAAAATAAAGTAATTGAAAATAAATAAAACTCATGATTATGAAAAAGTCAATTATAACTAAAAAAACAAACAGTAAAAAGCAAAAACGTCTCTAATAAGATGTAAGTCTAAAGGCAACACAACAAGACATTTGAGAGAAGGACCGTTGGAACAATTCACTGCAACACACAAGTTTGGTTTGTTAGCCGGTAAGAACCGGTCTGGGGCCTTGTTATAATATGTAAGGGATAAAAGCCACCCCTACAAAGTTATGCAAATTTTCTTTATAATTTTTGAACAAATCCAAGGTAAAGCTTGTGTTGCAGTGAATTATTCCAATGGAACTCTTCAATTTGCTGCTTTGTTACCTTTAGGCACCACTTGCTATTATAGACTTTTCACTTTTACTGTTTGTTTTTGGTTTATATTTGAATTTTGTTTCATACTCGTTTTTTTTTTTTTGTATAAGTTATACTTCGCCCGTTCGGGTATCTTCAAAGTGTACATTTTTAAAAATAGTTATCTTCAAAACCATACCGGATCTCCAGTCTTAACAGCTAAACATTTAACTTAAAGTTAAAAGTCCCGAAAGATAACGAACAGTTCTCCAAAGATTTCCAGCGGACGGATCTCAGATTTTCGCTCCTCAGATATACTTCCTGATAAAACATTACTTCGTGACTAGTCGCCGCCTGGCATTTATGTTAAATATATCTTTTGCACTTTTCACCTTTCAATTTTGCATTTTTTTCTGCATTAAATAGTTATGGATTTCTTTTCGACAAGAGTTTTCCTTCTTTTTTGTGACTTTACTTGTTAAGACTAGAGATCCTGGATATTATTTTGAAGATAAATTTTAAAACAATAAACATTTTGAAGATAAAGTCATCTCGAAAGTTACAAAAAATAACGGGAATTTTCGGTGTTTGAAAAAAATTTTATTTATTCGTCTACATCAATGTAGACAACATCCCCTTCAAAATAGTCCCCATTAGGCTTCTCCCAATCTCCGAAACACTTCTGGAACTATATCTTTGGGATAGCATTTAGCTCTCTCAGCGATGCGCTTTTAATCTCATCTATGCATGTGAAACGACGGCCCTTTAAGGTTCTCTTTATTGTTGGGAACAGAAAAAAGTCACACGGAGCCATGTCTGGCGAATATGCAGGCTGGGGCATCATTACAGTGTTGTTTTTGGCCAAAAATTCACGAACAAACAATGAATCCGGGCGTTATTTTCGGATTGCTTCAGGCAAACGGCGTTGCACTTGTAGGTAGTACTCCTTATTGATCTTTTGACCCTGTGGCAAGAACTCATGGTGCACTATGCCGTTAAAATCCAAAAACACAGTGAGCATGACCTTCACATTCAACCGCACTTGTCGAGCTTTTTTCAATCTTGGCGATCTAGAATGCCTCCACTGGGACGATTGAACCTTAGTTTCGACGTCATATCCGTAAACCCATGTTTCGTCATCTGTTATGATACGTTTCCGTAGTTCTGCATCGTTATTGACTTCATTTAGCGACTCGTGAGCCACTTCCATTCGCCGTTGTTTTTGTTCGAAATTCAACAGTTTTGGAACATATTTTGCTGCCACACTTTTGATACCTCCAAACATCCGAGAAAATTTCATGGCATGAGCCAATTGATATGCCAACATCTTTGATTGTGATTCGGCGATCGTTCATAATCATTTCGTATATGTGACCCGTTGTCTTTGTTTGACCTGAAACAGATAAAACCCAAATCTTTTCTTAGTTTATACGGTACTTGTAAAAAAATTTCCAGTTTCCAAGTTCAATAGTTTTTGATATACGAAGATGAATCAATAATATTAATGTTTATTATACAATAATTATTATTATTATTGTATAATATTTATTGTTGTTTTTTTCCTAACGGATAAGTGTAAATATATGTGATAGTAAGGATGTTGTGGGAAGAGATTTATCATAGAAATAATAGACGTTGTGTTCCCACTGTTTTAGTTATTATGACTCATGCCCGGGCTTTAACTACGAGGTCATATCGCCTACTACCAGAGCGCTCTTTCGTCACTCTTGTGGACATGAGCCCGACTCCACTATGGGAGTCCTAAATTTTTATTCACCTAGGGCAGGGGTCTTTAACGAGTAGGTCTGACATCGTACAGGCTCGGGACCATCGCTTAACGTCTCACCCGAAGGACGACGTGCTTAAGTTTATTTTACCTCCCAGATAAAATAAACTAAGGGCTTCGGCCGAGTTTCGAACCCACGATCTTGAGCTCGCATATCACTGAGCTACCGGCGCCCTCCCCACTGTTTTATATCCAACAAGAGCTGGCAAATTCGTCATCATCAGTGGCACATCCCCTTGCAGTGTACGATCTGTAGAGAGTTTCATTCGACTCTACATCGTTCAGTTGCGTTAAAACCTGTTTATGGTTGAAAAATAAAACAGTGGGAATACGTTTCTTATTTCTATGTAAATTAAATTGTACAAATTTATCTTTTTCCTGTATAAAATTATAAAAAATGTTTATACAGTTCGTATACAACCGTTTCTGTTGGGCTTAGTCCCGTGAATAAACATTATTATCTTTTGGAGATTTATATTAATATTTATTTTGGTATTTTTGTTTAAAGGACGATCTCTCCAATGTGTTAGATAATTTTACAAGTGACGCAGAACAATTTGGACATGAAATGGACAGTTTCATTGAAAGTATTCTTCAGAATGATGATTTTAATTATTTTCTTTTTCCTATTTCCAAGTTTATATTAAGAGTTGAAGGTTCCCGCCATCCCAGAGGTTCTCTTCAGTCGCCATCCTCATTCGATGACACACTCTCCAGCAGCAGCAATTTCTTTAGTGAGTAACTAAACTGAGCAAAAGTGTATAGGATAAATTTTACTCGGGTTGTTTATAAGCTCTATTTCTTTCAGTTATTCTACTCTTATCCTATCTTTTCTTAAATCGTGGAAATACGCCACCTTAGTCTTCAAGAACGCGAAATTATTTTTAGGTTGAGCTCTCAGGTCATCGGTAAATCGGGGAATTTTCTACACTTCCTCTATACTATGTTCAGCTAAGCAAGTAAAACGCATGTCTGTCTATGTATTCAATGATGGAGAGTTAAGAGAGAGAACGAAACTAACTTGATTAATTTGAACTAGGAACCTTCGTTTTGTTTTTCTTCCAGTACTTTAGACATTGAATCTCCTCGGAATCAAGATAACTGATATATTTTATACCTACAGGGTTGTTTGTAGAATTTTAATGGGGAAAATTCTTTTTTTGATTGTTAGGTGTCAAGATGCAAGAGCCAAAAAGAAGTGAAGGTAGTGTTTGGTCGAAAAGTACCCAGAGGAGTACAACGGAGGTGAGAGCGAGCGAGGGAAGCGTGGAGCTCACCAAAAACTCCCTTCTCACTCCGGATGGTAAATGGTTTTATTTTTGTTTTGTGTGTTACTATACTCTGTCCATTTTACCCCATAATTGGGATTGAGTATAAGAGTGATCGGCATTCCACGGCGTGTGGGACCATGGACCTCTCGTCCGGCCTTTGAGGGAACTGTAAAGTGATGTATACATTCTCCGTCTTGCCAAAATTTGAACTATGCCGTGTTTTTTGTTGAAAATTACCACTATCAAACATCCCCCACCCAGAACATGTTTTGGGGGTCTTTCGAAGTTCTTTGTATTTATAACAATATATACCTATATAGAGAGAGAGAGAGAGTCGGGCTCGTGCGACGTAAGTGCGCTCTGGTAGTAGGCGATAAAAGCTAGTAGTTAAAGCTCGGGCATGAGTCATAATAACTATCTTTACATACAGGGTGTTTTTTATTCAATGACCTTCCCTATAACTTCCTTGATTTTCGGTATTTTTTTTCACGATATTTTTTGCAAAATGTATCAATTACCTTCTAGTTTATGACTCACTATATAAACATATTTTCATTATCTTTTCGAATCTATAATTACAGCTCTGCGTGCACTTTTTTCGTGCTTTAGAACCTCAGAATTATTTTGAGATGATTTCTGGAAAATGTATAATATACGTTAGGTATGTTATTTCAGAAGTTGACCAGCGCTCATCAGAGCCTTCCTCCAAATTGCCAAAGAAGGAATTGAAAAGAGAATCAAAAGAGACGAAAGAAGAGGACGTTTTGCCTGAAGATTCGGAGCCAGGGCTGGTGACTACAGAGACCGGTTGTTCTCTGGAAGCGATCACGCAGGCACTTCGCTGCCTCATCGGCTACATTGCAGAGCTGCCGCCTCTCCCCAAGGACAAACCTCCTTGCCCCAGCTTTGACAAAGTAGACACACTGTTTATACATCTAGTGTAAAACCTGTTACAGTAGAATCTCTTTAAGTCGAACCTCGATAAGTCGAAAACCTCCAGAACTCGAAAAAGGTTTTGTTCCTTTCCCTTCAAGCCCCAAAACCTCCATTACTCGAAATCTAAACCCTCTATTAGTCGAAATAATCAGTGAGTCCCTACAAGCCATTTTGGTACATATTTTCCCTCTATAACTCGAAAAAATAAATTGGACCTCTGTATCTCGAACATAGCAATGTTTTATTTTACAACCTTTACAACTCGATTATTTGAAACTTATTACCTCTATAGCTCGAAGAAAAATAAGTTACCGACTTTAAGAATTTGCCGACAATGTACACCATTGTTTCTTAGAAATTTAGAATTTAGGAGTATATAAAAAATAGGATTACCAATCATCTAAAGCAAAAAAAAATTACTGACTTTTTTTAATACCTACATATACTACGTATTTTTTATTTTAAGGATGTTTTGAAATAATGTTGATTTATAATAAATATAAATATGTTTATTACCTCTGTAACTTGAATTTTTATTTATTTCACCTCTCTAACTCAAAATTAATTAGAATGAATCTTAACCTCTACAAGTCGAATCGAAATCCGCCTAAGTCGAAAACTCTATAACTCAAATTTTTTGGCGTCTCCCTTGATGTTCGACTTATAGAGGTTCTACTGTATATTGAATATCTTTGCTGATTACCTGTCTAAATTGTTTATATCGTTACTTTAATTAGCAAAACATGTAACTCCAAAAAGAGGGACAAAAAACTTTATTAAAATGTTTAAATTACACAGTTCAACAAAATGATTATTATTACTCCCATGTTCCCTTATGAAAATAAATATTTGGGTCTAAAAATCGTGTCCGAAATATTAAGCAAGAGTTGAATATGAACTTTGAAGTTAAAGCCCGGGCATGAGTCACAATAACTAATATGAGATATGCATACAACACTGTATAGTGATATCTAGTGAGAGAATGAGGAGCTGGTTGTCTAACACTTTATCGCTAGCTGGACGTTCCATGTGTTTTGATCCTAGTTATGTAGACTGTATGTAAAAGGTGGGTTTAATTTTAAATTGTCCTTGTAGACTTCTAGTCAATTCATTATTATGACATAATCTTCTGGACACTAACTTTTTTGTATCAGTTTTATTTAATTTATATAGTTTTCCCATATTTTTCCTGACATATTTCAGATGCAGCGGGGACAACATAGATAAATGTGAAGTTATTTAGGTATTTTCTGTGTCTACTCAATGTACTTATTAGAAATTATTCTTTCAGATCAGTACAGCGGATGCGTACACAATTGATGTCGCCTACAAACTTAAAATAATTTTTGAAGTAAGTACTTTGAAAATAATATCTTTACTTAAAGGTTGAAGGGGTGATAAAAATAATGTTAATAATTATCTATATTAATAAAGCTGAAACGGGGTTTGTTTGTTTGTGGGTTTGTTCCAACATCACGCTCAAACCGCTGAACGGATTTTCATGAAACTTCAGATGTACCATCCTTCTAAGCCAGATTGAAAAATAGACTGAAAAAAATGTCGCGTCCCAAAATTTTGATCGGGAGGGGGGGTTGTGGGGGGGCCTAAGTGTAAATGTAGTGCTTGCTAACTCATTAACTAATGGTTGGATTATCATGAAATTTCTCATGTAGTATTCTTAAAAGCCAATTGAAAAATAGGGTGTATGGCGTCCCAAAATATTGAACGGGGGGGAGGGGGGGGGGATATGGGGGTAGGCCTAAATATAAAGATACCAGTAGCTCATTAACTAATGGTTGGTTTATCATGAAATTTCACATGTAGTATTCTTAAAAGCCAATTGAAAAATAGGATGTGTGGCGTCCCAAAATTTTGAACTGGGGGGGGGGGGATGTGGGGGTAGGCCTAAATATAAAGATACCAGTAGCTCATTTGTGTGCCCAGGGATCCCAAACAGTTACTAGCTGTGGTGCCCGCCACTAAAGTTGATACATTCATTACATCGGCAGATATTGGGATTTTTGAACTGAGCCCCCTCCCCGGAACTCCCCCTCCCCACATTAAAAAAAAAAAAAAATTAAAAAGGAAAGAAAAATTGTTTTTGTTTTTTTTAATATTGTCTATTTCACAAAATATATATAATATGGGAGTACTTTCGGTATTGCTACCATCTTCAGAGGCGATGTACATAAAAAGAGAACTGTTGGGTAGGTTCCAGAACAAATAATACATTATACAAACATCTCAACAGCACTAAAGAAAAGAGAAAAACAAAGAAACAAGTGGGGTTTACTATCTATAATGTAGTTTTTGCAATTTTGTTTATGTAAGTCAAACTGTGAGACAATTTAAAAATAGGGTAAAAGAAAACGTATCAGAAATAGGGTTAAACATTGACACAACACACACCTCAGTGAAGTTAAATCGTAAAAAAATTTCATTTTTACAAATTTTTGGTTAGGATTTTCAGATTCTGCACAAAAAAACTAGGTTTTCCGGTATTTTTAGTTTTCTTGTACGTGCAATAGTTTTCGAGATATTGGTCTTTGAAAGTTGCGTTTTATTTAAAATCAATTGGGAGTGGATTCATAGAGATCTCAGCCCGCAAACCGGGCGAAGAGTGGGGGCGACCCCCTCTGTGTTCATTCCCCCCCCCCCCCTCCCTCTCCCCTCCCCTATATCTGGCCCGGCCTAAATGTACTCCCTTCCTAGAAATTATGAAAATGACTAGGCATGTTATTTGAATAATCGGTTATTCCTATCCGTTATAACCAAACGCTGTAAATGAACCGGTATTACCGATAACCGGTTCTGTTTATAATAACTGACATTCCAAGTGTAAAAAGATAATGTGGCCAGTGCGATACTGTTTCAGCATTATTGTTGTGTATTTGCAACTTTATTTTTAAAAAAATTAAAACTCTTATTTCGGTATAAAAATGGTACTTTAGGCGGTATTCTTTCTTCTGATATTTTAATTTTTTTGTTTAGGCACTTCGTGAGTACGTAGCAGGAAAACTTGGACATGCCAAACTGCTGTATGACTCTCATGTTAAACATCTCACCCTATGGTACGACAAATGGAAGTTTGACTTCAACGAAGTTGTTAAACTTTATCAATAGACTCATCCGGAAAATAATAATAAATCTGAAAAATAACGTGTAAATTATTTGAGGGCTTGCAACTTCGATTTTTGAATTTGAGACTACATCCATACTTATACTTAAGATTCTGCTATCCTTCTATACCTGATTCCAGACACGAACTAGGGTTCACTGTCTCAGACACCGACCCGGGTATACAGTTCCAAATCTGGACTCAGATCAGAGCTTCCAGACTGAGTCTGGAACCCTCAAATGAGAAAAAAACAAAAGGTAAGAGTCCACCAAAAAAAACAATGAATGGTTAGAGGAAGAGCAGAAAGGTGAACTTGGGGTCGTTGGACTCTCAAGAAGTAGAAAGAGAAGATACGAGGTCCATCAAATTGAGAGATCAAAAAATTAGCCTCAAGTTTAGAGATCGAATGACTTTGAAAAGAGCAGAAACAGATGGTAAGGACCAAAAAAAAACTGAAAGTTCAGAGGGAGTGCGGAAACTTAGATATGAGTCTGGATGGAGCCTCGAATTCAAGGATCGAAGGACCCCAAAAGAACAAAACAGTTGGAAAGTGACCACCAAATAAAACTATCAAAGATTTAGAGGGAGAGCGGAAACTTGCGCATTAGTTGAGGTGTAGCGTCAAAGGTCTAGGGACCCTCAAAAGCATAATATCTGAAGGTAAGGGCCACCAAATATGCAGATCAAATGTCAAAAATATTTTCTGATTAGATCAATAAATATTAGGTCGACCTTGTGACGCCGAATTCAAATATTTTCTAAAAAATCACTAATACTGTAATGTTCCTATATTGACTTCAACTAGTGTTCAAAGTCTACTTGAGTAGACCTTCCGATCTTTGACTTAGAGATTTCATCCTGACTCTCACATATGTTTCCGCTCTCCCTCTAATCTTTGATCTCTCCATTTGTTGGACCCTAACTTTCTGGTTTTCCTTTTTTGAGGGTCCTTCGATCTAAGCATTTGAGGCTACTTTCACACTCATACTTAAGTTTCTGCTCTCTTAAACCTTCGATCTCTTTACTTGTTGGATCTTAACCTTCTGTTTTTGCTCTCTGGTTGATTCTTAGTTTTCTGAATTTGAGGCTACACTCCGACTCAAACGTATGTTTTTGCTCTTCCTCTAAACCTAGTTCCAGACTCGGACTTTGGTCGACGGTTTCAGTCACAAATCAATAAAATTTCCTCATGAGAAAAAAAAAACAGAAAACAAAAAAAGTCCACCAGATAAGGGGATGAAAGATTTAGAGGGAGAGCAAAATCATATTTATAATTGTGTGAGTAGCTTGAAACTTGTCAAAAAGAACAGAAACAGATGGTAAAAGGTAGTATCTAAGATAGAGATGGAAGAGTCAGTAGTAGAGCGTAAATGAACATGGGAGTCGGGGTGTGGCCTCAATGTCCGAGATTGAAGGATGCCAAAAGAGCAAAAACAGAAGGTGAAGATTCATGAAATAAAGAGATAGAAGGTTTCAAGAGGTTGAAAAATTGTGTTTGAGTCGGTGTGTTGCCTGAAAAGAAGAGATGGAAGGAGCTTCAAAAAAGCATTCATACACAGGAATCACAAAGGATAAATATTCCTTTGGGACGATCTGTTCCTCTCAGCATGCCTTGCTTGTACGCCCGTGGATTACTGAAACATCTAATTATTAACTTCAGGCAGAAGTGGGCGTAAAAAGTAAAGCATTAAAATGACGCCAGCAGCTCCTGCTTGCTCCAAGCCCCTCTGTTTGGTGAACCCGTTCTCATATCATGTCATTTGAAGGGGGAGGGGAATACTCATTCTTCCATCCTAAGTTGTTCGGCATATTAATAGGGAATTTTAATAAGTTTAATATTTTTGAGTGACGGCACAAAATTCAATACATTTAATACACATCCAGGATAATGAATGTGCCCTGTTTCAATTAAATATCAATATAAAACAAAAAGTATAAATCGAAATATTCGATGAAACTATCGATATGAACTATGGAGTGAGGCGTGTATTCCATCTTCGTCTGTGGAGTCTCTCTCTTGCCGCCGTATCGTGTATATCTGACAGTTTCAAGTTCTGAATATTGGTCCAATATGAGCAGGAGAAAGAAGATCAAGGTAAAGAAAACATATATATGTTCTGATATGTATTAAATATATGAATTTAATTGAAATACCAGTGAATACATTCATTAGGGGTCTTTTATTAATGTAAGTCACCGGTTTGTTATGGTGAGGTTGCAAACATATAAGGTTTCCTATTTCATTCATCTAATTTTATGGGAGGGATTTTCAAAAAAATTGAATTATATATGAAAAAATGTGTGCTTTCTTTAACCAATTTGACTCAATTTGGTCCATAATCTGCTATTTCCACAACTTTATTTAAAATGAATGTTACTCCTTTTTATAATTCGTAAAACGTATAACATATTGACCTTTAAATAAATAAAGTTTAAGAATTCAATAGAAGCATACAATACATTTCTTTTTTTGCCCATTCTTTTTTTTAAATAGGCTGATACTTTTATGTTATTATTCTTAGGGAAGTTGTCTCATAATTAGCTATTAAATGCAATTATCTATGATAAATTATACTCTCTTTTGTGCGGTGTTTCACATTATAATTTAATGTTTATATAAAAGATTGTAGAGTATTTTCATTTAAATTAATTTCGTTTTGAAGTCGACTGAACTTCGAGAATATGTCTGATGTGTGTTTAATACATTACGCATTTGAAGATAACATTAGGAATGCATTCTTCAAATATTAATTACAGTGTAAATATATGGACGAACTGAAGGATCTGAAAATCTTGATTTGCCTCGAGGGAACATCATAATCCATGACAAATCCTAATCCGCGACACTCCTATCTCATAAGTTTTATATATTTAGTAGTCCCATTATAAAACAGTTTGTTGTCAAGTTGTTGAAAGGATGTAACAATCCAAACTTTTGTGTATCCAACCAGATGTCAACATATATCCTTATTTAATTATTATTATTATTTGTCCTCTTGTTGCTTTCAGAGTGATCCTGCAGAGTTCGGAAATGAAAATTTCCAATTGTTTTATGAAGATGGTGAAGCCTCCAATACTGGATCTGATAAGACAAAAACTGAAAAACCGCAACCTCCTCCCCCAACACAACAGGTAATTGTCTATTTACATGGTGTCGTTAGTTATTATGACTCATGCCCGAGCTTTAAGTACGAGGTCATATCGCCTACTACCATAGCGCTCTTTCGTCGCTTTAGTGAACATGAGCCCTACTCTATTATGGCAATCCTACATTCTGCCTTTCTAGGTTTAGTTACCTAGAGTTGTAGAGGTCTTACCTGATATCCAAAGGATGGTGTGCTCAAGGTTTTTCTACCTCCTAGATAAGAAACCTAATAAGGTCCTCGGTTACCAGTTAGTAAATAAAGATGCAAATAGTTGTTTGCTGTGTTTATTTCAGCCAGTTTTCTATTATTTGGTTCTGAATTATCTATTTAAAATATTTATTTATTTATATATTTACAACGGCATAACATTTGCCATTAGTAATTGCGATAACTAGTGCAGTCAGGTGCGTTGTACTGCTGAGGTATGTGACCGAAGAGGAGTCCTGGAGCAGGTCCCTCTGCCATATCCGCTTGTAGCGTCGTGTTGGATTTGTGGGGTAGATAATTCTTGTATAAGTGGATTATTGGCGTGATGATGGAGTTTGTCGTGAAAATTTTGATATCGTGTCCTGATAACAGAAGGAACAAATGGGATATTGAGGTCATTATGTAATGTGAGGTTGGAAACGTAAAATGGCGCATCGGCAATGTGGCGAAGTATAATAGATTGTATTGATTGAAGTCGTTGTATGTTTGATTTTTTGGCTGATCCCCATATTTCGATGCCGTAAGTCCAGATGGGTTTAGTATAGTGTCGTATATGTGAAGTTTGTTTTCATGCGATAATGTCGATCGTCGTCCGATTGATCTCCTTTTGAGGTCTGTGCGTTTCAGTTTGATTTGAGTTGTCCAAGTTAAACGTCTGTCTAAATGAAGTGCTAGATATCGGATGCAGGAATGGGTATTTAAAATGTAATTATTATTGTTTCTTTTGGATTGACCAAGCCATTACGCGTCTACTTTTGGAAAATTATTATTAAAGAGTTACTCATCTTTGTGTGGATTATTTATTAAGTCATAAATAGACTCAGAAGTTGGAACTCTGTGACAATATATTTTATTTAACATTTAAAAATAAAATTTTTAATTCAATGGTGCCTCGAAATTTTTGATTATAATATATTTGATATTTGCTTTTAGCCTGAAGGAGGTGCGGGTGAAGCGAACACCGGCCCTAACCCTGTGAGCAGTGTCAAGACAGAAGTCAAGACAGAACACCAAGGAGAGGAAGGAGACCCGGACTCGGAGCCTGAAGACCCTACAGGTTATCCAACTTTAGCAGTTTGTCCTTATACTCCCCCCCATTTTGAAGCTTTTATGCAATAGTATATTCCAATTGTGAGTCAAAAAATAATTGTCTCCAAAGACGTTATTCAATATAGAAGGGATTAGTAGCGGTTAAATTAAGAAAAAGTAATTTCTTAATTTAACCGCTACTAATTTTTTTACATTTTTCGGGAGAATCTGCTTAACTAACAGAATCGACGGAAGGGTCAACATGTAGTTCTTTAGGATAAATTGAGGAAAAGTACCAGCTAAAACATACTACAGGAGAACCTGTACTGCTTCACTAGAAGGGCCGACCGAGGGCTCAACTTTCTCTGCAACATAAAATGCGACATCTTACATTATCTGAAATTTGATACTTGGTTTTACTTCCCCAGCTATACGAAGTATAGGGGAAGTTATTTAATCGGTCAAATATTCGATACATCAACGAAATTTCATGTTTTCCGATATTTTGATTCCGAAAATAAATTTAAAAAAAGTCTGTGTGTGTCCGCGAACACGACAGCTCCCGATAGAATGAAATATATGTACACAAAATTTTATATGTGAATCCAGAACCCTCTAAGGACGCCAAATTGTCAGCCGAATCGGTCAAAAGGTAAGGGGGAATTAGGGAGAAGGCTGAACACGAAAACTCTAATAACTGCCGTTATAATGAATGTATTCACATGAAATTTTATATTTAAATTCAAAACCCCATCTATTAACATTCCTCGAAATCGGTCGAAAGGAAAGGGGACCAGAGATGGGGGTTTGACTCAAATACCCTAATAACTGCCGATGTAATGAATGTATTGATTTGTTCTTGCTGGGGAAGTACATAGCCGTTGATTCACCTACAACGTTTTATTTAGTTTTTATGACTCATGCCCAGACTATTGCCTACTACCAGAGCGCTCTTTCGTCACTCTGATGGCCATGAGCCCGACTCTACTGTCGGAGTCCTAAATTATTCGCCTAGGGCAGGGATCTTTAACTAGTACCTGTAATAATACAGGCTCGGGACCATCCGAAGGACGGCGTACTTAAGTTTATTTTCCCTCCCAGATAAAATAAACTAAGGGCCTCTGCCGGGTTTCGAACCCACGATCTTGAGCTCAGAAGGCAACGACGACTTTTTATATTTACTTTTTGTAATTAAAATTTTTGTTTTTTTCCTAATTGTTTTTGAGAAAACCATTAAAATTTGCACTTGGCTAGGTATCGAAGGTGCTGCCTACCAGAGCAGACTACCCGCCGACAAGATGACTGCCGGAGAGTTCTCCTGTTTTCCTGACATTTCGCCTGACAAACCAGCCTCTGTTAAGACATTCATTTACATCAGAAACCGATTGGTAAGTTGATATTTATTTATTTTTACTTCCCCAGATATACGAAATACAGTTATGTAATCTGTCAGAAATTCGATGCTTATTTTTTATTGGAATTTCATGTTTTCCGACCCCTTTATTCCAAAAATTAATAAAACTTCTGTCTATGTTTCTGAACATATAACTTCCAATAGAATGAATATATTGACACGAAATTTTAATATGCGTATCCAGAACCCTCTAAGGACGAGAACTGTAGTAGATTTTCAGTCAAATCGGTCAAAGGGAAGGGAGGAAGGTTTAACACAAAAACTCTAATAACTGCCGGTGTAATCTATTGGCTCGAAATTTTATATGTAATATTCAAAACTCTACAAGGACGACACATTAATTTTCAGCGGAATGAGTCGAAGGGGGGGTGGGGGGGGGGGGGGGTGTCAGTGGGGGCTTATCTCTAAATTCCGAATAACTGCTGATTTAATAATGAATAAATCGTACAAACATCATTTCACACATATCACATATAAATTAGTTTATCCTTTGTAACGTTTAATTTTAATTTTGAAAAAGAGAAGAAAATATTTCAGAACAAACTAATTCGTAACTGTAAACTCAATGGGATTTCCTTGTTAAAATTGCAACATTATAAGTCCCCGATTTGGTTTTTGTAACAGGTGAAATAGGTTTTTTCTCGAAAAGGCCTTTTAGATTATTTTAAGTTGCGAAAAAGCCTGAATAGGTTCCAATATACAATTTGAATATAGAATTTGGAACTTTAATAGGTTTAAAAAAATTAAATACATTTAAATATATTAAAAAAGAAAAAAAAAGTATATATAATTAAAATAAAAGGAACTAGTAAAATAATTTAATCCTCTTGATTGGAGCACAACCAAGTAATTTTCTTGAATTTCTACTATGAAGTTCTTTCTAGTATCCCTCAGAATTATTTTAAAAGCAGAGAAGCTTTCTTGACAGAATATCACTTTACCGTCTGAAGTAAAATGACAATCGTCGCCTATCCACTGCCACAGCAAATGCGATTTCGTCTTCGGCATTTTTCTGTATAGGTGCAACACGAGAGCAAGAAAAACTAAGGGCATTAGCCCCCTACGTAAACAATCGAAATACGAATCGAAACATTCATCTTCCTTCCTCAAATCTCATTTTTCTTATATTTTCTTAAACATTTTTCATGATAAGGTATTTTTAGGTTATCTCATCCCAATTAGGTTTTTTAGGTTCTTCGAAATAGAACTGAACGATTCCAGGAGACATGAAACGAATAAGTAATCAATATTTTTCGTGCTTGGAAGAGAGGGGGGGAAAAAAGGTAAAAACCTAAGAATCAGGTCTCTATTGATATGTATATAAGAATGGTTTGCACTCAGCACACGTTTTAGTTTGTGACTAAACCTGACAATGGTGTAATTCCGTAACCGGTAACTATGTATAATTTTTTTTTATGGAGTAGACATTTCAAAAAATGACAATATTACCTACCACAATATATCTATGTTTCTCATATTAAAAGCAATGAAATTATCACAGAAAATTAATTAATGTCTCAGTTTTGCTTTGCACTATATTTAAATTTGATAACATGTGTTAAACAAGAGATAAAAATAATTCTAATTTTGCCTGTTTAGCTACAATTATGGATGGAGAAGCCCCAGGAGCAGCTGATTGTTGAGAACGCAATCCCGCAAGTCGACCCGCCGTACAACTCCGACGTCCATCTAGTACAAAGAATACATTCATACCTCGAGAGACATGGTTTTATCAATTTTGGCATCTTTAAACGCCTCAAGGTAATATTTGTTTTTTTATTAAAAATAGGAAAAAATTGGCTATATATGTCTTCACTCTTTCTCTGAAACCAATCTACCGCATTTGATGGAAAACTAATAATAATATTTATTCCTGTTAAACCAAAACATGGTAATAAGAATATTTACATTAAGATAATTCATAAATTAGATCCATAAACAGCTTTAATCATTTGAGTCTGACACACTAAATTTGTATATTAGTAATAGAGACAGAAGAAGAGGAAAAGGAAGACCTGGACTGCGGTGGAGGGACGAGATAGTGGAGAGAATAGGGGATGGATGGTGCACATAGGCCAGCAACAGAGAAAGATGGAACAAATGTGTTACACTACAATTTAAGAAATAACCCTGATTTTTACTTTTTGCTTTTGTTTTGTTTTATTTTATTTTTAATCAAGAAGTAACAGTTTTACTTAAGAAATAATTTAACTTAATTTAGGAACAATCGTTAAATTATTTTCTGAATTCTTCTGTTGAAAGAGCAGTAGACTCAAAACATCCAAAAGGAGGAGAGGCTTTTGTTCTAATATAATGCAATAAAGCTATTTTATTTTATTTATATAAGTAATGGAAAATAATGATTATACATAACCTACATTCGACAGACCTTAAAGGAGAGTGTCTGTGGAAGAACTCTGCCAAAAAAGTAAAAATGAAAACTTATGTATCAAATAATGTTTTGGCTATAAAACAATTTGTATCTTATTCATGGAAGTTCTGAATCCACACTACACACTGAATTTCGTGTTGTAATGAATGTATCGAGATGAATAAGAATTGTATTAGAGTTCAGCGAAGGGAAAAGTGACCCAACACAACATTTATTACGAATCAGAAGTTCCTATGGATGCAACTATCGCTTTTTGTCCAAATAGTCCATTGGTTTTGGAGAGAGACCGATAACTTAGTTGATTAATCCGTGGTTTCTTAAATATATAAGAAATGTTTAATGTTGCTTTTTATTGGTTGTCTGTAGCCTCTTCCAGTTAAGAAGTATGGACGTGTTATAATTATTGGAGCAGGAATCGCAGGACTTGCGGCTGCGCAACAGATGCAACAGTTCGGCATGGATGTGGTGGTTCTCGAAGCAAGGGTAATTTATTTATTTATATTTGAAACGAAACTTCTAATCGTAATTCAGTTTGTTTTTACATTAATTTTCAAATAAATTGAAAGAAAAAAAGCTGCAATTAATGAATACAATTTAATTTAATTTTTTAAATATTATATCTTATTTATTTAATCAGCGATAGTCCTTGATGTACTGTTGTGTTGTGTTTAAAGGATCGAGTTGGAGGACGTATCGCGACGTTCCGGAAGGGTCATTTCACGGCGGATCTGGGAGCTATGGTCGTCACTGGACTTGGGGGAAATCCAGTCAATGTTTTGTCAAAACAGATCAACATGGAACTGCACAGAATTCGTCAAAAGTGTCCACTCTATGACTGTTCGGGCAAAACTGTAAGCTTACATTTTTTTAATTTCTGTATTTTGAAAACCAAAAGAGGAACTTTATAACGAGCTGTGTCCATCTGTACGTCTCTCTAGAGACAAAATTTGTGATAGAAAGTTGCGTTTTTTTTGCTCCCCTGAAATATTGAGAAGTACGGTTCCTCCCGCCGTGGGGGCAAAATTTAGGAGGTCGCAAATATTCTCAGAGAAAAGCGTGTTTTAGGTAAGTCATATGAACCATAATCCCACCTGGCAGCGTGTTTATGTTCGTAGAAAGCATGTCTTCTCTGCCCCTCCTTTAAGGACATCCCATTTTCACATTTAATACTTAAAAGTAAATAGAAACAAAATAAAATTTTAAATAACCAATAAAAAATAATGATATTAGTAACGAAAATATTAAACAAAGATTTGGATTGGACAGACCTTATAGAAGGATATCTGTGGAGGAACTCTGCCAAGAAAATAAAAATGAAAGCTATTTATGAAATAATGTTTTTGTTAATGACTGACTTTGATATTATGATTATAATTTGTTGAACAAAAAAAAAATCCGTTTCCGAATAGAGGGTTTTTCTAACATAAACAAATTATTGAATAATGTTGACTTTGGAACTCCACCCTGGGCTACAATGTCTGTTTGTCTGTCTGCAGATTCCCAAAGAGAAGGACGAGATGGTAGAACTGGAGTTTAACAGACTGCTGGAGGCTACTAGTTACCTCTCACACATGCTAGACTTCAACTATGTTCATGGCAAACCTGTCTCTCTGGGACAGGCTCTAGAGTGGGTCATCAAGTAAGTCTCTCTACATTCATTTATATTTAGTTTATTCAAATGTTTAATAATCACAAAATTATTATGTCGTGTTTTCCTTACGTATATAAATAAAACTGAAGTTGGCTTTTACTGTGTATTGATTATTTTCGTTAACAAAGGCAGACAATATAGGAGGTTTTTAGCTTTTGTGTCTGTTCCATCATCATGGGAAGATGTTTGAACGTATTTCAAATGTCATATTTTGAATTGACCTATTCAGGAATACGTTTTAGAATACATATATGCAAAGTTTGTACGCATAGAGTACGATTACCGGTTTCCTGTTTATTGTTGGGTAACAGCGGGCAACCTATGGCATGGTTTGTGTGGGGGGTCTTTGGGGTGTTGCAGCTTTGAACCTATTGGTCCTCTGTCAAACCTAACAAAAAAAATTTAAAAAAACGATAGTTGGAAATTACTTAAGGAACATATTTTATAATCGATGATTTTTTCATAGAAACAATAATTTTCGGTTAAATCCAGTAAACATATCAAAAAATTAGTCTATAATCGGATTCTTTAAAAACCTTTGCAAGTTGTCTGGAAAATAAGTTTAAAGCGAAATATATGGCTGAAGACCGCTTTGTGACTTCTTATTATCAAGATATACTGAGGAGCCACCCGCAAAAACTATCCTGAACCATTTTCAGAAATTTTTCATTTAAAGGAATGAATTTAAATTGAAACGGCCGATAGTAAGAAATTACTCACCTAAGAGCACGTAAAATCCTAACGAATAATTTTCGAGAAAGTCTTGGCAAGAGAATAAGTATTTTTCGGTTTGAACACATACGTTGCTAGCGGCAGATGATCGAAGCTTTATGAATGTTATTCTTCGAAGTAGTCAGATAAATTATATGATATATTTGTTTTTCTTTTTATTCATTCATATTTATTTATTTTTATTGTAGACTTCAAGAAAAATCGGTGAAGGAAAAACAAGTGATCCATTATACATCGCTTGTTAATTTACAAGAACGGTTGATTAAAAACCAAAAACAGGTAACTAATTTTAATTTTAATTTTGTAGCGCAGTAATTGTATCTAGTTTTGCTATTTTCCGATTTTACGTTTTTTTAGCTTTCCCAAGCCTAGAGGAAACTTACTCGATCCAAAATCTGATGTTGAGTTTTCAACCAAATTGCATGTTTTCCGATCTCTTACCTTCAAAAGTGAGAAAGAAATTTCATGTATCTCTGGGAACCCGATGCCCCCCGATAGAATTTTATAAGTAGACTCTTTTTCAACCAAGTCGCTGACTTTTACACTATTTTTTACTCATTCAATCATTACGATGTTTCTTATTAACCTAGTATAAAAATAAAACAAATACTTTTAACACTTTTTTCACAAAAAATTAAACTAATCTCAAATTAATTTATATATCTGTTTGTAAATTTATGTTATTGGTCCATTTATATATTTTTAATGTTAACTTATAATTATTTTACTTAATATTTCCAATACATATCGTTATATAAATCCAATAATTAATTTAAAAAACAAGTTTTTAGAAAAATATATCAAATACTTTAATTATAGTACACTGAAACGTAGAAAAATAAATTTTTTCTTTCCAGAGGCTATCAGTGTTCGGTTATAATTTGAATAATAAACATAAACAAATTAATTCCGACATAATATTAGATAAATTAAGTAATACAGATGTATTAGTCCAACTTATATTTTATTTTTACCACTAGTTTCGTCAATTTGCCATCTTCAGGTGGTAAACTTTATCAGAGAAGGGGTAAAAGAAATGGACACATCAATGAGAGACTAGTTGGATACTGATCAGTATCCTGGGGGTCCCTGATTGATATGTATCTTTCTCTACAGTAAGTTTCACCACCTGAAGATGGCAAATTGGCAAAACTAGTGGTAAAAATGAAATATATAGTTGGACTGATACATCTGTATTACTTATTTAACAAGTAAGTCACTACATGCGCCTACCAACTACAAAGGTGTTGCATTTTATGTTGCGTTGATCATCTTGTCTATAACCTGTCTACTACTGTCTCTGCAGGCGCGCCTTAGACAAGATCATCATAAAATGCAAAACTTTATATTATGCCAGGATTTATTGAACAGTTGTTGATTATTATCCATATTGTTTTTGTAGTTAAGGGAAACAATCTTTGAGACGCTGTAACTTTATGCTGTACTTAGGTCTTACTTCAAATTTAACAAAAATTGTTAGTCAGAAATTTCATAAGGAATATTTTTTGTAATTGACGATTTTTCCATAGTATTTACCATTTTTGCACAACTCAAGCAAACATCTGAAAAAATGACTTGCAACGAATACGGTAAACCGCACGATTCATCTGGCTGAAATTTGGATATAATGCATTCTCACCTGAGACAAATGTACCAAGTTTCAGCGAAGAAGCGATCGATGTCAAGTCACGAAACCGAATTAATATAAAGCATATAAGAAAGTAGATTATCCGGTTTATCAATTGGGTAAAATTGGAATCATGAGTTCTTGATTACGTGCATTTTAGCATTACAATGACGATTACTGTAAATATTTGTCCGAATACATTTCTGCGATATGTTTCTTTTATATTGTCTAATTCCACAAACATATGGTATTTAATAAAAAATAAATAGTTTCGTGGAATTAGGCTTCGCGTCCACTGGAAGCGGAAAGCTGCGAAAGACAGATTCGCGCGAATGCCATTCGTCCGAAATCTTGCGTGCACTCCGCGTCCACTGCCGCAGTATTCGTGCAAACGTATTCGGGTGCAGATGATTTGACAATGGCACTCGATTTGTCTAATTCTGAATTTTTGGCCTTGGAGTCACCTTTATTACTACGCCATGCAGTCTTAAGACATCATAGAAGACGGCGAAAAACGTGGGTGAATAGTATTTTTTTGAAAAGAAAGGAGTTAGGCGAATTTTCTAACTTGTGGGTTGATCTACAAAACGATGATGACTACCACTTCAAATACTTCCCAATGAAACAGACAACATTTCAGTATTTTTATCATTTCAGTTGATATCTCTTGCCACAATTTCTTCTGAATATTCCTCATATGGTAATTTTTTTCTCGTTAGTCCCATAGATTTTTCCTTTCCTGAATTAAAATAATTAGTTTTTCACAAGTTTGTTGTTTCATAGCTGAGCGACCGCGATAATTCGCATTAAAATCCAAACTGTTTTGGATGGGATCCTGTTTACGCAACTATACGCAAGAAAACGGACGATTAATGCGCGCCTAGTAGGCGTGGGTTAACTCATTGTTGTGTGTTTGGATCGTTCGCGCGTTTTCGCAGCTTCTTGCTTCCAGTGGACGCGAGGCTTTAGACAATACATTAAACAAGTCCTTTGTTTTTCATCATTTTGTAAATATTTCTATAATGCTTCAGAATGTTTATTATATATTCTCTTCCTCATTTCGACTATTGACATTTTTCTGTTGATTCTGTAAAATTCATTTGAGCTCTTTTGTTATTGTTTTTACTTATTTATTTATTTTCCAGATGATCGAACTGAGAGACCACATTGTTGACTTGAACAAACAACACAAGACCATGCTTGAAACGAAAGCTCCGCGCAATATTAATCTCGAATTCAGCATCCGTCATAAACTTCGAGAAATCAACAAAGCGTGCAAGGTATGATTCATTTTTAGGATTCCATAGTTCGAAAACTGTTTTTAACGAGTGTTTAACGTCTGTCTGTCCTTCCTGACATCTAGTAAACTACTGAAGCTATCATATTGAAATTTTGAAAAATCATTAGAGCAAAAAATATTTTATTGCCATCTAGTGGCGGAGTTAGGAGCTATACAGTCATAAATGCACTCATTAACAATTTTTTAAAAATATTTTTATTTTTATGTGATGGTGTAGACAAAATCTGAAATCGAAAACCCTATACTATACATTTTCAGTCAAATCGGCCAACGGGAAGAGGGGCCTAACTCAAAATGCCTATTAACTCTCGATGTAACACGTTACGAATATATCAACATCTTTAGTATGATGATTCAAAAGTCCCTCAGTGACACACCTGTTGATTTTTAACCAAATCGGTCAATTGATTAACCCAATAACCTCTGTTCCAAAATGTTACCTTGGTTATTCCCGATGTCGGATAATCTGACCTCGAATAATAGTTGTTCTACTGTATTATTCCGTTGAATAAATATTTTAGTGTAATTAAATTTAATGTGTCACTCTCTGAATGATGTTTAATAAATTTTCTTTTTAGGAATTCTCGTGAGAATTACCTAAAAAGGTAAACTTTGAAATTTAATTATATTTGCGAGGAGAATTATTAATAATCGTAAAGAAAGTTAGATAAGATACCTGTTAAAGTTGTGACTCTCCTAATTACCTTTATAACAACTTTGTTTAAGTGCTGTTACTACCACTTGAGGTCACTCTCTTCTTGACTTTCCTTTTTAATCAATATCATGTTTAATAACTCTGAACATTATAAAAAAAAGGTTAGAATAGGCCTCAAACACATAAGGACAGGAAAGTGTAGCCTGGCAACAGAAAATTAATGGGAACACTGGAAGGGAGACAATGGAAGTAGCTAACTGCAACGAAAGTACACCGCTCGAAAATCTTAATTATCTCCCATGTTTGGAATCCTCAAAAACCAAATCTATATATTTAAAAAAAAAAAAATAAAACTAATTGAAACTGTTCTAAAAACATTTTTCCTAGTTTTGGGGAAGTAGCTGGTTTTGAATCTAGAGCACTCTAATAATATAAAAGTATATATGTGTATATAATATAAGATAATACATGTATATATATTATATAGTACATCAACGCATTGTTCACCTTATATGACCTTATTACACTTCGCTGTAATATTTGATATCTAATATTATTACTATATTTTTTCTGGCCACTAATTGCTTCACGAATATTGCTCGAGTAGCGAGCTAACCTTGCGATTATATTATGTATTTATTGTTAATTATTTTTGTATTTATTTATTTTCAGGAATGGGACCAATTAAAAGAACAAGAGAAAGAAATTGAAACGAAACTTTTAGAACTAGAAAACTCACCTCCGAGGTATTACTTTTACAATAATAATTTGAATTTAATATTGATTATTGAAGCAGAGGTCATTCTGTGTAAAAATAATTCATCAGCAAGGTCTCTCCCTCTCCCTCTATACTTCGTTTAGTTGAAAAAAACAATGCGATCTTTATATCGATATATCACTCATGTGATTAATCACGCACTTTGTCTGAGAAGAAAATCAAAGGGACACAGTAGCGAATGTGTCGCCACCTAAAACCTAGGCCTACGACAACTGTCCTTCGATGAATACTTTAATGACGTAAAACATGCAGGATAGTGACAGGGGTCAATCGATACCATAGAGTATCGATACCTACTCGTATCGATTGAATCGAGTAGTTTGTTACAATTAATATAAAAAAAAGTATAAATCTAGTTAGTTATTATGATTCATGCCCGGGTTTTAACTACGAGGTCATATCACCTACTCTCTGAGTGCTCTTTCGTCACTCTGGTGGACATGAACCCAACTCTACTATGAGAGTCCTAAATTTTGCCTACCGTAAATTTTTATTCACCTATGCCAGGAGTCTTTAACGAGTACCTGACATCGTACAGGCTCGGGACAATCGCTTAACATCACATCCGAAGGACGACGTGCTCAAGTTTATTTTACCTCCCAGATAAAATAAACTAAGGGTTTCTTACCCACGAACTTGAGCTTAGAAGGCAAGCACGCATAAATATTGGTGTTACAATTCGTAATTTATAAATTCAATATTATTTTCGTTTGCCTTAGTGACTTATAACTCCTGTTTATAATTATGAATTCAAATTTACAATTTGTTTCCTTTGCAGTGATGTCTACCTCTCGAGTCAGGACCGCCAGATCCTCGATTGGCACTTCGCTAACCTGGAATTCGCGAACGCGACTCCCCTTCACAATCTGTCCCTCAAACACTGGGACCAGGACGACGACTTTGAGTTCACCGGCAGTCACTTAACAGGTGAGTTTTATTCATCCTACTGTACTTAGTAGAAGGCGGACTGATGTTAAAATTGTTATTACATACTACGATGTCACATCAGCACAACAACAACAAAATAATTGAATTCCTAAAAATCGTCGAATTTAACAAATTATTTCTCGTACGTGAATCATTTCGAAACAACCTGAACACTCTCTTCCAACTCAAATTCTCTTTTCACATATCTTCTCGGTGTGGAGGCACAATGAAAACTGCTGGATACCAAAGCTGCCAGAATACAAAATGTCGCGAACGACTTTTGTTAATGTATTTAATTCATCAATTGGAAGTGGATTCTTAGACAATGTTCTGTCGGAGGCACCCAGGGATGGCTCTCAACTCTGGATGATCTCACCAGGGCCTCGATACTCCTTTCAGTAACAGAGACTTTGAACCAGTGATTTCATTCTGACCGTTCCCAAATGACACACATTCAATATTCTCTTTGTAGCTTCTACGGAAACCAGTGATCCTTTGAAAATGCAGTTATCCTGTAACAAGTATTCACCTGTTTCTCGAGAGAACGCCTATAGCGTAGTGCACCTTATAGGATGAGTTTGAGTATCTTCTGCTATGCGAAGACTAGTCAGACGCAGGACCTGAACTTGGTTAGCTTGAAGAATATCCGTGTCATCTGTTAACTGCAGTATTTTCGACATACGTTAATATGTTAGCATTGGGTTACTTCGTGTTTCTCCTGAGTTCCGCCATTTCATAATTGAATTCTAACAAGAAGTGGGCATAATTAAATAGCTCGTTGCTGTCTGATAATTTCTGATCTATAATGAAGGTAACTAAAATAATACAACTTGTTTCCCTTCCTTTCGTTGATGAGATTTCTGTTGTTTCCTCATACTTTCTTGGTCAATTCTTGGTGGTCGCGTCACTATTTAATTATCTGTTATTACATAATTACAATACACAATAATCACTATTTAATACAATTTTGTACTAAAGAAATCCTGGACTTATAGTTAGTTATTATGACTCATGTCTGGGCTTTAACTACAAGATCATATCGCCTGTTACCAGAGCGTTTTTTCGTTGCTCTGGTGGACATGAGCCTGACTCTACTGAGGGAGTCCTAAATTTTGCCTACACTAAATTTTTATTCACTTAGGATAGGGGTTTTTAAGGAATACCTGACATCGGACCGGCTCGGGACTATCGCTTAACGTCCCATCCGAAGGACGGCGTGCTTAAGTTCCAGATAAAATAAACTAAGGGACTCGGATGTGTTACGAACCCGCGATCTTTAGCACAGTAAGCAAGCATTCGTACCACTGAGCTACCGGCGCACTCTCCTCGACTTATATTTCATATTGCTACAACAAAATAGAAAATTTTATACTTTTTTATAAATTACGAAAATACATACCTCCTTAGTATAAGTACATGTATGCTTGCCTCAGCATTTATCTTATTTATAACCTCTCCAGAAACTTTAGAATTTATTAAAAATATATTTACGACCATCTAGTACATATGTGGGCAACACCCGGCCCGCGGGCCGGATCCGGCCCGCTGTAAGATTTGGTCCGGCTCGCGAGACATTTTGAAAAACCCAATTTAAAAAAATATATATATTACACTACTTACTCACACTCATTCCAATTAGGAAGATCGAGTAGGATGGGGTTTGTCGCTTGCTCCTGCGGAATCAAATGAGCGAGCAAGGCGAGTGAGGAAAAATTCATGTTATCGCGTGTTTGTTTATGATCAATAAACTTGCAAATGGAGTTGATCGAGATTCAAGAATACTCACTCCTAAAATCTAAATTTGAAGACGTGGAGTTGTGCGATTTCTACAAAAAATACCTCGAAGAAGACCATTTTCCTCAGCTTAGAAAAGAAAATTCGCAAGAAGATTGATTTGTGCGTTTGGCAGTACTTATAAATGCGAACAGTTCTTTTCAATGATGAAAGTTAATAAATCAAAACATCGTACAAGGCTCACTGAAGATAATTTGGAAAATTCTTTACGTCTTTGTATCAGTGGAATTAAGCCAAACATCAATGGATTAGTTTCCCAAATTCAAGTTCAAGTGTCTCATTGATTTCGGTGTCGCTACTTAACTTTCGTAGTTTGTAATAATTCCAAATTTCACGATTTAATTATAATATTGTACCTATTTTTTTTTTCATTTCATTTTGTTATTTTAATAAATTGTATTATAATAACATTGTCTTATTATTTCATGTCTGATATCTATCGCTAAAAATTATGAACACTACTTTAAAGTCCGACGTTATTTTATTTTGAACCATCTACGCGGCCCGCGAACGTATTTGCACACTAAAGTTTGGCCCGCAACATATCAAAGGTTGCCCATACATGATCTAGTATAATCGTCGGTTCCTCACAATTGCTTGTTGAAATCATTACACAAGCTGAGTAACGTAAAACAACAAAAATTGAGCAAATAATTTATTATTATTAGTAAGTTATCCGTAAATGAATTTCGTATGAAATTGGGGATTATAACGATAAGATGGAATGGAATGTCTTATTTCAGAACAGAATAAAAAACATAATCTGAAAGTTCTAAATAATTATTATATTATACTATTATTAATTATATTTTTACTCTCGTATTCATTATTTCAAAGGAAAGTTACTCAGTAGTTAATTGCCCGGGCTTTAACTACGAGCCCGACTTTACTGTGGGAGTCGTGAGGGCTGAAGGTATCACCGCAGCCTGTGTAAGCCTATTGTTTGCTTTGGGCGTCCTAAATGTTGCCTACTCAGGTTTATTCACCTAGGGTACTTGTCTTTAATGAATACCTGACATCGTACAGGCTCAGGATGATACTTAACGTAGTTAAAGCCCGGGCATGAGTCACAAAAATATACATGATTGGGTGTCAGTCAATATATTCAAATATCTCACCGATTACATAACTTCCCCTGTACCTCCCTGTACCCAGTAAAAAAAAAAAAAAAAATGCCACAGGGACTGTACAGATGGATGTATAAAGAGGCGGAGAGTTAATAGATAGAATGATGTACAACAGGAAGGATACATAAAGATATATAATAAATGTGGTGTGAAGGGAGCAGCCAATAAGAATAACTCTTGAATAAGAAGGACCAATCCTCGTAAAGAACACCAGACCCCCCTCCATCCTTGCTTGTTAATTGAAAACTTGTTGAGAACGGTCCTCACCCCTACATAAGTTATACACCAACTTACCAATATCGTATACTATAGATTGTTTTAAAAATTATTTCAATCCTCATTTTTTAACTCCCAATTAAATTTTATTGTTATTACTTGAGCAGGTTAGTTTTTTTTTTTATTTATTACTCACCAACAAATGTTTTATTTATTTATTTTTTAACTTATGTTCTAAGGTGTTCAAATTTATTTTTTACTTTCTAATAGATCTGATATAAACAGATCATCTGATTTGTATATATATACTATATGAAATATATTACTAGAAGGTTACCTGTTGTTTTCCGGGTGTATATTTATGGTATGTTACTTTATATTTAAAGTGTGTTTTAATTGTGTAACTATTGAATTGAACACGATTTATTTTATTTGAACATTTATACAAAGGAGCCATTGAGGTCACCGGTAGCTCAGTGGTATGCATGTTTACTGAGTGAGCTCAAGATCGCGGGTTCGAAACCCAGCCGAGGCCCTTTGGTTTTTTATTTGCGAGGTAAAAAAAAAAAACCTTGAACATTTCGTCCTTCAGATGGGACGTTAAGTGATGGTCCCGAGCCTGTACGATGTCAGGTAAAATCAAAAAGAGTTGGGCTCAGGTCCACCAGAGTGGTGAAAGAGCGCTCCGCAATGGCAAAAATGCACCGATTTGAATGAACAAAAATAATTTTTGCAAAATGTTTGTCTTAGTAGGCTCTCCAGGCCCGGCTAGTGCGGAAATATATAAGCAATTTTTTTTTCATTCTCGATTATTTCTTGGTTTATTTTTTAAACATTTTCTTCACTGTTAGGATTTAAGTCTACTGATTTTTATGTCAATCGGATAACAACTTCTAAGTTGAGGAACGCGGACATATTGTGGAATTTGTAATAAATAAATAAAACAAACGTATTTTTTGAAATATTGTCTATTCCACTAAAGATATTTATAAAACTACCCGTTTCGGCCTCACACCATCGTCAGGTCTGTTCATAACTAGACCTGACGATGGTGTGAGGCCGAAACTGGTAGTTTTATAAATATCTTTAGTGGAATAGACAATATTTCAAAAAATACGTTTGTTTTATTTAACAATCGGATAAGCTGTTTTGGAAATATGCACAATTAAGTAGATATTTAGTGCCCATACATTATCAATATGTTATTTTATGAATCACTCAAGTTATTTTGAATAATCATTTTGGAACATGGAAGTGATGTATGATTCTCCATTCTGTTGGTTTTAGAATAAGGCCCTTGTGGGATGCTTGGTACCTAGCCAAGAAAGACAAATGGACTCTCCCAAGTAAAAACAATAGCGAAGGGAGACCACTACCATAATTATATATTGGAGGTTAGATGGTGTCCTTGTCGCGTAGACAATATATGTATATCTTACAGAGGGAAGGCGTATAAATGGGACCTACTAAAATTGTCTTGTTAAAGCTAACTCATTGAGGAGAGAGAGAATTAATGTCGGGGGGATGGCTGTGTATTAATTAACTGCGAGGGTACAAGACAACTATCTCGAGATATCCTGCCTGCAGCCGCTTAATTAAGACAACAGTTATTGTTCCTTACCGATTTGAGATGGCAATCTTCGGGGACGATCCTCACACAGACAAAAAGGAATAAGAGGTCTCCCACATGAACATTCTCTCTAACGATCAGGAACGTTGCCAGGGAGGGTTGAGACCCCCTCCGAAAAAGTCGTGTTTCACTCTCTTCCTCTTCGACCAATTGGACTCAACATTTATAATGTCTTGCTCAGGAACTTCTCATTTCACATTAAAGTTCTTATCTATACATATTTTTGAGTTGAAACTCCCCTGATTCATTTTTTTCTCTTTGGCCGATTCGGCTGGAAGCCAATATGGGGTCGTTATGGGGTTTTGGATGATTTTACAATGTCGCGTTGATACATTTATTACCTCGGGAATTGGAGTTTTTGAGTTAAGCCCCCCTCCTTTGACCGATTCTGCTGAAGATTAGTGAGTGTCGTCCTCATGGGGTTCTGGTTACACATAATAAAATTTCTTGTCGATATTTTCATTCTATGGGGATTTCTCATGTTCAGAGACATTAAGACAGACACCCACATTGAAAAATGAAGTAAGGTAATAGAGTAGATGTGTAATCGTTCAAAAAATTTGATGTTAATTTTCACCGGAATTTCATGTTGTCTGAGCACCCAAAAATAAAAAAAAATAAAAATCATATCTGTTAGCGAACGTTCTCTGTCTCCTAGTAAACTATCAACTCTATTCTGAGTGATTCTGAAATACAAATCGTATTCCTGAATATAGGTAGACTCAAAATATAAAGTTCGTATTAAATATGTTCAACCATAATCTTGTGATTATGGCACTAATAGACACGAGAGCTAAAAAAACACTTGGGGTCTTTGTCTGAAATGAAACGGATAAAATCCAAATACTTCAGAAAAATACCCAATTAAGTCTAACTTACTCAATAAATAAAAAAATAAAACAAACTTATTTTTGAAATATTGTCTATTCCACCAAAGAAATTTACAAAGCTACCGATTTCGGCCTTACACCATCGTCAGGTCTAGTTAGCTATGTCAGTTTGCATGGTACGACCCTGAGATATATTAGAAGGGTTTAGTAAATATCTTTAGTGGAATAGACAATATTTCAAAAATAAGTTTGTTTTATTTTTTTAATTATTTAATACAAGTTCCACAATGTGTCCGCGTTCCTCAACTTAGAAGTTGCTAACTTACTCAGTTACTGATTTTCAGCCAAAGCGGTTTAGAGAGAGGACAAGAACTTGAGTTGACTACAAATAATTCTAGATGGGAAAGTACACGGCCAGTGATTCACCAATGCCTTTTTCTTTTTTTTTTTAAATCAATCTATTGATTGTCTGGAAGCGGGCAGGAAGCTGGAATAGCGGCTGAGGGGAGGTTGGTCCATTCTAGCGACGGCCCGTCTCCGGTTTCAGTGTTCGGCGGCGCTCATTTCATTGAAATCCTACCGATCCGCTGATCCTTTCTTCAACCGATACCCCACCAATTACTAGTTCAGTCTTCAATGTCCCCCCCATATTTCCTTACATTCTTCAGGATCAAAGGAATCTTTTGAAGTTTCCCAGATGAGGGGAAGCCGTATCGGTTATATAGAGATTCGGTTTCATCCGTTATTATTATTTATTTATTTATTTTGAAGTACCTATATAAAATAATATTATAAAAACTATGGTTAAGTTCCCGAGAAGATGGTCAAAAATGTGGTTTGGAAACTATTTGGTGATTGTTCGGGATAAGCCAAAAATGTGATTATAAAAAATAAGTAATTTTAATAAAAACAAAAAAAAAAAAAATTAATTGATATGTGATATTTTGACTCATGCCCAGGCTTTAACTACGAGGTCATATCGCCTACTACCAGAGCGCACTTTCGTCGCCCTGTTCTTACCCTAAATTTTTATTCACCTAGAGTAGGGGTCTTTAACGAGTATCTGACATCATAGAGTCTTGTTTTCACCTCCCAGATAAAAAACCTAAGGGCCTCGGCCGGGCTTCGAAACAACGATTTTGGGCTCAGTAAGCAAGTACGTCACCTCTCAGCAACCGGCTCCCTTAAAATAAAATTTAAATTAAAAAAATAATAATAAGTTACTGTTTATATGGGATAGTTAAAATTGTTACAAATGGTTTCTGTGACTCATCCTCGGACTTTAACAATGAGGTCATATCGCCTACTACCAGAGTGCTTTGTTGTCAGTCATGGACATAAGGCCAATTCTACTATGGGAGACTTAAATGTTGCCTGATTTAGTTTCCATATGGCTTTAACAAGTATCTGACGTACAGGCTTGGAACCATCCCGAAAGACGGCATGCTAAAGGCCTCGGTCGGGTTCATATAGGATGGTTAAATTTGTAACAAATAAATTAATAAAACAGAAATATACTAAGGAAGTACATTCGTCTGAAGGCCATAAGTTAGAATACTCATAGAAAAAGATGAAGAAAGAAATTTAATTACCAAAATACCACAGTAGGGATTCTTCTATTCTGGTCAGGAACAAAATTTAAATCCTTACAATGATTATCAAAAGAGAATCTATCTCATTCTAAAATTGTCAAGTAAATTTCTTCAAAATTGTCTATATAGCGTAAAACAAACAAGGTTGGCAAAATTTAAGGCTCCCACTGTAGAGTCGAACTCATGTCCATCAGAGTGATGAAAGAGCCCCCTAGTAGTAGGTGATATGACCACGTGGTTAAAGCTCGGGCTTGATCACAATAACTAACTAACTTGTAAGTCATATGGATGCCAGCATCAAGGTCTCAAGTCAAAGTCATAAAGATGATGCATCCAAAGGCATAGGTAAAGTTAGCGCAACCTAAATTTCTCAATCTTTCCAAAATGCGTCTCACTTTCGTGGTGATTCTCGGGCGACTTATTTGCTTCGACGTTGAAGGACTTACCGTTGTTCTTGTGTTAATACTTGCTCTGCTACGATAAACTCCAGTTTCCTTGTATTCTCCATTTGAAAATTGGATCTGGAATTTGGTTAGATGGAGCCTATTGAGTCTGATGTATGCCCTCCTGTCTGGCTCACATTAGGATATTGGAGACACGAAGGTTGCTTGAAGGGGCGGAGGAACACAATGTTATCTCTTCTGTGGGGCTGGTATGGCTGAATCCTGTTAAAGGAAGCAACCTGAGTGGATTAGGAGAGAAATGGGGGGGGGGGGGGGGGGGGGGGTCTTCTTTGAAAAAAAAAAGGGTGTTCCATTACAAAGACGACTACCGACTATCGTGTCCCCCATCGATACCCTGGTCGCATGTCTATCTTCCCTTCAGGGACACTATACTAGGGTTGCCAACTGAGATTTTCCAAAAATCGGGACAAAAGGAAACAATACGAGAGACCTATAAAAACACAAATAACTGCAATTACTCAATAGTGATAAGGGTTTATTACCTTCAGAATTTTCCCCGCGTTAATGTATTTGTGCTAGAACTACGAAAATAATTTTTTGTTTCAAAATTTTTTCATATGTACTCTTGGATATAAGATGGACACTTGTGCAAACAAGTTCATCCGTTATCGTTTAGTCAAAAATTTAAGAAAGTATAATATATATATTTGAAATCCTCACATAATATTATATTTTCAACGGTGCCCCATTAAAAAGGTTTATGATTTATTTTTCCTTTTGGCGCATAATTTAAGTACTAATGAAAACCGCCATTTTGCTTTTATTTTCATGGGCCAAAGAGAGTATGATGATAGAGGATTCTGATTGTACTACCCTCAAAACGTAAAAATACTCGATCACTTCGGCAAAAATGTAACTTTTTTTTTTTTGTATGTGTTCGTCTAGGAGAGGACATATATGCAATTTTGTGCAATTGTTTTTCGTTTATGATAACTTCTGAAAAAATTTATCGATTTGAATGTTTCTATGTGCATAATATTTTTTTGGTGAGGACACAAGGCTATTTTTGGTGACCATCGTATCAATGGTTTTGGAATTATGCGCAATTTTTTTAGATCAACAAATAACCAACCTAATTGTTAAATTTCAGTTTTGTAGGTTAAACGGTACAAAAGTTCCAACGATAGAATGACGGACAGAAACGATTTCTATGTTCCGTTTTTACCGTTTATGGTACGGAACAAGTAAGTTTATTGGGCATTTAAATGCGGGTATCAGTCATTCGCTGCGCTACCTTTATCAGTGAAGCGCATTTCCGTTCGTTTTTTTTTGTTTTTGTTTTTTTAATTTATTATAATATTTGGTGAAGTAAGTCGTGAATATTTCCTTACAGTTAACGCTTTTACAAAAATACTTGAAACATTTTGCGTTTCGCAGAAACTCTGGTGGGATGTCCTGTGGAATACTAGGTCGGTAGACAAGCCAACACTATCCACCCGTCTAGCAGGAGATCTAGGAGAGTTGAACAGGTAGATATGTTCAGAAAGTGCACTGTGAGGGCTTCCCATTTCTAATTATAGTCAGTCTCCTTTAAGATATCTGATATACAATGCTCATTCTATGGAAACCGACCTCAGCCCAGAGCCTCCTCATGGCGTAGCGGCTTAGGTAGCTGCTTCGTGAGGTGAATGTTCCAGATTTATTTCCGTTTAATTAATTGAATTTAATATAATTTGGCAAATCAAAAAAAAAAAAAACAGTCGGTATAATAGAATCGATTTTAGAGCCAGAGCAGAGCAGGAGAGCGCTCTCTTTCTTCTCAAGTTGCAAGTATCAAATATATTATAAAATGTGTATACTATATATGAATTTGATCTTCATGTGTCCTCCATTATTTATTATTTATTTAAATATTCTTTTTAACCCCCGACGCAAAAGGAGGGGTGTTATAAGTTTGAATGAAGCCTTTGTCTGTCTGTGGCATCGTAGCTCCAAGACGGCTGAACCTATTTCAAAGCGGTTTTTTTTGTTTCAAAAGCTGGTATTTGCGAGATGGTTCTTAGCCATGTTTGGTGGAAATCGGATATGCCGTTTCCAAGATCTTCAGATTTCATCAAAGCCTGTGTATGGATCTTGGCCTCTATTACAGCTAGAGAGTTTGAGCTCAAATGTTTATAAAGACAAGCCCCACCAAGGTTTCAGAAAAAAAAATTAATGAACAAAAAAAATATATAAATTGACTTTTAATCAAAATACCAAAAACCTGATTTTTTTTTTTTATTATAAATATTTTATTTTATAATAAAATCAGGATTTTTGTATGGGTTGTGTCGTCGTCGTCCCGCCCCAAAAATTTATTGTGCCGGTTTTTTTTTTTTAATTTTTAATTAAACTTTTTAATATTTTATTATCTCATGCCTATGTGATTGTATTCTAGGATTTAATTTCGGTTGTTATATTTATTTTGTAGGCTATTTTGTTGTACAAGATCGTATGACGTATCCAATTGTATACCATTTAACGGAAATAAGTATTATTATCCAAAGATGTTTATGGATGGTTTTATGATGTAGCTGGTTAAGCGGCTTTGATAAATAGAGAAATATGTTTATTAAAAAAATATATTAGGTACAGTTAGTTATTATGACCCTTGCCCGAGCTTCAACTACGAGGTCATATCGCCTACTACCAGAGCGCTCCTTCGTCACTCTGGTGGACATGAGCCCGATTCTACTGTGGGAGTCCTAAATTTTTATTCATCTAGGGCAGGGGTCTTTAACGAGTACCTCACATCATACAGTACAGGCTCGGAACCATCGCTTAATGTCCCATCCGAAGGACGCCATGCTTCGAACCCACGATCTTAAACTCAGTAAGCAAGCATGCATACCACTGAGCTACCGGCGACCTCGCAATGGCAACTTGACCGTCGGTCGGGTATCATAAATTTTCCTTTCTACTGTCATTCTGGTTAGAATTAGTCTAATTTTAATTTATTCTTATTTATTGTTTATGAGGTTTTTTTTTATAATAAATGTATAATAATATATCGAATTCTTAAAAAATATATATATAAAAAACAAGTTTTTTTTTTATAATAAATGTATAATAATATATCAAATTCTTAAAAAATATATATATAAAAAACAAGTTTTTTTTTTATAATAAATGTATAATAATATATCAAATTCTTAAAAAATATATATATAAAAAACAAGTTTTTTTTTTATAATAAATGTATAATAATATATCAAATTCTTAAAAAATATATATATAAAAAACAAGTTTTTTTTTTATAATAAATGTATAATAATATATCGAATTCTTAAAAAATATATATATAAAAAACAAGTTTTTTTTTTATAATAAATGTATAATAATATATCAAATTCTTAAAAAATATATATATAAAAAACAAGTTTTTTTTTTATAATAAATGTATAATAATATATCGAATTCTTAAAAAATATATATATAAAAAACAAGTTTTTTTTTAATAATAAATGTATAATAATATATCAAATTCTTAAAAAATATATATATAAAAAACAAGTTTTTTTTTTATAATAAATGTATAATAATATATCAAATTCTTAAAAAATATATATATAAAAAACAAGTTTTTTTTTTAAATAGAGCTTATATTTCAACTATATGAAGTAGAAAATAAACGTTTTCTTTCCGCAGGTGATCGATGTTAGGTGTGAATATAATTATATATTATATAATATAAATAATTAGATATTTTAAAAATAAATTCCGACATAATATAAGGTGTTGCAGAGAAAGTAGACAGATTAAAAAATATTTTTATTAATTACATTGCAGCCTTTTCCTTGATTTTGAGGTCATTTGTGCTGCAATGTAATTGAGAATAAGATTTATTTTAAAGGTCTCATGGTGGATACATTTTTATCATACATTTTATTATGAAAACGAAAATATATTTGTATACATGCAGTATTGGAACATGACTGTCATGTCATCATGTCTCTTTGACTAAAAATATCAGTGTGTCGTTCCTACAGGTTTCTCGAATCCTTACACATCGTTTAAGGGAGTTGGAAATTCTTGTACATGTACTGTTTTTTATTTGATCGGTCTGATTTTTTTTCTCTTTATTTACATATACCGTAGTGGTAAACAGTCTTAAAAATTGGCAAAAGAAGTTAAAACAGTTTATAAAATGGTACTTAACATTTTCTGCAGAGATATTGTGAAACACTTAATAGAAAATAATTTTTTTTTTTTTTTTTAATATTGTCTATTTCGCAAAATATATGGAAGTACTTTCGATATTCCTACCATATATTATATATTTTTGTGAAATGACAACATTTAAAAAAAAATGTTTTTCTTTTTGCACTGGACAAACTGACAGTTTAAACTGACGACTGAAATTCTGAGACAGATTTTGTGTAATAGAATATTTCAAAATTTAATTATTTTTTTGTTTGAAGTACCTATTTAGTTAGTTTTTATGACTCATGCCCGGGCTTTTAACTGCAGGGTCTTGAGCTCAGTAAGCAATCTAAATAATAATATAATAAAATAATCGTAATATAGATAAATTGGGAGATCCTAAGTCCAAGTAAGCGTTGTCTTATCAACCACCTTTCTACTACTGAAGATACAACTGGTCTCAAATCAAAGACATCTTCCTTGTATAAATTTATAGAATTCTTATTTTCTCAATTTTATTTTCATCTCTGTATGTAATCTGCCTCTGCGAGAAGACCCCGGGACCTGCTGTCTATATATGTGATGGAATGTAGAATTGTCAGCCTGTCTAACTAAAGAAAAAACACTGAGATAAGGAACTTGGCCTTATATTTCTTTACTTGGAGAAGCTTTTCAGTCATCTTCAAGTAGAAAAAGTTTATATGGGTTCTACATAGGTTTAGGTTTTACGACTCATGCCCGGGCTTTAACTACGAGGTCATATCGCCTACCACCAGAGCGCTCTTTCGTCACTCTGGTGGACATGAGTCCGACTCTACTATGGGAGTCCTAAATTTTGCCGACCCTAAATTTTTACTCACCTAGGGTAGGGGTCTTTAACGAGTACCTGACATCATACCATCATACAGGCTCGGGACCATCGCTTAACGTCCCATCCGAACTGCTGAACAATGATTCTACATATATATACATTTTATGAAAAATTTGATCATAAGGAATCATCGTTGATTTTATTTTCTGGGACCCCGTTCAATGCTTTTGAGATGCTTTATGGCCCGTATCATAGGTTAGGAAAATTGAACTCAAAGAACTTTATAATAACATCATTATTATATTATAGGTATGCGTACGTCGTTCGGCCTTCCGAACATCGTTGTTACCTTTTTCCCTATTATCCATTCCTGGGCAACGTCCTTGCAACGCTCTGATCTGGGTTTGTCTACTGTCAGGGTCATACTGTTGTCGTTTTCTTGGACTATAGGGGTAGGCAAGGTCGGACTGGCCAATTGGCGCACCGCAAAGCCCTCATCCCGACCCTCTCCCGGGGAAAGGGACTAAAATTGTATTTATTAATAAATGAAAAAAAAAAAATTGTTGATTTAGTCGGTTAGGAGCGAACAACTATGACGCTTGTTGGCGCTCGAGAATCGAGATGAGGCGCTGGCTGTCTGCGACCTCTAGTAGGCCTAGCTTTCGGCCAGCTGTCGTCCCCAGCGCAGGGTCAGACTGCTTTCTTTCTTCAACCCCCCATATATTCTTAAAATTTATCTATACAAATAATGTTGGAATGGCGTTTGTTTGTGTGTTTGCTCCAATTTCACTCCTAAACTGTTGATCGATTTTTTATGAAATTTTACGTGTAGCATTGTGGTATGTCTGCTTTGAATATAAGCTATGTCGCCATTAAAAATTTTGAATGAACGTTGATGTTTTGGAGGCCCTGAAAAATAAAATCAGGGCTAGCTCTTTAACGGTTGATCAGATTCTCAGAAAAGTTTATATATAATATTATAAACCCGGTTAAAACAAAAATTTGTGGTATATTCAAATTTTAAACGTGAGGGGGGGGGGGGAGGGGTTGTGGAGGAGCCCAAATTTCATTTATATGCACGAGTACAGTGTGATTCAGAAGGCAGGAAGCTCCACCCTAAGTATTTACCTTTGAACCAGTTGAGATAAAATCAAGGGACATCTTTCTTTCAAACTAGAGCCATAAGGAAGTTCTTCTTTAGCAATACTGTTTTTTTCAAGCAGATTGGGGCTTAACTGAAGTTACAGCCATCGTAAAGTCTTGAGTAGGATGATGGTCGTCCGATGTATGACTTTAATTGTATACTCCGTTGCGTTATGTAATTACCTCAAGCTGATTTCATGTGATGTCCGGATATGGTATAAAAACCTCCTTCTCCGCCCCCTTTCACCGTTAAAGTAAACAAAACAAAATATGCATATATATATTCGAACTCGTTTCGTCGAGTCCTTTGAAGTGATATACCACAATAACATGTTGTGAAAAATGCGGGGCTTCCTTCCAACAGCGCACCCACCCCAAATCAATTTTTTTGATGGTTCTCTGAAGTTAGTCATTATGACTCATACCCGGGCTTTAACTACGAGGTCATATCGTCTACTACCAGAGCGCTCTTTGATGTAACCGTGACTCTACTGTAGGATTACTAAATTTTGCCTACTTAGGTTTATACACCTAGAGTAGGGGTCTTTAACGAGTACCTGACATCGTACAGGTTCGGGACCATCACTTAACGTCCCATCTGAAGAACGGTATGCTCAAGGTTTTTTCACCTCTCAGATAAAAACCTAAAGGCTGCAGCCGGGTTTCGAACCCGCGATCTTGAGCTCAAGCAAACACGCATACCACTGAGCTACCGACGTTCTTTGAAATATTTACAGCCATGTTGGAATCACTCTTGGTTGGGACTAATATACACAATAATATAGATATGATCGGGAAACTCGTTTGAGGAACACCCAGAGGTCATCTCATGACTGCAATTCTAGCCTATCCTAAAGAGGGAGAAATGGACTTAAGCCATTAAGAATTTGAATGGTTCTTATCACTTTCAAAAAGGTCATAAATAACTTTAGAGTTGAGGTTTTATTTTTTGAATCTTCATAACCTTTTGACGCATGAAACGACCACTTCTCTGAAGGTTATCTACAAATTTCTTTCCCAAGCATTTCCAGGCAGTGTCGTTATTATACTTCAAGTTATGTAACCGGCCAAAAATGTTTTATGACCCTATGAATCGGATAATTAATATATATATATATATATAATTGTCGATGGATCATTGACTACGAACTTCCCCACCTCCAGTTATGTGTAAGATAATTATTACTTCTCTAGCTATACAGAGCATTCTTTGGAGCTCTTCTTCTTCGTATTGGTCTCATGTCAGATCTGAAAATTTGTTGGTTGGAAATTTAACAAGGATTTTTTTTTTTGTAGGGACCAATTTTTCTATATGATTAAACGTTTTCACCGAATCAAGCAAACATCTAAAAAGATTTGTCATTTTAAGACGGTTATTGGCGTGTATATCACAAACCGGCAATCAAAGAAGTGTATCTCGTCGGAGTCTTATGTAATTAAGACCAGTAGTAAATTGGTCTCAATTTTCCTCTGATTTTGGCCAAAATTTAATCATGTCTAAGCTTGGACATGCGACACATATATCTGAAATATGAAGTCCATAGCTACAATAGTTACTGAATTAGTGCGCCCACAAAGTTCAAATAACAATAATAATAATATTTTTTATTTTTTTTATTGTTTAAAGGGATGACCCCTTATACAATCGAGTCAGTGACCATTACATTTACAATATTAACGTAATAATGACACATATAAAAGAATACACATATAAAACAAGAATGACGTATATAAAGGAACCTTTAACAAACTAAATAAATAACATAAATTAAAAAAAATATATATAAATAAAATAAGTAATTACAAATTAATAATAATAATAATATAACATAGACAGTAAATATGGAGGGGGGATGTAGGTATTGAATATCAATATAATATGTAAGTTGATTATTATATTATTCGTTAACAATGAAGTTCAAATAACATTCTCAAGTATACACAGACTTCATTCGGAAAATGGTCACAATACAGTACAAAAATAATAATATTATACAGTAGATAAATAAAGTATATAATAAACATAGTGGACACATTTTTTAATTTAATTAAGATAATAATTTTTGATAACTAATAATAATTATAGATAATAATTTTCCGGAAGCGTATTTTTCACGAGGACATTTCGGGAAGTTCTTACGTCCCTTCCTCAGGTCACAAGAATGGTCACGAAATATTAAAATGAGAAAGAAAACAAAATAATATTAACATTTATAAAATATATATTTATATAAATGAAAAAAATAAATAGGAATAAATAAAATGGTAATAAAAATACATAAAAGAGAAAACAAGAAAAATAAATTAGTTTATAAATAATAAAAAATAATGATTAAAACGTAGGTTCGACAGACCTTAGAGAAGATATCTGTGGAGGAACTCAGCCAAAATAAATAAAAATAAGATTAAGTGTGTATTAATTAATACATTGACTGAAAGTTCGCCTATATGGAACCCTTCAATATGTGAACTGATCTCATCTCTGTTTTATATATATATATTTTCTTCTTCTTCAGGAAGAGTAATGATGAGATAGATTGTCTGTAAGAAGAACGGAACGGTAACAGATAGAAGGTAGCGATACTAGGTACTAGGGTGGGTAGTGTTTAACTGATGGTTTGTCTAGTGTCTAGTGGCTAGTGGCTAGGACAAGAAGACAGAAGACCCGGTAGTGGGGGGTACTTGTCTAGCTGTGGGCGCGCCTCTATCAGATCCTCCGCACGCCATCTTCCATACTTTTTCTGTATAGTGTCCCTCTATAATTGGTTCTAAGGCCCGTTGATTACGTTTTTGCTTTTCCTCCAAAACCGTTTGGGCTAATTATTAATACTTGACTCACATAGGGACTTCTGAATCTTACTAAATTTTGAGTCGATTGATTACATCCGCAGTTAGCCCCATCCCCAGAACCCTCTCTTCCCTTCGGTCGATCCCACTGAAAATTTATAGATGTCATCCTTATGGCGTTTTGAATTTACATATGAAATTTTATGTCAATTTATTCACTACAACGGCAGTTATTAGAGTTTTTGTTTGAAGCCTCCCCCTTGATCGCCCTCTTCCTTTGGGCCGAATTGGCTGAAAATTAATATGTGTCGTCCCTTTAGGATTCTGGACACCCATATAAAATTTAATGTCGGTACATTCATTCTATCGGGAGTTATGAAAGATATTTATCAAATAATGTTTTTGATCATGAAACACGATTTTTTTTATTATGGGGTTATTTTATTAAGAGAGAAAGCCCTTTTGACGTGAAAACGTATATTCTCTCGTGAAGCACAGTGATAGCCGGTCAAACTGTCTTGTGTTACAAAATACCGTCAGATTTCAATCGATAATAACTACGAGACTAATAATGCGATAACAACGGTTGAGGTCACGATGGATAGAGCATGTCTGTACGTGTTTGCTGTGCAGGGTTTGTTTTGCCTGTGACGTTATCGGGCTAGTGTGGGCGCCGGCGGATGATTGTTGCGAATTAGCGTTGTGTAAAATTAGAAATTAGTGTAGTGTTATAACGCGTTTAGATAGGACGTTGATTCGGGTGTCATTGTAAAGAGCTTGAGGAGCACTACTAGGACTCAAAGTGAAACAATAAAAATATCCCCCGAAATATATGTAAAAATCGGTATTAAATTGAAAATTGCAAAAAAATTAAACATGTCTCATATGAATTATAAATATGCGCGGAATTATAGAAAACGCAAATCAGAGGAAAGCTCGCATTAAAAGGAATTTAAAAAACCTAAAAAGTCTAGTGCCGAGCAAATGCAAGAGCTACGGCAGCATCGAAAAGAAAATGAAAAATGATTTTTTCCCGACCTTTACACGGAAAATCTACGGCGTGGACCTTGACTATGCATTAATATCGATTTCTTATTTTAATTTTTGGAATATGGGGGACGGAAAACATGAAATTCCTGTGAAAACGTAAAATTTCAGTTCGATTACTGAATTTATTACTTACTCGGGGGGAAGTAATAAAAAAAAATTGTATATACAAAACCCAAATATACAATTTCATTGCTTACAGTGTCAGAACATCAGAGTCCAACGTTTGGCTGAAAATATGTATATATTTAAATTAAATTACATTTCGCCTTTATATATTTTGTATTATTATTATAAAAGGAAATGTTATATTACCTGGTGTATATATGAGAAGAGCTTCTGGGTGAATTGAGAGGATTTGAGTTGAGCAAAGGGTAAATTGTTGAGGAGGCTTTGATATGTCACTGAATGGAGTGGGGAGGTTCATCGTGAATGTACATAATCCGGACTTTAGTTAATGTAAATTCACATCAGTTTGAGGACTTGAGGGGACTTCAATGAACTGTTACTTAATCACTTCACTTCTATTCACTTTATGAATAAGTCAGATTGAATCCAGAGAGATATCCTGGACTACACCGGTCTCTTCACAACTAAAATACTACCCCAGTCCCAGTTGACATAGACGATTAACCACCTGAGTAATTGGTGCAATTAAGCTGAGATTAACTATTTTACTTTGAACTCAAGAGATTAAACTTCACTCTTTGGGGGGGGATTTGGACAAAAGAAGAATAGCAGCCATATTGTACCTTCCTAAAATATAAATTGGGGATTTTATTTTAATGAGAGTCACTCAAGTTTCTAAAATTCAAATTTGTCATTGTCTTTGTAAATGCCCGTGCTTTAACTTTTAGGTCATATCGTCTACTTTCGTCGCTCAAGTGTACGATGAGCCCGCAGTAAGAGTCATAAATAGTGTTGAGCGAAGAGTTAGGGGTTGATTTGAGCCTAATGGATTTGGGGTTTTTCAATTATGCGCCAGTTACTTCAATTGATGTATAGCACTCATTCGGCCGATACAAATCAATTTTGAGGCCAGACAGGCGATCCTGTTTGTTTGAAAATTTAAAAAAGTTATTGTGTGTAACTGACATCGCTTAACGTCCCACCCGAATGACGGCGTCGTTAGTTATTGAGACTGATGCCCTTAACTACGAGGACTCTCCCATTTAGGGGTCCTAAATTATGTCTACCTAGGTTTATTCACCAAGGGTAGGGGTCTTTAACGAGTTCCTGACATCGTACAGGCTCGAGACCATCGCTTAACGTCCCTCCCGAATGACGGCGTCGTTAGTTATTGAGACTGATGCCCTTAACTACGAGGACTCTCCCATTTAGGGGTCCTAAATTTTGTCTACCTAGGTTTATTCACCAAGGGTAGGAGGGGTCTTTAACGAGTTCCTGACATCGTACAGGCTCGAGACCATCGTTTAACGTCCCTCCCGAATGACGGCGTCGTTAGTTATTGAGACTGATGCCCTTAACTACGAGGACTCTCCCATTTAGGGGTCCTAAATTTTGTCTACCTAGGTTTATTCACCAAGGGTAGGGGTCTTTAACGAGTTCCTGACATCGTACAGGCTCGAGACCATCGCTTAACGTCCCTCCCGAATGACGGCGTCGTTAGTTATTGAGACTGATGCCCTTAACTACGAGGACTCTCCCATTTATGAATCATAAATTTAGCCTACCCAGGTTTATTTATCTAGAATAAGGGTGACATCGTACAGGCTCGGAACCATCCCTTAATGTTCCATCTGAGCGTGTTACCCTTACGAATTACTCTTTATATTCTACTCTAATTCTAAGGTCGGAACAGGAAAATATTATAGATTTGGAGAGGAATCATCGGTGAATCACAGGCAATTTACTTCCCCAGTGCTTCCTGATCAATCAACTATTTGCTTTCCCTTTGAAACCAATTTATCGATTTGGCTGAAAGAAAATAGATTTCTTACTCAGGCACATCTGGATTCTACATACAATTTCGTGCCCCCTGTTTGGAAGTCCCATCTCCTCGGGCCGATTCTGCTGAAAATTGATTTGTGTCGTATTTATAGAGTTTTGGATTTACATATAACATTTCGTGTCGATATATTCGTTCTGTGCAGAGTTATCGTGTTTACACACATACTGTTTTTTTTTTTTTTGTTTTTTTTTAACTCGGAGGTGAATCACCGCATATGTACATCCCCAGTACGTATTAATTAATTGAGTTGTTCTCTTCCTTTTAACATTCGACTTTTTATCGACCGTTTGGGCTAGAAACCAATATGTGCGACTTACTTCTGAGTCTACTAAATTTTGTGTCGATACATTCATTACACCGACAATTATTAGTGTTTTGTGTTAAGCCTCCTCCTAATCATCCTTGCCCCGTGGTCGATTTGGCTGAAAATAGGTCTTTTGGGATTCTGAATACACATATAAATTTTCGTGTCGATATATTCATTCTATCGGGAGTTATTAGTATTATTAGTTTGATACACACATAGACAGACATATTTTTGTATTTTAAATTTTCAATCAGTGGGTTCCGGTGTAAACTCAACATCGATATTCTGATCGATTCATAACTTCCTCGGTACTTCATTTACACGGGAAAGAAAAAAAATGGGTTAGTATTGAATTCCTTTTGTCGTTAAGGAATAAGGCAAAAAATTGAACAATATTCAAAAAAGAATCCGTACATGTAAGTTAGTGTTGGGGTAACCGTATCCGCGGCTTGCGGTACTCTCGTCCTGCGTCCTGTTTGCGGTTTCCGCACCCCCCCCCCCCCCCCCTCCCACCTTCCGATCCTTACCACTTCCTACTTTTTCCACTATATTATTTTTAAAACGCCTCGACCGTCGGGCACCCTGCCTAAAATCCACCCTCTCCTATGAACAGTATATTTGATACAAACCGTTGGTTTTCCACATCCTCTCTGGCACAACGGAAGGAAAGACGTCCCCTTCTTCTTCCGCCCAGGAAGTGGTGTCTCTCAAGGACAACCTACTTAAAAAGACTCTCAGACCAACGGGAAAAATACTGTTGACAATAAAACTGCCCCGAAACATTGTACATTGTACAAAGTGTCCCTTTTTTAAATGGCCGCAATTTTAAATTTTTTCGAAATTGGAATATTTCAAGGTAAGCATTTTTTTGTAGTTTTAGTCTCCATATTTCCAGTATTTTTGATTATACCTTTAAATCGATTTTTACTTTTTCAGCTATAGTAAGAATATAATCGATCAGAAATTTTATGTTGAATATTACACCGGAATTTCAAGTTTTCCGACCCCTTGATCCCAAAAATGGGGAAAAAATGTCTGACTTTGTGTGTCTGTGAACACAATAACTCCGGATAGAGTGAATGTATCGAAAGAAATTTTGTGGCTGGAAGAAGAATGTAGTTTATGAAAGTTTTTTTTTTGTATCGGTAGAACCTGAATATCTCGGTTTCTATTGGTCATAGAATTTTGAAAGAGAGTTGACTGGAAAGCTAGTGAGTGGCCTCTTCCTTCTAACGGCATCATTGACTCAGGACGTACAAAAATCTTGGATTGTAATTAGACTAACGGTCGTGAAGAGACAGAGAGCATGGAGGAGACACATGTTATCTAGGAGTATGTACCATGTAACTGTGGTCATATCTCTGGCGATCTCCTTGAAAGGTGGCGACCCTGGTAGAAAGTGGCAACCCTCTTTGCTAGTCTCAACTTGCTTAGTCCCATTCCAGTCACAGATACAGTCTCCAGATCTCCATGATCAGACTGATGATCTTTCATTTCCAGTCCGGATACCGTCCTACTCCACAAGAGACCCTTTGATCGTGGAAACCTGTATTCTTGATCCAACTCTTCTTTATCCTGTCCAGTTTTCCTTGTTGGATGACTTATGATCTTTCATTTCCAGTCGGGATACCATCCTACTCCACAAGAGACCCTTTGATCGTGGAAACCTGTGTTCTTGCTCCAACGCTTTTTTATTCTGTCCAGTTTTCCTCGGTCAATGACTGATGCTCTTTCATTTCCAGTCTGGATACCGTCCTACTCCACAAGAGACCCTTTGATCGTGTAAACCTGTGTTCTTGCTCCAACTCTTCTTTATCCTGTCCGGTTTTCCTCGGTGAATGACTAATGATCTTTCATTTCCAGTCTGGATACCATCCTACTCCACAAGAGACCCTTTGATCGTGGAAACCTGTGTTCTTGCTCCAACGCTTCTTTATTCTGTCCAGTTTTCCTCGGTGAATGACTGATGCTCTTTCATTTCCAGTCTGGATACCGTCCTACTCCACAAGAGACCCTTTGATCGTGTAAACCTGTGTTCTTGCTCCAACTCTTCTTTATCCTGTCCGGTTTTCCTCGGTGAATGACTGATGATCTTTCATTTCCAGTCTGGATACCATCCTACTCCACAAGAGACCCTTTGATCGTGGAAACCTGTGTTCTTGCTCCAACGCTTCTTTATCCTGTCCAGTTTTCCTCGGTGAATGACTGATGATCTTTCATTTCTAGTCGGGATACCGTCCTACTCCACAAGAGACCCTTTGATCGTGGAAACCTGTGTTCTTGCTCCAACTCTTCTTTATCCTGTCCAGTTTTCCTCGGTGAATGACTGATGATCCTTCATCGCTCTGATTCTATATAATTGAATGTTTATTCTGACCTGGTTCCCCTAAATGATGCATCGCCCGATCACCTCTCATATATTAACATATTCTCGGTCCTTCACCGTTACATCTCTTCATCACCTTATCACTTACTCTCTTCATCAGATCAATCCAGTTCAACAATTTTTACAACCTCTTTGTCTTTCCTCTCTCCATTTATCTTTCTTTTTTCTTTTTTTACACGATTATTAAAAGTAGTATTGTAATCGTAATTTAATAAGAAACATTTTTGGTAAGAACCAATTGTTCGATGGGACTAACAGTTTTCGGGTAAATTAAGGAAACATCTGAAAATATATGTTTCAAAACGACATTTCAGGACGGTTTTTGGCATTTATCTTGGATTAATCGCACGATCATCACACTTTCTTATATTATAGGTAAATTGTGTGTATAAGAAAGTAAAAAGTAAAAAAAACTAGACTTTGTGACTTCATATCGAATGGCCTTGTAAGTACGCGAAAAAAATATTTACGCTGAAAAATCTAGTGGCGGCCCTGACGACACCATAGTATTAAAAACCCTAAAAATAAAGTATTTGTGGCCAAAACGGGTTGGGATTATAATAACTAACTCGATTATAATACTGTTAGCATATTACGACGTCATATGGTTTGGCTAGTTTCTATTTTGCATTCTAGTATTTTTGCATAAACCCCTCTACAATTGGAAGCCACTGTGGAAATAATTGCATAGATATTTAATGCCGAAGGGGAAGTAATTGCTCTATTGTTCTATTATGTGTAAAATAGTTGTTGAGTTCTATAGTCTAATTAAAAGATTTGAGTGTGCCTAGAAAAAAAATAACTAAAAATTCTTTATTTTAAGCATTTATTTATTACAATCGGGATACCCGGCGTTGCCAGGTTATTAACATATAGGGCGCCGGTAGCTCTAAGGTAGCGTGTTAACCTACTGAGCTCAAGATCGCGGGTTCGAAACCCGGAAGTGAAAAAACCGTTGAGCACCCCGTCCTTCAGATGGAACGTTTAAGCGATGGTTCCCAGCCTTTACGATATCAGGTACTCGTTAAAAACTCTTGTTCTATGTAAATAAAAATTTATGGTAGGCAAAATCTTATAGTAGAGTCTGGCCCATGTCCACCAGAGTGACGAAAGAGTGCTCTGTTAGTAGGCGATATAACCTCATAGTTAAAGCCCGCGCATGAGTCACAATAACTAACCTAAGTTGGCACATATTTCAAATTGATTACTATAATCGTCTTTGAGCCACAAAGTTCCAATCACAGACAGACAGAGAGACAGAGGCTCAGACATCATCGCGAATATGGTAAAATATATACTTGAAACATGAAAACTCGATCTCGGTTTTTCGTATGCTTACTTCATTTACTAAAGAAAGTAAAAAAAAAAAAAATCTTTAATTAAAAACTTATTTATTATTGATTTATTTTTAATGTGAGTTGAACTTAACGTAGGTGTAATGTAATTTATGTGCAGTGAGAGTCACGATTTACAAATAGTAAAAGTCTTGTAGGTGGTACCTTCATAAGAAAAGTACATTTGATGAGCCTTGGAAGGTTGGCAGCGGTACCAAGTGAGGAACTGACGAGACACAGGCAGCTTGTCAGCCGGCCAACCATGGTGTCAAGAGCCCCATTAAACAGAAACCATAAAATATATATATTTACATATAATGGAAAGAGTAGGACTGAAGAAAATATATATTGTGGCCATAACAGGACATTCTTACACCAACCATGTTTTTACACTCTCCTCCACCTCTCCGTTTTATTTTATTTTCCCATATTCCCTAAATTATTCTATCATAATAGATAGTATAGGTACCTATTTTGTTCATTTATTTATTTTTTATTTACTTTTGCTGTTTAGCCTCTACTCTAATTTTAATTCAACCTTCATTCTCTTCATTGTATTATGCTTTGTCGATTTTTAATAATTTATTTTATCTTCTTTATATTTATAAAGATTCTTTATTATGTACATTCTTCTATTTATATAGATACATTTATTTCTTCATGCTGTTCATATTAATTTTTTATTTATTATTATCTAGTTTTTCTCCACTGTAGCACTAATTTATTTATGTTTGTATTTATTTATTTGTACGGCATAAAAACTTTATTGCCTATTTTTAAAAAATATTATTTATTTTATTATTATATTCTGATATAATTATATAACTTTTTTATCTACACGTAATGATGTAAAATTAAACTTTAGGAATAACAATAATATATTGTTTAATAAAACAGAAGAGAATATTTAAAAAATAAAATCACGAACAAGAAAAAAACTCGTCGGTGAATCACCGGCTATGTACCTCCCCAGCACGAAATAATTAATTAGGTTTTCGCTCTCCCTCCAAAGCCAATCAACCGTTTGGGCTAAAACTCAATATTTGACTTACATAGTGGCCATTGATTGATTATATTTTATTGAGATTTTTGAGTCGAGCCTCCCTTTGATCCTCTCCTTCCCTTTGACCAATTTGGCTGAAAATCAATAGGTGTCGGTACATCCATTCTATAAGGACACACAGAAATTTTTTTTTTTTATTTTTTAGAATCAGGAGGTTGGAAAACATGAAATTCCATTGAAAAGTCCGCATCGAATTTCTGTCCAATTACATAACTTCCCCCATACCTCCGTATGGGAAAGTAGAAAATGCGAACAAAAAATATAAATAAAATATTTTCAGAAAATAAAATGAAACATAATAAAAAAAATTGACAAGTGAAGTTGAAAATAATTCTGAAAGTAAAAAAAAAAGTTGAGAGGTGGAACTCCTTAAATCGGCTCTTCTCTGGCTGGGTAAGTTACCTTTTTTTTATTTGTTCGCCAAGTTTTTCATTTGGTCTCTCATATATGGAGGGACGGAAACAAAAAAACTACATGGTCTGTGGCAAGGCGAGTCCTTCGTGTTCACCTCAGCTCCTGTCTTGAATTTAAATCATCGCAATTACGTAATGCCTCTCCAGTCTTCTTGTGTCTTCATGTTGAATTTGCTCCTATTATATACGTATATTTTTTTTTCACACAAGAATTTCTCAATTATTTGAAAGTGGGATGAATCAGGGGCTATGTACATCCTCAAGAGGAATTAATCAATGTCCGAATACATTTCTGCTATCTGAAGCCAATAAAATAAATAATAAAAAACTTGTTTTACTTTTATATTGTCCAATTCCACAAATATATAGATATATTTTTTTTTTTGGGTGCTCCTGACGGTCCACCCTATTGCGTTGGGGAACGGGTAACCTTGTTCGGCTGTGGACCGAAATTATACCTAAAGTTTACCAGTTTCAGCTTGCGCCATTGTCAGCAGAAAGCTCAAAAGTGACATTTAAGTTTACTACAACCTAGTAACTCAAATCACGTTACGTGACTCACTGACGAGTTTAAAAAAAAGAGAGGAGCGTTGCCCAAGGTTCCCAAAATATAATCAATCCCTATTGTAAAGTTCCGTGCAGCTCTGACCTGCTAATATTTTATATTTGTATTTAGGTTTGGAAACTGAAACTTTAGGGGGGGGGGGGGGGGGGGTGAGAGGGGGGCGTTTAGACGGAGGTTGTATGTTTTATTCAGGAGGGCCCGGCTCTATAATTTGGAAGAGGTCCGAAGTCTGGATAACAAGGAGCTGGTTCGGCCTCTCCAAACCAAAATACCTGGAGACTGGCTACTACTGTCCATCCCAACCGAGTATTAACCTACATCCCTCCCAGCTGAACAACCAAACGAATAGCATCTGAAGAGGTCCGAAGTCTGGATAACAAGGAGCTGGTTCGGCCTCTCCAAACCAAAATACCTGGAGACTGGCTACTACTGTCCATCCCAACCGAGTATTAACCTACATCCCTCCCAGCTGAACAACCAAACGAATAGCATCTGAAGAGGTCCGAAGTCTGGATAACAAGGAGCTGGTTCGGCCTCTCCAAACCAAAATACCTGGAGACTGGCTACTACTGTCCATCCCAACCGAGTATTAACCTACATCCCTCCCAGCTGAACAACCAAACGAATAGTATCTGAAGAGGTCCGAAGTCTGGATAACAAGGAGCTGGTTCGGCCTCTCCAAACCAAAATACCTGGAGACTGGCTACTACTGTCCATCCCACCGAGTATTAACCTACATCCCTCCCAGCTGAACAACCAAACGAATAGTATCTGAAGAGGTCCGAAGTCTGGATAACAAGGAGCTGGTTCGGCATCTCCAAACCAAAATACCTGGAGACTGGCTACTACTGTCCATCCCACCGAGTATTAACCTACATCCCTCCCAGCTGAACAACCAAACGAATAGTATCTGAAGAGGTCCGAAGTCTGGATAACAAGGAGCTGGTTCGGCATCTCCAAACCAAAATACCTGGAGACTGGCTACTACTGTCCATCCCAACCGAGTATTAACCTACATCCCTCCCAGCTGAACAACCAAACGAATAGCATCTGAAGAGGTCCGAAGTCTGGATAACAAGGAGCTGGTTCGGCCTCTCCAAACCAAAATACCTGGAGATCGGCTACTGCTGTCCATCCCAACCGAGTATTAACCTACATCCCTCCCAGCTGAACAACCAAACGAATAGCATCTGAAGAGGTCCGAAGTCTGGATAACAAGGAGCTGGTTCGGCCTCTCCAAACCAAAATACCTGGAGACTGGCTACTGCTGTCCATCCCAACCGAGTATTAACCTACATCCCTCCCAGCTGAACAACCAAACGAATAGCATCTGAAGAGGTCCGAACGAAACGAATGGCATCTGTAAGATATGCGCCTGCTTCCTGGAAGGAAAATAAATCTTCGGCGAATCACCGGCATTATAATATAATATAAGGAGATATTATCTCCTTACCACGAATTAATCAATTAATTTTTCGCTCTCCATCAAAAACCAATCGACCGTTTGGGCTAAAAATGAATAGTTGACTTTTAGAGTGGCTTCTGAAACTCATGAATGTTTTGTCGATACGTTCATTACATCGGAAGTTATCGGTCTTTTTTGTGTTAACCGTCCCTACTTTTGGCCGACCGATAAACGTCAACAAGTGTCGTCCTTAAAGGGTTTTGGGGTTCTCTGAATAGGCATATAAAATTATCGATATGTTCATTCTATCGGGTTATCATGTTCACAGACACATAAATAGGAAATTTTTATTTTATTTTTGGAATCAGGGGATTGGAAAACATGAAAGTCTGTTGAAAACTCAACCATGAATTTCTGACCGATTACAGGTTGGGAGAGAGGAAACTTAGTTTATTACTAATCATGGGGGTCAGGATGTGCAATGCTTGTGATTAATCGACGCCATTTTTAAAATCAGGGAGTTATAGAATGTCAAGTGAAAACTTAATACAGTATTGTTAAACGATTTCAAAACTTCCCTTATAGCTACAGTAGGTTTGGAAATTATGAGGTAATTAAAATAAGAGGGATACAGTTTAGTGGTTGTCAGGCCTGACACCAGTGTCTGGTTGGACAATGGATAGGGGGATAAGAATGGATACGAAGAAGGAGAGCTCTGGAGAGGCAGTAATTGTCATCTCTCTTTGTAGAGGGCAGACCAGGAGCTGTCTGGAGGCTGACGAGTCAAGAATCGAACAACAAAGAAACGTGAAACCTTCCTCCTAGCTACCAGCCAGCGTCAGGCATCAGGACGTCCACCAATCCCAGCCTCCAGGCGTCAGGTCGTCTACACAACCAGAGCAAACTGTAGACTTCATGCCGTCTTGTAAAGTGTGGAGGGTCGACTGAGAGTTGTCCGAATGCTGGCGAGTCAAAAATCAAACAATAAGGAAACGTGAAACATTCCTCCTAGCTTCCAGCCAGTGTAAAGGCATCAGGACGTCCACCAACTCCAGTCTCCAGATGTCAGGTCGTCTACCAACAAAACCAGGGCAAAATGTTGCAAAGAGCACTAAAACAATGGATGTACAAGTTCGACGTACGACTACGTGTTCTTATCCCAAAACCCAATTAAAATGTTCCTTTTTTTTTTGTTTGTAGAGAGGAAGTCCCTTAAGATGTTATCCCATTCATTAGAGACCACTATGTCTTCCGTAGACATGTGGTATAAGGGTAGTTATGTAATAAGTCTAACATTTGATGAATGTTCCCTGCAACTTCACATCCTCTGAACATAAGAATGATAAAAAAAATGTCCCTCATATATACCATTATACTCGTATTATACATACCACAATAATGCCTGTTTGAAATGATGGAGATATGAACTTTCTAGGAAGGAGATGGAAAGGGGGAGGAAGTCGTGAAAGAGAAAGAAGAGATCTGTAAGGACGTAGTGAGAATAAGAAAGTCATGTCATACTTAGGGTATTGTCAAATCGAAAGTTGGTGCAGTTTAGCGTTTACTTAGTAAATCGGGTGGGGGTGGTGGAGTCAAGTCCAAATAAGAGTTAAATCCATCCTCCCCTCTCCATCTTAGCCCCTTCCTAGAGGGTTGAGATGGTGGAGTTAGTGAGAATAAGAAAGTCATGTCATATTTAGGGTATTGTCAAATCGAAAGTTGGTGCAGTTTAGCGTTTACTTAGTAAATCGGGTGGGGGTGGTGGAGTCAAGTCCAAATAAGAGTTAAATCCATCCTCCCCTCTCCATCTTAGCCCCTTCCTAGAGGGTTGAGATGGTGGAGTCAAGTCCAAATAGGAGTTAATCCATCCTTCCCTCTCCATCTTAGCCCCTTCCTAGAGGGTTGAGATGGTGGAGTCAAGTCCAAATAGGAGTTAAATCCATCCTTCCCTTTCCATCTTAGCCCCTTCCTAGAGGGTTGAGATGGTGGAGTCAAGTCCAAATGGAGTTAAATCCATCCTCCCCACTCCATCTTAGCCCCTTCCTAGAGGATTGAGATCGTGGAACGTCCAAATAATCTAATAAATTACATAAATAATTTTTCGGTTTCGCCAACACAAAGTTCAAAAGTGAAGTCAATTTTTTCAAGTCCTTTGTTTTTCTTTATTTTATTAGCTTTCCACTATATCGACACAGATCGCAGAAACGTATTCTCCCGTAAATTCGTGTATCCATGAATTAAAACCTCCCTTCACATTGCTAATGATATGGCACGTACTAATGCATTGTAAAAAACAATAACAAATAAAAATATTTACATAATCAGCCATTATGTTTAATGCCCGGCGTTTATCGACGAGATCATGTCGCCTACTACCAGAGCGCTCTGGTGGACATGAGCCTGACTCTACTATGTAAGTTCTAAATTTTACCTACCTTAAATTGGGTCTTTAAGGAATACCTCACATTACACAGACTCGGGACCATCCGCTTAACCTATTCGAGGGACGGCGTGCTCAAGTATCTCTTACCTTTCCCAGATAAAACCAATAAAACCTGGTTTCGAACCCGCGATTTTGAGTACAATAGGCAAGCACGCTACCTCTGTTTGTTTTAGAAGCTATTAAAATAGATTCTATAAGATATCAAATAAAAGGCCTTAATAAAGAATATAGATAGGGAACTCTAACCAGACAGACGACACCCCCCTCACGATTCTGTTTTTTGCTCTTTCCTGTAAGGTAAGTCCCTATCTTTTATTATCTCTTTTTTGAATAATGTAAAATTCATAAGGACATCAAATTGATAGAAAAAGTAAATTATTTTCTATCGTGAATTACTTTCTAGGTTTTTATGTTATGTTCCTGGTTCAAGTTATATCCAAACGCGTTAGCTGGGGGAAATTGAACAGATTTCAAAGATCATAAAATAAGGTATTATAGTGAACTTTGTGCGAGAGAAATAACATTATTATTATTTTTTCTTATTACTTCTCCTGCTGTACGAAGTATAGGAGAAGTTATGTAATCGGTAAAAAATTCGATTCGGAGTTTTCAACGGAATTTCATGTTTTCCGACTACATATTCTGTTTGTCTGCGTGTCTGTCAATACGATAACTCCCGATAGAAAGAATATATCGGCACGGAAGTTTATATGTGAATCCAAAATCCTCTAACGACGACACCTATTGTTTTTCAGTCAAATCGACCAAAGGCGAAGGGGGATTTGGGGTTGCTTCACATAAAAAGATGTATAACATCCGATAGAATGAATGTAACGACACGAAATTTTATATGTGTGACCAAAAACCCATAAGGACAACACCTATCGATATTCAGCCAAATCGGCCGAAGGAAAGGGGGGGGGGATTAGGGGAGAGGCTTAACTCAAAAACTCTAATAACTGCCGTTGTAATGAATGTATCGATACAAAATTTCATATCTGAATTCATAAGCCCATAAGGACAACACTAAATAATTTACAACAGAATCGAAAGAAAGGTTTACGATTACATAACCTCTATATTTCGTATTGCTGGGGGGGTAGAAACCCTTACCTGTCTGTGTCTGTCAACACGATAACTCTCAATAGAATGAATAAATCGACACGAAATTATATTTTCCTATCCTAACCCAATAAGAATAAGAATAAATTATAAAAATAATAATAAATATATTTCCATTAAATTTATTTACATGGTATGTAATAGGATACGTCAAAAGAATTTATACATTAAGATATAGATTTATAACTACTTGAGTCTAACACACCTATGATTAGTAGTAATAACAAAACTATTTAAAAAAGTAAAATGAAATTAATAAAAACTGAACAAATAAATACTTAAAAATATATGAGTATATAAACAAATTAATACAAGATACGTTTATAATAAGTAGAGACATTTTTCAATTTAATAAAAATTAAGATAACAATTTTCCAAAAAAAACTTTTCGGAAGTGTCTTTATCCCACCGATGTTTCGGGACGTTCTTACGTCCCATCATCAGGTCCCAATGTGCGATATAAAAAAAAACAAAAAAACAATGTAACTATAACAATATATGAAAAAAAAAAATATATATATATATTAATCAATTTTAAATGAATAAATATAAAAAAAATGAATAAATAAAACAATAAGGTACATTCAACTGACCTTTAAGGTGTGGAGGAAGTCTTGCTTTGTATCAAATAATTAATAAATAAAACAATAAGGTACATTCAACTGACCTTTAAGGAAGGAGGAAGTCTTGCTTTGTATCAAATAATTAATAAATAAAACAATAAGGTACATTCAACTGACCTTTAAGGAAGGAGGAAGTCTTGCTTTGTATCAAATAATTAATAAATAAAACAATAAGGTACATTCAACTGACCTTTAAGGTGTGGAGGAAGTCTTGCTTTGTATCAAATAATTAATAAATAAAACAATAAGGTACATTCAACTGACCTTTAAGGAAGGAGGAAGTCTTGCTTTGTATCAAATAATGTTTTTTTGGATATGAAACACGATTTTTTTTTATTGTGATTATTTTATTCTTTTTGAACAGTGAGAATACAATTCCGTTTCCGTGTAAAGGGTTTCCTCTAAGATAAACATTTTTAGTTGAAATTAAAATTTTTTTTATTGTATTTATTCACTTCAAGAAGTGGTGAAGGACATTAAATAAATTAATTCCTTTATGAGTTATACTTTTTTTCAAAAAGAGAAGAGCAATGTTTAGTTTAATCAATATGAATGACAGCGGTCGATTTTCGGCGAAATTTTTCAAAGAGAAGGGTCGGAGGAGGAGGCTTAACTCACAGGCTGTCATTGTAATTATTCACTATGAGTAGGGATATATCGATACAAGTAAAGTATCGATACTTTTATCCGATACAAGTACTTTTGGTGCCTATCGATACTTGTCTTTCGAAACCAAGTAGGTTTTCATCGTTTAGAGAGCGACTTGCCCGAATGTGGGTAGAAAAGGTGACACTTACCAGAAAACATCTGTCGCCAGGGTCGCTGCGGTTTTTGACAATAGGAAATAACAAAATGGCCTCCGGAAGTTGTGTGACGAATATTTGGGTTTAACGTCTTTCCCAATTGGGGCAGAAAGGACGAACTCTTTCGGAGGATTAGTTTCCTGTGACATGGATAACCACTCGGAAGGTTACACAATTAAACCTCATCTCATTGAATATCATACAAGTGCCTCGTCAATTTCATTGACGTAGCTCAACCAGTAACCATATCTTGAACTTAATGACCTAAATTGTATTAGAAGTTACAAAAGAAATATTTTATGTTAATTTTTACATATTATTTAGGTTAGGTTAGGTTTTATGACTCATACCCAGGCTTTAACTACAAGGTCATATCGCCTACTACCAGAGCGCACTTTCGTCACTCTGGTGGACATGAGCCCGACTCTACTGTGGGAGTCCTAAATTTTGCCTACCCTAACATTTTTATTCACCTAGGGCATGGGTCTTTAACGAGTACCTGACATCGTACAGGCTCGGGACCATCGCTTAACGTCCCATACGAAGAACGGCGTGCTTACGTTTATTTTAACTTCCAGATTGGTGATTCATTAACGATTTTTTTTTATAAAACAATTTCAGATTTGTTCTTTATTTCCCTCAAATATATGGTCACCAGTATTTATGCACGAAGAATATTCCATATTGGCAGGTATATTCAAGGAGAAAGGGGCGTACATTTAAAATATATTCAAATTTATTTCTTAAATACAGAATACATTTGAAATGAATTCACTTTTGTCTATTTACATTTCTAAGTAATTTTACAGTAGGTTGACTGTATTTTCTACTCTCTTGTATTTTCTTTAACTTTTTGCCCTTGTCGGCTTCTCTGCCCCCCCCCCACCCCCACCGCCCCCCCCCCGTTCCAACTCAAATTTTCTTACGCATCGTAGCGTTTTTCCACTTCTTGAATATTTCATTTTCATAACCTTGGGTGAATATTATAATAATGAACGCGTTTTAAACACCGAAGAAAGATGACAACAAAAAACACTGTTATTCATTCTTAAAATAAAAATCCTTCATTTTATCATTTGACGTTTATTCTGTATAATTTGTATTAACATCAAGAGTAAAATATATTTTCTTTTCAAAAAATGAAAGTATCGCTGGTTGATGGTAGAATCACCACGTCCTTGTATCTAGATGATCGTAATTCTATGTTCCCGACTAAATGATCGTAATTCAACGTCCCCGTCTAAATGGTCGTATGTTCTCGTCTCCGTCTAAATGGTCGTACGTTCTCGTACCCGTCTAAATGGTCGTACGTTCTCGTCCCCCTCTGAATGGCCGTACTTCCACGTCTCCATTTAAATAATCGTAATTCCATGTCCCCGTCTAAATGATCGTAATTCCACGTTCCCGACTAAGTAATCGTAATTCCACGTTCCCGACTAAATAAACACAATTCCACGTTCCCGACTAAATGCTCGTACTTTCACGTTCTCATTTAAATGGTCGTATTTCCACGTCCCTGTCTGAATGGCCGTACTTCCACGTTGCCGTCTAAATAATCGTAATTCCACGTTCCTGACAAAAATATCGTAATTTCACGTTCCCGTCTAAATGGTCGTACTTCCACGTCCCATTCTAAATGATCGTGATAACACGTTCCCGACTAATTAAACATAATCCACATTCCCGAATAAATGATTGTAATTCCAAGTCCCCGTCTTTTGCTCCCGCCAGGAGCCACCAACCTCCTGAACACACTGGGTGGCTGGTCTCCGTCACCAGCTGCCGCAGGTCCAGTCCAAGATATAATTCGGTCCCGCGAAAGGCTGGCCTGTTCGTACAGCGTTCAAGTATTATTGAAGTCTGCTGCACCTATCCCCGTCGACGTCTGGGAAGTATGCGTACCTATTCGGCCATCGATATCTAGAGGACCGAAATTAGCAATTAAAAAAAAAACATTGATTACTATTTGGGTAATAATTACCCTGTTTACCCTTCTCGTACCTACGCCCTTGACGTAGGAAGTGAAAAGATAAGGTGTGGTTGTGGTTCTGTAGGCAGGTATTTAGTAATGTAAGTTTAAAGAGGCGGTAATCGTCAATCATTGTTTTTTAACGGTACCTTAGAATTAACACCTCTAATCTATGTAGTTAATTTATGATGATAAGATAGGAAGGTACGTGGTCCACCCACACTAGCCGCTGACCACCTCTTGCATTCCTAATGCAGCCTCCCATCTTCGGAGTGCCTCTATGGAGAGTCTCCCCATACCTCATACCAACTTCCTACCTTCAGGTAGCGGTACTGTTTAACTTCCTCAGCTGTACACAGTGTATAGGGGAAGTTATCCAATCTGTCGCACATTTAATGTTCAGTTTTCAACGGAATTTCATGTTTTCCGATTCTCTGATTCCAAAAATTAGTCGGTGAATCATTGGCTATGTACTTCTCCAGCTCGAATTAACTAAGTTTTCTCTTTTCCTCTAACGATTTGATTGAAAATCAATAGCTGCCTTCTTATTCAGGGACTTCTGAATCATCTCACTGAAATTCCTGCCGATACATTTATTATATCGGTAGTTATAGGAATCCTAATCCCCTTTCCCCGATTCGGCTGAAAGTCAATGGATTTAGTCCCCCATTCTGGGTAGTACATATGAAAATTTTCGTGTTGATGTACATACACAGATTTTTTTTTTTTTTTTTTCTTTATAAAGAGATATTTACAACTGTACAGAAACATTCTGCAGCCCAGCTCGGAATCTTGACATTACCATCAATATGAAGTCTCGAACTTCGGTAAGCAGCTTGAGACGTGACTAGAGTCTGGTGACTAGGAGCACTCCTAGATACTTCACTGCCTCCTGTGTTGGTGTCTTGGAGCACTCCTAGATATCTCACTGCCTCCTGTGTTGGTGTTATGGAGCACTCCTAGATACCTCACTGCCTCCTGTGTTGGTGTTACGGAGCACTCCTAGATATCGCACTGCCTCCTGTGTTGGTGTTATGGAGCACTCCTAGATACCTCACTGCCTCCTGCGTTGGTGTCATGGAGCACTCCTAGATACCTCACTGCCTCCTGTATTGGTGTCTAGGAGCACTCCTAGATACCTCACTGCCTCCTGTATTGGTGTCTAGGAGCACTCCTATAGATACTGCCTCCTGTATTGGTGTCTAGGAGCACTCCTAGATACCTCACTGCCTCCTGTATTGGAGTCTAGGAGCACTCCTATAGATACTGCCTCCTGTATGTCTAGGAGCACTCCTAGATTACCTCACTGCCTCCTCTATTGGTCAAAACCTTAATAACTGTCCATGTAACGAATCTATCAACACGAAATTTACTTTGAGGATTGACTAGTCCCTGAATAAGACCCTTACCTATTTCCAACCAGATCGGTCGATTGGTTTCTGAGGGAGCATCAACTATATTTTTTTTTCTTTAAAAAAAGTAATAAAATTGCTGAGCTAGTGCCCTCTTGGCCAGTTTTTCTGTGTTTTGTGTAGCGAGAGCCGTGGGACTGAACGAGAAGTCTGTTCATATTTTGCATCCACACTGTCAATATGCTAATTTCGAACTTTACAGCTGCCTATAACGTTGTTGCTTCACTACAACTCTTCTTGCTTCGCTCCCCCCCCTCCTATCTATGATGGTTTATGTGCAGTTCGTGTGTCGAAACATGAAATGATGCCCTTTTGTTCCTCTAAACATGTAAATATTATAATTCAAACACCTTTTTTTTTTTTTTTTTTTTTCTTAATATAAATAGTGATTTCCATTTTGTTTGTTCGAATTTATATAGAAAACGCGTTGAGCGTTGTGTAGGAGGTTCTGAATTTACAATAATATATTTCAAATCAGTTATATTTTTCTTTCATTTATTACTTCCCCAGCCATACTAAGTATAGGGGAAGTTATGTAATCGGTCAGCAAACAATGTTGGGTGTCTGTAAACCCGATAACTCCCAATAGAGTGAATGTATCGACACGACTTGTTATAGGTATCCAGAACTTCAGAACGATGACATATTTTTGGAGTCAAGATAACATTAAATTTCGGTGAAAACACAAAATCGAATTTCTGACCGTTTTCATACCTTCCCCTATACTTCGTATAGCTGGATAAGTCCAATAAATAAAATGCTGTTGGTGGGTAGGTTTCATTGTAACCCACTTAACTAAAGTCTCTCCTAAATTGTTTCACAGGCTGAAAGGGTGAACAAAAAACCAAAACATCTGATGGACCTTTAAAAAAAAATATATGTGAATCACCCGCGAGGTACTTCCCCACCACGAAAGAATGAAATAAGTTGTCGTTCTCCCTCCAAAACCAAACTGAAGTTTTGGCTTAAAAACCAATAGTTGACTTAAAAGGACTTACAAAATAACTTGTTGATATGTAATATATTCCATACAGTTTCGGCCAAATCGTCTGAAGGTCACAATAAGTGTCGTACTTACAGGAATTTGAAATAAATATCAAATTTCATGTCGATACATTCATTAGTTATTAGAGTTAGAAAGTTACGAGGCCTAAGCCTTCCCCTTCCCTTTGGCCGATTTTTTTGAAAATCAAAGTGTATTGTCCTAAGGGTGTTCACCGTCACATACACACATAGACAGGTAGAAGTTTTTTTTCTTTCGTTTTTGGAATTCCGGTGAAAACTTATCAACAAATTTCTGACAGATTATATAACTTCCCCTATACTTTGTATGTGTTTGAGGTTAGGTTTTATGACTCATGCCCGGGCTTTAACTACGAGGTCATATCCTACTACCAGAGCGCTATTTCGTCACTCTGTTGGACATGAGCCCGACGAGACCTAAATTTTGCCTACCCTAAATTTTTATTCATCTACGGCAGGAGTCGTTAACGAGTTCCTGACATCGTACAGGCTCGAGACCATCGTTTAACGTTCCATCCGAAGGACGGCGTGCTCAAGTTTATTTTACCTCCCAGATAAAGTCAACTAGGGGCCTTGGTCGGGTTTTGAACCCACGATCTTGAGCTCAGACGACAAGCACGCATACCACTGGGCTACCGGCGCCCTCATATATGTGTTTGAGTATACAATATTACAATTTGAGTATAATCAGTGATAATTAATAGGGGCTGTCAGGGTCAACAAAAAACCAAAGATGTGATGAAGACACCCTTAAAAAAAACAGAAAATAGGGGTTGGTGAACCACCGGCTATGTAATTCCCCAGCATAAATTAATCAACTGTGTGTTCGCTCTCCCTCCTAAACCAGTCGACCGTTTGGGCTAAAACTCAATATGTATTTGTATTACATACATACCCTCATATTACATTTTCTCTCGATACATTTTTTGTGAAGTCCCGATCCCTTTGGCCGATTTGAATGGAAATCAATATGTGTCCTAGACCGCTTCACAGCGATATACAGACAGACAGAATTTTATTTTAACGTGAAAACGTCTATTCGCTCGTTAAGCACAGTGATAGCCGGTCAAACTTTCTTGTGTTACAAAGAGAAATTCTGTACGTGTTTGTTGTGCAGTGTGTTTTGCCTGTGACGTTATCGGGCTAGTGTGGGCGCCGGCGGATGATTGTTGCGAATTAGCGTTGTGTAAAATTAGAAATTAGTGTAGCGGGATAACGCGTTTAAATAGGACGTTGATTCGGGTGTCATTGTAAAGAGCTTGAGGAGCACTACTAGGACTCAAAGGGAAACAATAAAAATATCCGCCGAAATATATGTAAAAATCGGTATTAAATTGAAAATTGCAAAAAAATTAAAGATATCGTCTGATATGAATCGTAAATATGCGAGGAATTATAGAAAACGCAAATCAGAGGAAAGCTCGCATCAAAAGGAATTTAAAAAACCTAAAAAGTCTAGTGCCGAGCAAATGCAAGAGCTACGGCAGCATCGAAACTTACTTTACTTTCCCTGGCGCTACGGTCCTTGTAGAACCTGGGCCTCCGCATCGAAAAGAAAATGAAAAATGATTTTATCCCGACGTTTTCACGAAAAATCTACGGCGTGTACCTTGACTACGCCTTAATGTTTTTTTTTTTCATTTTTACATTGAGACTGTTGTAAAAAATGATATTCCGGTGAAAACTCAGTATCGAATTTCTTCCCCCATACTTCTATGGAAGTAAAATAAATAAAATTTGAGTGTAATCAGTGATAATTAATAGGGGCTGTTGTCAATATTAAAATTCTGTTCAGGGTGGGATGGATTTTTATTGTAGCCCACTTAACTAAAGCCTCTCCAAGATTGTTTCACAGGCTGAAAGGATGAACAAAAAACCAAAGATCTGATGAAGGTACCTTTAAAAAACCAAAAAAAAAAAAAAAAACCCGAACCTGGGGATTTATAGGAACATTTTTATTTGACCTGTTAAAGCAAGCTTCCTTCACTCCTCTATAAAACCCACTGAAAATCAAGGCAAGTTTCGTCTTTTTTTAATGATTTGATTGCACCTCCCCCCTCCCACTAAATGTAATAAAAGCTCAAGGCTCCACCGCCGTTTTTATTGCACTATAATAAATATTTCATGTAATGATTCCAACTTTACAAAGTGGGGTCTCTAAATCCTCGAGATGTCTTAGCCTGGCCACACTTCGCTTTGCCTTCTCAGCTCTCAGCTCTTTACAACAAAGACATTCACCATTATCCTCTCATATAATTTTATTACAGTCAGTTATAAATTTAAAATGTAATTAAGATAAAGTAATTGATACATGTTAATTTCATTTTAATGGAGATCATTTTTTTTTTGTCACACCTGCCCCAGGTAATGTTTTATTTTTGAAGAAATATTTCCACAGTAAAGAAAAAATGTTATCGGTCAATCATTGGCTGTTTGGGCTAAAACTCAATATTTGATTTACATAGTGGATTCTGAATCCTCTTATGAGGTTTTGTGTCGATATATTCATTACAATGGCAGTTATTAGGGTATTTGAATCGATCCCCTTCTGTGGGAGGAGGACTTACGTTCGACCGATTTCGCGGAAAATTAATAGTTATGTGGGCTTGAATTTAAATATAATATTTCAGGTCGATATATTCATTACAACGGCAGCTATTAGCGTTTTTGTGTTAAGCTTTGGTCGATTTAGTTGAAAATCAAGAAGTTAGTTATTATGACTCATGCCCGGGCTTTAACTTCGAAGTCATATTGCCTACTACCAGAGTGCTCCTTTATCACTCTGGTGGACATGAGCCCGACTCTACTCAGGGAGTCCTAGATTTGCCTACCTAGGTTTATTCAACTAGGGCAGGTGTCTTTAACGAGTACCTGATATCACACTGGCTCGGGACCATCCTTAACGCCCCATCCGAAGGACGGCGTGCTCAAGGTTTTTCTACCTCCCATATAAAAACCTAATGGCGTCGCTCGGATGAAACCGCGACGTTGTGCTCAATAGGCTAGGACGCTTCCGGTTGGCTTAGAGGACTCTGGATAAATATACAATTTTTCGTGTTGGTACGTTCATTCTATCGGGAGTTATCGTGTTCATAGACACACACACACACACACTTGGGCTAGGGCGCCGGTAGCTCAGAGGTAGCGAGTTTGTCTATATACAAAGCGATATGATCTCTTAGTTAATGCCCGGGCATGAGTCACAATAGCTAACTTATTATTAATAGATGGAATATTGGCCTATGGGATGGGACCCTTCAGTGTGTGCTCTGAACACACTTCTCTGTACAAAAACACTTTGTATTTGAGGACCTCCTCTGGACTCTGATCCCGTTCATCTCACCCGAGCCTCATTGTTCCTTATAATTATGGACCAGGCCGCCACTATATAGCCAAGGAACCAGAACCGTGGGCGTTGCTCTTCATCACCCCCCCCCCCCCCCCCCCCCCCTCCTTTCTTATCGCTCCCAATATTTATTAATCGAATCCCCCCCTCCGATTCTATGTTAACACTCCTTACTTGGTCATTAGCCCCAATGAAGTGGTATTTTCAACCCCACCCCTCCGTCCGTCTGTCTGTCTGTCACCTCTACCACACAACCTATAATCAGAGACAAGGAACCATTCTGAGTCCGTCCGTCCGTCTGTCTGTCTGCAACCGACCGACTACTTTGTCTTATGTATTCTCTGACTTTTTAAAAGCCTTTTATCCCTCCCCCCCCCCCCCCCCCCCTTCACCCTCCCTACCAGTACATATGTATTAAATTATTTTTTTAAATACATTTAATGATGGTCCACACTTGCCAATTTATAAATATGTACTTATGATTAAAAAATCTCATCAAACATAATTATACCGTCCATTTCTACATATATTTACGTTTTAATGGACAGGATGTATGCAAGCCTTTTAAAGAATATGAAGATAGAGACCAGCTAATAATTTATAGTATTTATTTTAAAATAATTTTTTAAGTTGAGAACCAAAAAAGTGGTCAGTGAATCACCAGGATTGTACTTCCCCAAGATAACTCCTGATAGTATGAATGTATCGACAAATTGAAGGGGGGGGGGGGGGATTTGAGGGGAGGGCTTAACTCTAATAACATATCTTTTTTGGAGTCAGGAGGGGGTTGGAAATCACGAAACTCCGGTAAATTCTCCTATACTTCGAACAACTGGGGAAGTTGGTTTGTTCAACGAACATGTTTTTTCAACTGACGTGTAATTGCTTCTAAAAATTTTATTTTATTCCAAGTTTTCTAATTCCAAAAATATGTTTCCTGATGCCAAAAATATGAGGAAAAAAATATGCCGGGGGGGGGGGGGGGGGGGGTCACAGAATTGGGGACTCTACTCAAAAACTCTAACTCCTGTGAGTTAACTATTAATTTTTTTGCCCTAACGTTTGATTGATGTTTGAGCGAGAGTGAAAACTTAGTGGATTAATTCGTCCTGGAGAATTATACTATGGTAGTACACTTCTTGTACAATTTACATTCTTATTTATTTATAGAAAATAGAGAATCGTTCAAAAAATATTAGTTTTTTAAAACTTAAATTAAGGCAGCTCTTTGATTTGTTACTTGGTGAAGCCCTAGAACTAATTTTATTACTATTTCCTTACTTTACGCAGATGTTTACGACGATTACCCAGCATGCAAGAAGGCTTCCTTTAATTGCAATGTAGCAATAATTCTAATGCCAGAAGCTGGAATATAGTATTCCATATTCTGAAGGTATGGTGCGTATGGTATGAAATACGACTCCGTTACTGTAAACGGTAACACCTACAGTACTTAATAAAGCTGTTTTTTTTGAAGTAGGGTTTTCTCGGCAATAAATGGCAAAGTTATTCCAAAATGGAAGACTTAGAGGGCGACAGACAGAGCAGGGCTGGGCGAGCGGAAATCTAACAAGCTTGCAAAGAGAGATAAATGGTAGAGTGAAGGTAGGTTAGCTAAGATGATGGCCGTGTGAAGCGGTCTTAGTCCAACATTAATATGGGTAACCTTTGCCGGGGAATCGAGAGTTGCTTCTTGCAGGCGGTAGGCATCAACAGGGGACGTACAGAGTGGAAACCTGTTTGTTGGCCTTCCGTCTTAACAGGTCATATCGTCAACCACCAGAGCGCCTTGATGGAAATTAGTCCTACATTTCGCCTACTACCAGAGCGCGCTTTCATCGCTTTGGTCGACATTATCTCTGCTCTACTTTGGGAGTACCTTAATTTTGTCTATCCTGGTTTAATTGTTCAAGTTAGTTGTTTTTAACATTAGTAGGCTTCAATCGATACGTGTATCGATTCTTTACGAGTTGACGTAGTGTATGTCCGTCTGTTTGTCACATCACCACGAGTTAATGTCTGAACATGGCCGAATTCATAACTTCTGAATATAAGAAGAGAAGTGTATTTGGAGACAGAAAATGTTATTTCTTGTATTCTCAGTTGATATTGATTAACTCTTTCCATGGCATCCCATTCCCATACAGGTATTCCCTCCCCGAAGACTAAGGTGGCGCTGGCCAAGAGACCTGCTACTATAATTTAACAACAATATTATGTGAGTGCCGGTGGTGACCAGCTTCTCTACTCATGTACTCCTAACATTTTGAGCTCTCTTCTTCGTGGCCTGCTTCCACTGCTGGATAGTGCCCTTGCGAAGCATGAAGGCGGAGGGCAGGGGAGAATCTCTTGTTTCCAATAATAAGGAGGAATGGTGATGGCATAGAACCCCGGGGGTGTTATAGGGGTCCTGAGCTGATAGCTATGCTTATACTTATGTATTTGTTTTATTTTATTCTTTATTATTATTATTTTCGTTATTTATTATTTTGCACTTACTACACACTCATTTATTTTGTTATCATGTCCCTGTACATACTTTTCTCTATTCTTATTGTCTCCCATCACATTTGCTCCATACTTTGTTAGTTGGTTATTATGATCCATGCAAGGGCTTTAACTACGAGGTCATATTGCCTACTACCAGAGCGCTCGTTCATCACTCTGGTGGACTTCGGACTCTACTGTGCCGGAGAGCGCCAGTAGCTCAGTGGTATGTATGCTTGCTTACTGAGCTCAAGTTCGCGGGTATGAAACCCGGTCGTGAGTTTATTTTATCTGGGAGGTAAAATAATCTTAAGCACGCCGTCCTTCGGATGTTAAGCAATGGTCCCGAGCCTGTACGATGTCAGATACTCGATAAAGACCCTTACCCTTGGTGAATAAAAATTTAGGGTAAGCAAAATATAGGACTCTCAGGGTAGAGTCGGGCTCATGTCCTTCGAGTAACGAAAGAGCGCTCTGGTAGTAGGCGATATGACCATGTAGTTGAAGCCCGGGCATGAATCATAATAACTTTTTTTTTCTTTTTTTTTTTTGGGTGCTCCTGACCTTTTGAGGGGGTCGGTCACATCTCCTTATTGCGTTGGGGGACGGGTAACCTTGTTCGGCTGTGGACCGGCTCGATGGCTACTGTCCATAGTCCTTGGTTTTCGGCGCTTTACGTCGAGTGAACTCGGGATCATGTCGGGGGTTCGTTTCTGCCTGCGTCCCAGAGCCGCGGACAGCCGCTGCATGCCTGTAAGCCGAGCAAGCAGGGTTGTTCTTCCTCTTAAAGAAGAAGAGGTTCGCGCTGTAGTCGCCATGACCAGATAGCACCTGCGACGTCTAATGGTCTGGTTGTATCCATGGAGAGTCAAGGCCGAAATAGGTGAAGGTTGTTCGGCCATCTGTCGATCGCGCCCAACGCTGTTGCCATCATAATAACTAACTCTACTGTGCCTACCCAGGTTTATTCACCTAGGACAAGGGGTCTTTATATATAGGCTCGGGACCATCGCTTGCATCCCATCCGAAGGACTGCGTGCTCATGTTTTTTTCACCTCTCAAATAAACAACCTAAAGGCTTGGCTGGGTTTCCATATTTGTGGACGTCGTCTTGGTATGGGGATGTTTGATGCCTGAAGAGATCTGCACACTTCCTGATAGAGAACAATGGGGTTCCCATGGCTCTCACACCTAACCGCCCTCAAATATAAAATTGTTTTATTGGTTCATCAAAAAGGAACTATTGATAACAGCTGCGCTCCAGCTGTTTAACACATCATCACAACTATTTTATGATTCTTGTTTCTTTTAATGATTTTATTGCATTGCTCTAGCCTTGGACTCTTCGATTCTATTGATGTCCGGTTCCAGGTTCCAACTAATCGTTAGATCTTTACAAAGGTTTATTATAGTGAAGAATACCTTTTGAATTGTACTATCTCGCTTTTTTTTTTTTTTAAGTTACTCATCACCGTCTACTCAAGAGTTCTAAGAAACTGTTGAGTTATAGAAATATCTTAGAAACTATGTATGTAGTTTCTACGATTTTCCTATCATAGATAAATATTCCATTAGGATGTACCATGTAAACCGATGTAATGGTAAAGGAGTTTCTATCGTTGTTTGCAATCCTGTTAGTATAGTTAACCTCCGTTTCTACGATTTTCCTATCATAGATAAATATTCCATTAGGATGTACCATGTAAACCGATGTAATGGTAAAGGAGTTTCTATCGTTGTTTGCAATCCTGTTAGTATAGTTAACCTCCACTGCTGCTTGATGGTCTAGTGGCTAGTACTACTGGCTGAGTCTCTGAAAGCTGTAGTTTGCCTTGCTAGCTCTGTCTTTGATGATGTGTCTAGTATCACTGTCTGTGTCTCTGATGTTGTAGTTGTTTGCATCGCTGGCTGCGATCTTGATATTGTGTCTAGTGCCACTGGCTACGTCCGTGAAATTGTATTTGCGTGCATCGCTGGCTACGTCTCTATGGCCTAGCATCGCTGGCTGCGTCCTTGAAGGTATGTTCTAGTAACACTGTCTGTGTCTCTGATGTTGTAGTTGTTTGCATCGCTGGCTGCGTTATGGGATTGTGTCTAGTGCCACTGGCTACGTCCTTGAAATTGTACTTGTGTGCATCGCTGGCTGCGTCCTTGAAGGTATGTTCTAGTGTCACTGTCTGCGTCTCTGATCTTGTAGTTGTTTGCATCGCTGGCTGCGATCTTGGTATAGTGTCTAGTGCCACTGCTATGTCCGTGAAATTGTACTTGTGTGCATCGCTGGCTGTGTCCTTGAAGATATTAAAAGTAAAAACAATGCAGAAAATGTCCAAGTCTGTGCTTTCGGAGCCAGGAAGTGCGAGGAAGAGGCCCACCCAGAGTCTGTTTGCTTGGTGCTCAGGACAGCACATCCTGAGCAGAAGGCTAGCTACCCTACCTCCACTAACAGTATGACACCTACCTTAGTTGGTAAATAGAGGTATGGCGCCTCTCCTTATCCACAGACATCGCTCCCAGGCACATCTTGTTTGTTTGTTTGTCATCTTCCGAAAACTATTTCTAGTCTCTATAAGTCGTTATTAAAAACTGACTTCCTTCCTCAAATTGCACTTCCCACTGTGTGCAGAGGATATGGAATGACATAACCGTGCATGTCTCTGTGGAGCAATGAGCTTAGGCTCCGAAAAAACCTAAAGAGAAAGTGCTTGCAATTGGCCCCGAGCACATCCTCCCGTTTCCTTCTGACCCTTCTGATGCCTCACAGGTGAGATCCTAATTAGGTTTAGACTCTGTCGTTCTTATGGGATTTTGAATTCACATTTTAATTCGTTGATACGATCATTTAAACGGCAGTTATTGAGTTAAGCCTCTCCCCTAATCCTCCCTTCCCTTTGGCCGATTTGGCTGAAAATCGATAGGTGTTGTCGTTTGAGGGTTCTGGATTTACATATAAAATTTCGTGTCGGTACATTCATTCTATTGGGAGTTATCGTGTTCACAGACAAACAGATATATATGTATATATTTTTCTCTCTCATATTTAGAATCTAGAGGTTGGATAACATGAAATTCCGTTGAAAACTCCGCATCGAATTTTCTATTACAAACCAACCTAATCATCCCTGTCGCTATTTTGACTGTTAATGAGAAGTTCGATTACGTTTTCCCAAACAGCCCCATGAATATATTGATCTTTTCTTCTTGACTTATCCACTCGAAAGATTGTTTACGAGTGGAACTTAATGTTGAAAGGGGCCCCCCAACTGTTTGTATTGAAATTCAAATTTCTTTCCTACTCCCAACTAACTTTGTGTATACGATATGATATGATATATATGGTAGACAGGGTGTGTATAACTCGATGGGACCTGTTTTGGCATGATTAATGTCTGGTCAGCCTTCCTGTAATGTATCTGCTCCCCCTCCCTCCATCTTGGTCTACGTACCTTTCAGTCCAATTTACACCTGGGATATATTAAATGAAAACTATATTTCATTCGGTTTTAAATCAACCTAAATTATACGGATTGATACCTTATTTATTTCATTTAAGATTATTATAGTTCGGGATCTGTTGTAATTATGTAGATTTTTTGAAAAAATATTGTCTAATTCTTTAAAGAAAAAATATGAGTTCAAATGAAATAAAATGATCAGGGAAAGAGAATTAAAAGTGCAATTAATAAAAAAAAATGGTGAATCACCGGCTGTGTACTTCCCCAGCAAGAATTAATCATTTACGTTTTCACTTTCCCTCCAAAACCAATCGTCTATTTGGCCAATCGTCCATTTGGGCTAAAACTCAATATTTGAGTTTCATAGTCATTACATCGGCTATTATTGGCATTTTTGAGTTGAGCCACTCTTGGATACCCCTTCTCTTTTGTTGTCGATAGAGATTTTCGTGTCGATACATTCATTTATATCGGGAGTAATCGTGTTCACAGACACACAGATAAACAGAATTTTTTTTTTCATTTTTGGAATCTGGAAGTCGGAAAACTTGAAATTTCATTGAATACTCCACTTCGAGTTTTTGACAGATTACATAACTTCCCTTATACTTCTTATAACTGGGAATATGGAAAATAAAGAGGGGGGGGTTCAGGACTCAAATCCGGTGTAACTGCCTATGTAATGATTGTATCGACACAGCACTTAGTATGACTCCGACCTTTAGCCTCTACTGTATGGGTGGGATGTGCCACTGATGACGTTGAAACATTGGGAAGACATCTTTCATTTCTATAATAATTGATTGGTTGTGAAGTAGGGGGAGGGGGTTGGATATGAAATACGGAAAGGACTGCCATGTCTGAAACAGAATCCAAATTTGTTTTTAATATTGGAACGTTGAAAGGATCCTTGTCTATAATATCCATTTGGCACCGCTCCAATTTGGCACTTATTTCTGAATAAACTAATTTTGATTTTCCTTCCTAGGTCGGTCTGAAGGTAAGGCCCTTGTAAGGTATCGTAAGTATTATTTAGCGGCCATTGGTTTATCTCTAAAAGATTAACTTTTTTGAGGAATTAAATCTCTATTTGTAAATATAACATGATAGATGCATATCGCGGTTAGAAACCCTGCCGAGGCCCTTAGGTTTTTGATGTGTAAACATCTTAGCTCTCAATAGGGGCTATGTGAGGGTGTGTTTGTGTGTCGGAGGGTTGCGCGCGCAGCTCACACACCTATCTACACACTTCGTTATCTGAGATGTCAGCTGTTTTTGAGTATTTCTACGTACATGGAATAAGAAAGTGTGTAATATATTTCGACTGCATTTTACTTTTTATGTTGTATTTTTATGTGGTGAACCCGACTCTACTGTGGGACTCCTAAATTTTTCCCAACCAGGTTTGAGTACCTGACATAGCTTAACGTCCCATCCGAAGGACGGCGTGCTCCAGCCCTCACGTACAAAAGTGCATAATTATTACCAGTGTCCACCATGTACATGGGATGTAGCCTGTTGTGGGACCGTGGCAGTGTGTCTGTTGTTCTGTTGTTTCAGCTTTGTCAATATAAGGATGGGGGCTGGCTCCTCCGAGGTGTGAATTTCCTCGAGGTGTGAAGATGGTCGGTCGGTCGGCTTTCTTCTGATAGCCGCCTTATAATGGTTGTTTAAACATGGCCTCTTTACACAGGGTTATTTTTATTTAAGCAGCGATAAAAGATAGTGGAAAAACTGTCAGGTATGTTGGGGTGATCCTATAAGACCATGGGAAATCAGTATTTCTCGTGAAAACTTCCTTAGATAAGATTAGCGATAACGAGGGGAAAATAAAGTTGGTAAATCATCGGCAATGTACCAACTTTTCTCTTCAGGCAATTTGTCTAAAAAATAATAGTCTTTCTTGTGTGCTTATGGGTCTGTGTATAAAATTTCGTGTCGATAGGTTCATTAAGTCAGCTGTTATTAGGGTTTTCGAGTTAAGTAATCTCCTTCCCCCACCCTTCCCTTTCGCTGATTCAGCTGAAAATCAATTTGTTCTTTTATGTCTGTTGTTATAAGGGTTTTCTAGTTGTGCTCTCCCCCTTATTTACCGCTTCCATTTGTCTGATTCAGCTGAAAATTAATAGATGCTTTTCGTGTGGGCTTATGGATCTAAAGGTGTTAATTTTACCCTAGCTTTATGTACGTTGTGTAGGGAAAATGAATGTCATCAGTTAAAAATTCTATTTTGAATTTCATATATTCTGATCTTTTGAATCCAAAAATGAAAAAAAAATAAAAATCTGTGAATCACCGCCAATTTTTCTGCCGCCGCTTTTTTTGAACGAATTGATCAATTCTGCTTTCCCTCCAAAACTGAACGACCGTTTGAACTAAAAATAGTTATTATTTTATTATCATTATTATTATTATTAAGTCTTTATTTATTTATAAATAAAATACACATATACAAATAACTCGAAAATCAAAAATCTTATACCAAAGACGACCGTCAGAGTGTAGTAGATAGCCAGAATAAACGATTTAAAATGGGGGGGGGGAGGTGGTCGCTCATCATCACGATGTACGCCTATGCTGATTTCTTTGAAAAATAAAAAAAAAATCTGCCAAAATGGTTAACATTATTGATCGTTTGCTCATAGTGGGGGAAGCTATTTCTCGTGATCTTTCAACTGCCAATTTTCTATGATTTATTCTCCCCCCAAGGGAGGACTGAACTTGGGACAAGCATGTCGCTCTGTCATTATATCCTTGGTGTAATCACCATGAAATTCACCAAATCAGTTTGATTGCTTCATGAGTTTGAATAATCTTTTGTTGTAAAAATATGATGTAGCGGTGCTTCTGCCTTCTCAATTGGTTATATTTGTATAATAACCATTTGTTTATCTTTACTTCCCCAGCTATACGATGTATAGGGGAAGTTATGTAATCGGACAAAATTTCAAATTTCTATGCTGTGTTTTCCAAATATGAAAAAAAAAAATGTCTGTCTGTCTGTATGTCTGTGCACACAACTCCCGATAGAATGAATGTATCGACACGACATTTTATATATTAATTCAGAATCCTGTAATGACGACACCTGTTGTTTTTCAGCCAAATCGGCCAATGGGGAGTTGGATTAGGGGAGAGGCTTAACTCAAAAACTCTAATAACTGCTGATAGAATGAATGTGTCGACACACAATTTGATAACTTCTGATGGAATGAATGTATCGACTTGAAATTTTATATGTGCATCCAGAACTCTCTAAGGAAGACACTTATTGGTTTTCAGCCAAATTGTCCTACGGGAAGGGGAGAATAAGTTGAGGACTTATCACAAATACTCTAATAATAAATTTATTTCCGTTAAACCAATACAAAATGAAATTAATAAAAACTGAATAAATAAATACTTAAAAATATATGAGTATAAAAAAAAAAAATTATTTATAATAAGTAGACATATTTTTCAATTTAATAAAAATTAAGATAACTATTTTTCAAAAAAACTCTTCGCAATTGTCTTCATCCCAGCGATGTTTTGGGACGTTCTTACGTCCCTTCATCAGGTCCCAATGTGCGAGATATAGAAAAGAAATAACTGCCGTTGTAATGAATGTATTCGCACGAAATTTCATATGTAAATTTAATGGCCCACAATTATTTTCTGCATGTATCTAGAAAAACAGACAAACAGACATTGTATTTCAGTTTTCTATACAACTTGTATTTGAAACAAGTTTTGTTAGGTCATAAACATAAGCAGTATCTTGTAAAATGTAGTTAAGCCCCAAAGTAAAGTGGTCTCAATGTTCGATCGATTACAATACTTCCTTATACTATAGGCATAAGAAAGTAGTAAAAAAGTTTAGTTAAAATTTCACTTGGCTAGAGCACTAAGCACTTTGATGTGACAGAGAGAGAGAGAGGACGTGGTGAGAACAATAGGGTTCTGTTGGATCCTTAGGTTGCACGGAATCCTAAAAAAGAAACAAGATGGGAATTTCGTGTAAGAAAAGAAGTGTAGAGAGGGATGGTGTTGATTTCTTTGATTGGATCCTTACACGCCCCGTCCTTCTCCTGACCAGACCCTCTCATTATCCCCCGCCCCTCCTGCGCTCCGCTGTCCGTTCTCTTAGCTTCTTTTTCTTATTTTCTTTTCTCTTGGACGAACTTCCTCTCACATTTACCTAATAGACGGATAGATATATGGCGGCCATTGTTTTTTTCCATAAAACCAAATTTTTTTTTTTTTTTCTCCTCACTTCTTTCCCCTTCTTCCATTGATATGTCAGTGGACTCCCATCACAGTTTGAATTTAATTAAAGAGGAATACTCTGAGGAATGGGATACGGATGGAAATGGGAAGAAGAGCAGGTGGTGGGAATAGTTGAGGCCACCACAGCGTGATGAGATAGAAGAGGAAGGGGGAAAAAAATAGTGTATTGTGTTTTGTGTTGTGGTTGTTCTTTGTGTTGCGTTCGTCTGATGGAAAAGAGTTGACGATAAAATCAGGTGAAGAGGCAACACTACAATTAGTACGTCAGAGAAGGGGGCAAGGTGTGAAGGCAGGCCTCTTGAACCCAGCCCTGGTTCCTGCAACCCCAGCTCTCCTGCACTTGCAACATACTTGGAAGCAGGTTGCCCAGCGCTCGTTGCTGGCTTGTTGCTGCAACCCCAGCTCTCCTGCACTTGGAACATATTTGGAAGCAGGTTACCCAGCGCTCGTTGCTGGCTTGTTGCTGCAACCCCAGCTTTCCTGCACTTGGAACATACTTGAAAGCAGGTTACCCAGCGCTACCCGGTTATATTTTCATAAATATCCGTTCGTGAAGTGCCGAGATGCCCGTTTCTTTAAGAGGCTTTCTTTTTTAATGATTATTGGTTTATTGTAACCTCTCTTAATGGTTTATTACAACAATAGTTATTTAAGACACTAAGACTTTCTCTCTTAATGGTTTATTACAACAATAGTTATTTAAGGCACTAAGACTTTCTCTCTTAATGACTTATTACAACAATGGTTATTTAAGACACTAAGACTTTCTCTCTTAATGTCTTATTACAACAATGGTTATTTAAGACACTAAGACTTTCTCTTAATGTTTCATTACAACAATGGTTATTTAAGACATTTTAGTTAGTGTTTTATGTTCTCTATAATTTAGTGTATTACATTCACACTTTAGTGTCTTATATACATTACTTTATTTTAAGATAACTACACATCCCCTCCCTCCTCACAATAACTTGATTTCTAAAGCAAATTGCGTACCTCAGGCTGGGCTATCCAAAAAATAACCGTGAATATCCGAATAAAATTAGCGTCTCTTCAGATTGAAATGTTTAGGTGCTTCATAGTTTATATTCTAAGTTGATGTAAGAAGTGAACTGCAGATCTCGTGAATATAAGTTCAGCAGTTTTTCTTTCAGCTTTTCTTGACTTTCAGCTTTATTTATGATAGCTTTCTTACTAGCAGGCTGACCCGAAGTAACTTTGGGCCTCCCCCACAGAGCCTTCCTAACCCCCCCTCATGATAGTAACTGTAAGCTCTCCACAACTGTGGCTCCTCTCTGGACAGTGGACAGTGTCTCTAGGTATCACCTATAAGCCCTTCAGGTAAGTTGGACACATTACCCACTGAGCTTCTGAACCCTTTTCTCAGTATAGTAAAACATTCGTACAAATGTTGCCCGTATTGTTTTTCATAAACATAAATCAGGGGGGAGGCGGTAGCAAGGAGATAGCGTGCTTGCCTATTGTACTCATGATCCCAGGTTGAAAACCCGGCCAAGATCCTTAAACTTTTTATTTGTCTGATAGAGTAGAGATCTGGTAGTAGGCAGTATCATCTCTTATTTAGAGCCCTGGCGTGAGTAATTACTCCTAAAATAATGAATGTATCAACAGGAAATTGTGTATGTGTATGCAGAACCCTCTATGGACTACACCTGTTGATTTTCAGCCAAATCGTCCAAAAGTTAAAATATAAAAGGAATAAGTAGGGGAGATAAGATGGTTCCGGTGCAGGGCTAAAGGACAAGATAGCGGCCATCCAAGCCGGCTTTGATTTGTGCTGGGTACAAAGCCGTGGTATTTAAAATATGGCAATTAACAAACTTTTCATTTGGATTTCTTCTACATTTACTAAAGAGATGCCATATTGTTTTTCTAAATTTTGCAAAAAGTTCATTCTAATCTAAAGGTATAAATTATCTTACTGGGTTAACAGGGAAAATGAATAGCATAGAATAAGAGAACAAATATTGGGTTTATTTTACTTAACCTACATTTTAAATAAATTCAGAACATCAATATCAAAAAAAATCTTACAAACTAATTATGTAAAACTATATCAAATGTTATTTTGGGCATATAAACATATAAATAAAAGTACCTTTGCGGGTCTATTTTCCTGCTATTTTCACTGCTACTACTAAAATCTCTCCTCAGATCTTCTCACCTCCGCAACACAACTTAGACTGATCCACTCTATTAAAAACAGCTGTCGTCGTCTTTTGTCTCCATTCATTGGTTGTTTACATTTAGTTTTAAAACAAAATGCGACTAGTCCATCTTTGTATATATATTCACTAATTAAGTTACTTTACTCCTAACAGCTGTTTTTATACAAATAATAATAATTGATTTTATAATATTTTAATAATCTTAATGTATATACATTTTTTACATCACAATACAGACTGCCAACCCCTAACAATTTTATTCAAAACATTTATATACAGTTGTATATTTCTTCATAATGGTGGATACATGTAAAAATAATTTATTTTCATGTATTTTATGACCATAAATTAAATAAAGTATGTTTCTATTATCTAATGTCTGCCCTCGTTGGTTTATTTAACAAAATTTGAACCATTAAAGAGAAAAATGAGACAATTTTTCAGTAATAAAAGTGGTTAGTGTTCATTTTATACTGTTCACTAAACTGACCATACAGAAGAGAGGAGATACGACTATTAAAAGTGTTGTTAGAGAGAGGCCACCTATGGCGATGGACATCTTTTTACACAATTTATTATTTACATAAACAGAAGAGAAGTGTAAACTACGTCTGTTTATTACCTTCAACTTGTCAGGTCCAGCCAGCCTCCAGCTCCAGACCTGGAGATATAGTGGTATAACTCACTGTTGGTTTGGTTACTTAACAGTAGGTTCGCTCGGAGTAACTTTAAGGAGGTTAGTAACTATAAAGTTACCTTCATCATTTTAGAAATAAATTGAAATTTTCAATGATTTTTTGTGGTTGGTGGTTTGTGACTTATTCCCTAACTTCTCTGCATAAATCAAAATTTCTGATGTATAAGACCTTTAAAACCATTGTTAGCAACTTTTTTTTATTTTATTTTTTTAAGAGGAAGAAGAGTTTATCATAACATTCGAATTTACAATAAAAATAAAAAAGCCTCTCCTTTTGGAGGTTTTGAGTCTACTGCTCTTTCAACAGAAGAGATCAGAAAATAATTTAACGATTGTTCCTAAATTAAATTATTTCTTAAGTAAAACTGTTACTTTTTGATTAAAAATAAAACAAGATGGAACAAAACAGAAGCAAAAAGTAAAAATGAGGGTTATTTCTTAAATAATGCTGTAACTCATTTGTTGCATCTTTGTCTGTTGCTGGCCACTGTGCACCATCCATCCCCTATTCGCTCCACTATCTCGTCCCTCCACCGCAGTCCAGGTCTTCCTTTTCCTCTTCTTCTGTCTCTAGAAATCCACTCCATACACACATTAGCCCATCGTCGAGGATCCATCCTTGTCACATGCCCGGCCCATCTCAACTTCAGCAAGTGTGCTGTTATGAAATTTAAGTACATATACGTATACAATAAGGTTCCTTAACATTACCCTTATACACTAAATAAAAATTAAAAACGTTCAGTTAAATTAAAAACAATGCTACAGCCTAAGGGTAAATTTTCAAAAAAACTCTTAAAGAAAAAATAAAAAACAAATACAAAGTAACTGAAATTAATAGAAAATAAATTAATAAACATTCAAAAACAGAGATTATAATTTAAAATCGTGAAAGATATTTTTGTGTTTCCATCCTTGAGTTTTCCCTATTTTCTTTATCAAAACATTTTGATTTGTGTCACACTTATGTAATAAGTTTTTACTGAAATTTAATATGTAGTCCAATAGGAGCTCAACATTTAGGTTTTCATGGATTTAGAGGATGGAGTGGCTACCAACCAATCTAAGGCATTTGTTTTGGGCCATTTGAAGAGTTCTCAAGTGTGTATTGCTTACTGGGCATGAATACGTTATCACTGGGCCCAACAGAACTTTGTATATGAGGAGTCTATTGGTTAGATTAAGGGCTGCCTTTCTGTGGAGTAACGGCAATAAGGAGAACACAAGTCCGCTCACAGTATTTGCTTTCTGTCTGATATGTTGCCTGAAGCTCAGTCGTCTGTCTAGAAGAACACCAAGGTATTTTACTGTATCGGCAGTCCAGATTTTATACTAGCAACGTTTTACTTATTATACCTATATTATAAAATAAGTATTGTAATCAGTCGAAATTCCGAGATCGAGGTTTCAACGGATGGTCACTTTTGATGGTCCACCATTTTGCAATTATGCATGTCATTCCGTGTGTATGTGATTGGTAAGTTATGAGCACTCTACCTTTGAGTAAGCAAACTTGAAATTTGGAATGAAAGATCACATGTGCTAACTTAGAACTGATTAGATTTTGGCCGAAATCGGACGAAAATTCTAGACTTTTCTACGGGGCCTAAATACATTCTACAAGATACCGCTTATGTTTATGACCTAATCAAGAATCTTTTCAAGTAATAGTTGTAGAGAAAACGGAAATACATATCTTATATGAAATACGATTTTTCGCATGCCTTCCGGTTTTCGAAATACATGCCGAAAACTGTCTTGAAATGTAGGTTTAAACCCATATTTTTAAATGGTTCCTTGATTCACCCAAAAACGGTTAGTCCTATCGAAAAATTGATTCTTACCAAAAATGTTCCTTATAAAATGTCCAATTGCCAAAAGTCCTCAGATTTGAGATAGGATCAATACAATGAAAAATAAATTTCCGTAGGAAATGTGTCAAAATAATATTTAAATTGTATGACATAGGAAGGAATTATAAAAATATAATAAAATATTTTTTTATTATTGGTAATTTTTATGAAAAATAATGAAAAAATAAAATATATGTTGTGCGGCCATTACAGGACTTTCTTATATCAACCACACTTACAGATCACTACAGTTATTGTGACTTATGCCCGGGCATTACCTAAGAGGTACTACCTACTTCTACTACCAGAGCGCTCTTTCGTCGCTCTACTGTGGGAGTCCTAAATATTGCTTACTTTGGTTTATTTACCTAGTGTAGGCGTCTTTAGTAACTCCTATTGCACAGGCTCGGATTTCGAACCCGCGATAGAGTGTTGGTAGGATAGTCAATACTGGGTGATATGAAGGGAGACAGGGTTGATGGTGGCCAGAGACTATATTTGTTTCGTCAACAGACACTCCATCATCATGTCTCTAATTTGCTACCTAGCATGTCCTCTCACGAACCTCCACTTCACTCCCTTCATCCTCGTCTCTCCATACACCTTCACACTTCCACTAATACAGATGTCTTCCTGGATCTTCCACTGAGATTCCGCTTAGAATTAATAGGTGTCATCCTCATCGGAATTTACATTTGAAATGTCATCAACATTCATTACAACAGCATTTTGATACACTTCTCTTATACAAGACACTCCTACTTCCACTTCTGACATACGCCTGTCCAGTCTGGATCGGTACCAGCAACACTAACATGAAACGACTACAAACGTTTCAAAACAAAATACTCCGAATAGCAACAAACGCACTGGTTTGTCAGGAATCTCAAAATCCACGAAGAACTGGATATTGCTCTTTTTGCAGCTCACATCGAGAAGCTATCACCACGAAGCCCTTACGAATTATTTCGGGGCTGTTCGCTATAGTCTTGGTGCGCCTACTCCTGGGAGGCGACTCAAACAAAGTGTCGCACAACCCAACAGCCCCGGAACAATTCGTAAGGGCTTCGTGGTGATATACCAGCAAGCTATACACACAAATTATGTATATTATATTATGTGTGTATAGCATTATGTATCTTGCTGGTCTAAATAAATTTTGTTGTTGTTGTGATACACTTCTATCGGGAGTTACACGATAACTTCTGAACACGTTCACAGAGAGACAGAATTTTTTTTTTCACTTTTGGAATTCATTCACTCAAAAAAGTATAACAAAAAAATGATGAAATTCTAGCAAAACAAAATATCGAATTTCTGACCTATTACATAACTTACTCTATACTTAAAAAACTGAGGAAGTAATATAACAGAAGATTTACCATGAGAGCTTCGGTGGTCTATAACTGCCGATGTAATGAATATATCGACATGAAATTTATATATAAAAAATAATATATAAGTATATTTAAGTTCAAAGCCCCATAGGGACGACACCTACTAATTTTCCGCGAAATCAGCCGAAGGAAAGATCGATCAGAGGAGTAGGTACTGCTGATGTAATGAATGTATCAGCCACACCTGTGGAGGTACATTACCAGTGATTCACCAGCCACATTATATTTTATTTTATATAGAAATAATTAACAAAATAATGACTATAATTTAACGTTTCGTTTTCTAAACCAATATCAGACACGACCCGGTCCCATTTTCGTTGCTACCTACCAAGCAACTCCATGTCACCACCACCCAGCTTATTAACAAACAAAAGTATAATCAAAATTAAAGTTGAATAATTTTATTAAATTAAAAAATTTATGTAAATTGGTTTCGAAAAGATGAAAAGAACGAACGAAAGGTGTATAATTTAGAATCAATAAATAAAAGAAAAATGAAAAAAAAATAGAGAAATGTATTTAAATAAATGGAGATTTGATATGATTGATAAGAGACCATTTGGAGGGAGCGGGTAGTGTCTGGCGAGGCGGCCTGTCAGCACCTCGACGTCACTTCTTGGATCACTAGACTTGGTTGCTCCTTGGTCCTTCTAGAAGATATAATAATATTTATATCCGTTAAACGTGGTAATTGGTTATGTCGTTAATTAAAAGTCGTTGGTGAATCACCTCAGATATACTTCCCCAAGACGAATGATCAACCAAAAAACCAAGTTTTTTTGGGCTAATTATAAAAAATTGACTTACACAGGGATTTTTGAATCCTTATACTAAATTTTATTTTGATAAATAAATGCATTAATTACATCGACAGTTATTAAAGTTATTGTGATAATATTATATATCATAGAGGGCGCCGGTAGCTCAGTGGTGTGCGTGCATGACTTCTGAGCTTAAGAACGTGGGTTCGTAACCTGACCGAGGCCCTTAGTTTATTTTATCTGAGAGGTAAAATATACTTAAGCACGCCGTCCTTCGGTTGGGAGGCTAAGTGATGGTCCCGAGCCTGTATGATGTCAGGTACTTGTTAAAGACCTCTGGCCTAGGTGAATAAAAATTTAGGGTAGGCAAAATTTAGGAGAGTCGGGCTCATGTCCACCAGAGTGACGAAAGAGGGCTCTGGTAGTAGGCGATATGACCTCGTAGGGCATGAGTCATAAAACCTAACCTATTATATATCGTGTTCATAGACAAACACATATAAAATTTAGTGTCGATACATTCATTCTCTCAGGAGTAGTCGTTTTCATAGACACACAGACAGGCAAGAGATTTTCTTTTCATTTTCCGGAGGGACGGAAAGCATGAAATTCGGGTGATAACATCGAATTTCTGATAATTTTTTTCGTGCCATTTTTTCTACAAATCCTAAAATTTTATGAAAGCTTCATTAAAGTCTCATCTGCATGGGATGAGCCTGAATTTCTGAAATGCTGGAGCTCTACGAAGTGTAAGGGAAATTATGTAATATGTCCTCTTGTGCGTGTCTGAAATCGATAACGCCCAATAGAATGAATGTATCGATACGAAAATTATATTATGTACATCCAGAACCCTGTAAGGATGACATAATGATTTTCTGCCAAATCGGACGAAGGGAAGGGGGAGATTAGAAGGGAGGCTTTACAAAAAACTCTATTAACTGCAGATGAAAGTATCGACATGAAATTTCGTTCTGGGGAAGTATATGCCGGTGATTCACCGCACTTTTTTTTGACTTGACTTTGTGATATTTGCAAAGAATTTCATAAGATTGGTCTAGTTTGTCTAAAGAAAAAAATGTGTCTATGCGTATGTGTCTGTGAACATAATAAATCTCGATAAAATTAATCTAGGCATCAACAGGAATTTTATATGTATATCAGTACACTCTAAAGACGACACCTATTGATTTCACTTAACATTTTCTGTAGAGATAGTCAATACACTCAGTATTTGTTAAGTGACGGCTGAAGATGGTAGCAATACCGAAAGTACACCTATATTATATATGTATATGTAAAAATGAATTAATTCATTTTTGTTTTTAGTAAAGGTAGCATTGTATTTCGAATGAGGTTAGTGGAGTGACAGTAAGATAGGTTATAGTTGTTTTGTTAAAATTAGGATTCAAAGACTATAAAAACCTATTTTCTTTTTAGGTAAGAAAATCATTGTATTATTTGTAAAACTATTGTACTATTGTATTAACTGTAAAACTATTGTACTATTGTATTATTTGTAAAACTAATGTCTAAAATTTAATATCAATAAATAAATATTGCTTTTCTTTTTAAGAGAATAACTGTCCATAGTTTATCACCTGCCCATCCAGCATTTCAACATTATATATAAAGTATATATATATTTTGTGAAATAAAAAATATTTAAAAAAAAATAAGTGTTTTTTTTATTTTGTACTAATTTTCAGCCAAATCGATTAAAAAGAGGGGGATTAGGGGGAGCTTAACACAAAATCTCTAATAACTGCCGTTGTAATGAATATCACACCAAATTAGTTATGGGGATTGAGACGCTACTATGTAAGTCAAATATTGAGCTTTAGCCCATACGGTCGACTGGTCTTGGAGGGAGAGCGAAAACGTAATTGATTAATTCGTGCTGGGGAAGTACGGAGTGATTCACAGATTGGATGACTAATGTTGATGAAGGACTTGACAACCAAACGGTGTGAGACAGAGGAGATTCGTGACTGATATGAGGTGCGATTTGATGTCGACACCCGGCTGTGAGAGGCAGGTGACACTATGTAGACAGCTGTCCTCTGGCTGGGCTCGAGCCCCCATCCTACGTCATAGGCTATATTTCTCATCCTGAAATAAGCCATCAAAAAAACACATGATCCTTGAATGATTTATAGTCAAAAAGTTTTAAAAAAACTGAAATTTTTTTTGTGTACTTGATGGGGATGGAAAGACTTGATAAAAAAGTAGGATTTGGCAGGATGTTCAGCTGTCATGGGTGATGTGTCACCCTGGTGTCAGATGTGAGAAGGTCCCCTGGGACAGTCTAGGAAAGTAGATTGTCTGTTCATTTCGGTTTTGCGCTGATGCTCGAAATGCAAATCGTTGTGAAAATCGAAATATTTTACATTCACCCCTCTTCTCCTCGACCGATTTTACGTTAACTTAATATGTACCGTCCTTATAGGGTTTTGAACTAAAATATAAAATTTCATGTCGATACGTTCATCTGCAGTTAATAGAGTTTTTTGTGAAGCCTCCCCTCTAAACCTCCTCTTCTCTCTGGCCAATTTGGCTGAAAATCAATAGGTGTCGTTCTTATTGGTTTCTGGATACACATATATAAAATTTCGTGTCAATACATTCATTCTTTCAGGAATTATCGTGTTCATAGACACACACACACAGACAGACTAGGGCGCCGGCAGCTAAGAGGTAGCGGCCATTGAATTTTTTAATTTGAGAGGTGAAAAAACGTTGAGCACGCCGTCCTTCGGATGGGGCGTTAAGCGATAGTCACTTTACGATGTCAGGTACTCGTTAAAGACATGAATAAGCGAAATTTAGAACTCCCACAGTAGAATCGGTCTCATCACCAGAGCGATGTGATCTCTTAGTTAATGCCCGGGCATGAGTCACAATAGCTAACTTATTATTAATAGATGGAATGTTGGCCTATGGGATGGGACCCTTCAGTGTGTGCTCTGAACACACTTCTCTGTACAAATACACTTTGTATTGAGGATCTCCTCTGGACTCTGATCCCGTTCATCTCACCCGAGCCTCATTGTTCCTTCTAATTACAGATTTTTGTTTTTCCTTTTTTGGAATCAGGAGGACGGAAAACATGAAATTCATTGGTGAAAACATACCCCCGGTTTTCCGACCGTTTACATAACTTCTCCATTACTTCGTATAGCTGGGAGTAAAAATCATCTACTAATGTAACCTAGAATAATTTAAACAATTACGTTATCTGACTGATGCAAAAATTACGAGCGTAACGATCAATTCCAGTCAAAAAAGTAATTTTTATTTCATTAATTTTATAAGCCAGCTTTACGTGAAATTACGTATTAAGCTCTTGAACTCACAGATATACTAATTATTTATAAATTATGGGTTTCGAGTTTTGAATTGAACGTTAAGTAGAACATCGTTTTAAAGTTGTTACCAAGGTCGTGAGACAACAGAAATTTCAATGTATACTGTCACAAACCACCGGCCTCAAAAGCATTGAAAATCAATTGTTCATCGACTTATTTTTAAAATCATGTAACAGTTACTAACTGGGTAGATAACGTTACTAACCGCTTGGATAACGTTTCTAACCTGCTTAAAGCTATTAACCTGGATCATGTGTACCAAGCATGCGGTTGAAGGCGCTTCTATCTGTCCCAGTCGCCAGCCTGTAGCCTCCACATATATAAAACATACACTATTAATTTATGATGGAGCACGTTGATATATTTGCGACCATTATACATCTCGCCTCACCTAACCACTCCTTGCTACTGGGCCTCCAACCTATCTTATCCTTACATTTCATCTTCTCTTCCATTGCAAATACATCTTGTATGAATTATTTGCATTCTATTTGATTATCTTTCTTTTTTCTCTATTTTTTTTTAACATCATATTTATATTTCTTCTATAGTTTATTGATCTTCTAGAGCTAACAAGTTGAGAAAAGTGGTCTGTCTGTAGTATAAGATGTGTGGGCAATGGTGGGTGCTTGGAGCCGCCTGAGGAGGTTGTCGGTGAATCACTGGCAAATCCACACCGCCAATTAATCAACTAAGTTTTCTCTCTCCCTCTTAAACCATTTTGTTAATGCGGTTGAAAATCTGTGATAGGGCGCCAGTAACTCAGAGGTAGCGTACTTGCCTAATGAGCTAAAGATCGCGGGTTCGAAACCCGGCCGCGAGGTCTTCTTTAGGTCAGTCTGTACAATGTCAGGTATGTACTAGGTGAATAAACCTGAGTAGGCACAATTTAGCACAATCCCACAATAGAGTCAGGCTCATGTCCACCAGAACGATGAAAGAACTCTCTGGTAGTAGGCGATATGACCTCGTACTTAAAACACGGTTATGATTCGCAACAACTAACGTAACTTCATTACAGAAAATACAATGAAAAACTTTTTTTTTAAAAATATTGTCTATTTTACAAATATATAAAATTTCGGTATTGCTACCATCTTCAGCCACGACTTAATAATAAGTTACAGCTAGCTGCCCGAAGAATGTAAACTAAATGTCTATGAGAAATATATCTAACAATAAGGTATGTTTGGTTAGGTTAGGTTTTACGACTCATGCCCGGGCTTTAACTACGAGGTCATATCGCCAACTACCAGAGCGCTCTTTCGTCACTCTGGTGGACATGAACCCGACTCTACTATGGGAGTCCTAAATTTTGCCTACCCTAAATTTTTATTCACCTAGGGTAGGGGTCTTTAACAAGTACCTGACATCGTACAGGCTGGGGACCATCGCTTAACGTCCCATCCGAAGGACGGCGAGCTTAAGTTTAGTTTACCTCCCAGATAAAATAAACTAAGGGCCTCGGTCAGGTTACGAACCCACGTTCTTGAGCTCAGAAGTCAAGCATGCATACCACTGAGCTACCGGCGCCCTCAATTGTCACTCGGGTCGGCTCGCTGCTCGCCTTCATGACTGTGCTTGGCCCCATTCCTCTTCGGGGGCATTGCGCGTCCATATCTTGCTTCTTTACAAAATTATTGCTATAAATTTTAATTTGAATTAATTTCAATTACTTCATATAATTGTTTTTCTGTATTTGCTTGTCCTTAAAGCAATGTGCCTGTGAAAAATTCCAATATCATCATCGTGGTAGCTGGCCGATATGCCTCAGCATAAGGTCATAAATCGAAGAAAACATCGTTACTCATAGCAACGAACTTTAAAATATGGTTTTATTATTGGTAGGTTTTTTTAAAAATTATAAAAATAAAGAAAAAAATAAAACATAAGTGATGTGGCCATTAACGGACATTCTTATACCAACCACACATACAGATCAATCTCTCTCTCCCTTCCCCTTCACAAAATTATTTCATACTGAAATTACTGGGCAAAAGAATGTCTAATCTCAGGATTACGCTGTACAAAGAGATAGAATGAAATGGTTTTGAGAAGGGGAGGGGAAGAGAGATTGATCTCTATCCGTGGTTGGTATGAGAAAGTCCTGTAGTTGCCATATCACATATTTTTTGTTATTTTTAAATGTCTACATCAAGGGAGGATTTTAAATGGAACTCAAACAGCATACTGTTTTGAAATCTGAAGGAAAAATATATATAGAAAAATTTATGAGGTGTTAAAAGTCAACCTGGTGAAGAATCATTGGTTTTGTTGACTGTAGGTGATATAAATGTAGGCGTTCTAGTGAAAAACAATCCACAAAGTGACATTAATGTGTCCTTATCTTCCAACTGAACTGTGATCAAATTCATTTTCAGAGTCGTTCTGTTCAGCGATATATCTTAATATCCAAATGTGAATAGAAAAGTGATTCATTGAAGGCATTAACAATTTTATGTATATATGTCAACATTTAATATGGGACTTCAATGAATCTCCTTACGGTGGATTATTGTTTGGGAAATTTGATCTCTTTTTTTGAACTAAACCCAGGGATCACAGGCTATTATAGCAAGTGGCATAAGAGGTAGTAGGTAGCGTACTTGCCTGCTGTGCTCCTTCATCCCGTGTTCAAACCTAGCAAAGTTATGTTATATCCGTCAAAAATTTCGTGTTCCGCTTTCACTGGAATTTCATGTTTGGTCCAAAAGGGAGTCGTCGATCCTTGATTCCAAAAAAAAAATTATAATTTTTAATATCATTTATTTCACAGAATACATATTTTTAAATAAATAAATAATAGAAGATAAATGAATATAAAATTCCTAATACAATATTAATTATATTTCTAATTAATATAACATTTTGTACTTATATTCTTTAATGATAAATCTTCTTTCAGGAGGATATCTAGGTTCGATCACGAGCTCCTTTCTTAAGTCAAAAAGATCGAGAGGGCGCCAGTAGCTCAGTGGTGTGCGTGCTTGTCTTCAAGAACGTAGATTCTAAACCCGACCGAGGCCCTTAGTTTATTTTATCTGGGAGGTAAAATAAACTTAAGCACGCCGTCCTTCAGATGGGACGTTAAGCGATGGTCCCGAGCCTGTACGATGTCAGGTACTCGTTAAAGACCGTTAGGTGAATAAAATGAATAAAAATTTAGGGTAGTCAAAATTTAGGACTCCCACAGTAGAGTCGGGCTCATGTCCACCAGAGTGTCGAAAGAGCTCGCTGGTAGTAGGCGATATGACAAAGTAGTTAAAGCCCGGGCATGAGTCATAAAACCTAACCTAACCATCAAAAAGAACGAAATATAAAAAAATATATATATATTTAATAAATTAAGAAATAAAACTACTATACTTCGGGGCTTAGGTACATTTTGCTTGATACCGCTTACATTTTTGAATAAAAACTTAAATCTACAAATAGAAGTTTTAGAGAAAACTAAAAGGTACATTTTATATGAAATATGATTTTTGGAAGGTTGCTCGGTTTGAGAAATACATGTCGAAAACGTCCTAAAATGTCGTTTTGAAATACATGATTTTATTTTTTAGCCAAAGCGGTCGATTGGTGTTAGAGAGAGAGAGAGAACGAAACCTTAGTTTAATCATTCATCGACGACCGTTTTTTTAAAATGTTAATGAATGGGATCGGAAGTAGTGACGTATCGAGACAAAATAAATATAAATATTTCCTGCAGACTCGGTGCATTCAAATGCAAATGAGACAACTGAAGGTTATTTTGTGGTTCATCTGAAAATGTGGATGTTTGACCATTTCTATAGATCATCTTCAGGATCCTGTCCATAGTGGACCAGCTCCCAAAATGAGTTTTTTAATTTATTGACCAAAACCTTTGAAGGAAGGGTCGGAGCTCCATTGTAAGCTCAAAATTGATTTTTTTTACCGTTTATATAACTTTGTATACACTAAGTATGTGGAACTAAACTTTGTAGATTAACTGTTCGATTCCGCTCAGAGAACTTAGTTATAGCCCACATGGCATTCAAACATTTCCAAAACTACTTACATACACACACATATATGCCTCAATTCCCAAAGGAACGCGTCGTAACGGTTTTATAATCTAGTTGACCAACTAAAGTTGACAGAAAATTGATTCATTTCTTCAAAATACTCTACGAACTTCTAAATAGACGATCAAAATTAGACATGACACAAAAACGGAACTGTTACACTTACTTACTTAGACCATTATGGACATACGGATCACAGATATACGGTTCAGCAAAAACATCCATCTTCAAACTAATTCAGGCGTTTCAGTCAAAAACCCTTCATAACGATCTTATGATACACAGTTTTTTAGATAATTTAACACACATACAAACCCAGAAATACGTACTTTATCGTCACAACACTTACCACAAAACTCCCCTCGAATGTTGAAGAGAAGATGGAACCGCGACTTATTGCCACCTTGAATCATATTTGTTTTTAAATTTTTTTAAAACATAATTTCCCTTTACTTTTATCATCTCTCTTACCCATCCATCAAAATTGTCTTTCAATTCCTTTTTATTTATATTTTTTTAAATTAATTTATTTACTTATTTATTTTCTTTATTTATGTAATTAATTTTTTTTTCTGTTCTTGTCCTAATAATTATGATAAATTTTCGTCCAGAGGACCTACCACTCACATGCCCTTCACGCCAACATATCAATACCATCATAGATGTTGGTTGTAGCACCCTAGCAACGGTTGTATCTTTATAAATAAAATACCAAAAAAAAAAAACTTTTTGATCGTTTCTATATCGACACAAAATTTAATATGAGGATTTTGTAAGTCCCTATGTAATTTGAATATTAATCTTTATTAATCCGTTTTTATGAAGTATATTTCCGGTGATTGACCGACAACTAATGAGCCCCCACCTTCCTCGCCACTACTTGAGGACCACCATGGCTGCAGGGCACACTTCCTGTCCTCGCTATCCCAGTCATCTTGTCCTTTCATCTCTAGTTAAACTTCCAATTTAAACAATGCCTTTTGTTGCCTTCTACCTCATTTAATAACAATAATAATAGATGGAAATCCGGGTCTTCTTCGTCCTCCCTCTGTCTCCTTTCTGATACTCGTGATCTTTGTCTATTTGTTCCTAATCCTCAGCTATACTAAGTGTTGGGATTGAACATATTGTTCTTTTCTCAGCTAAGATACTTAGTTATATGATTGACTGTGTGTCATTAACTGTGTTATTCACTATTTCCTTTACATATTAGATAGAAAACACTAAGTATAAAGGAAGTTATATAATTGGTCAGAAATTCTAAATTTTCATGTTTTCCGATCCCCTGATTCCAAAATTGGAAAAAAATAGTTTAAGTGGAGCCTCTCTCCTCTGGTCCTCTCCTTGACTTTAACGTATTTCTGGGAAAATGATACACATACAAAATTCAGTGTCGTTACATTAATTTTATCGGGTGTTATCGTGTTCACAGACACACACAAACATACAGACGACATTTTTTCTTTCAGTGAAAACTCAACATCATATTTTTGGTCCATTACATAACTTCCCCCATACTTCGTATAGCTCAGAAAGTAAAAATACCACTTAACTAAAGAAATGTTTATATGTGGTAGTAAATTGTGGGACGAGATTTCTCATAGAAATAAAAGAAGTTGTCTTCCCACTGTTTTATTTTACACCGGTTTTCAACGCAACAGCGTCATCATCAGTGCCAGTTGTCTTCTAACCGATGTGCTGTGTGGGTGGGATGAACCACTGACGATGACGCTGTTGCCGGTTCTGGTCTAAAATAAAACAGTGGGAAGACAACGCCTTTTATTTCTATTAAAAAAATGTTGTTCATAATGAAGTACCTACACTTAACTTCATTTGAATATCTTCGTTTTGCCTCTTATTATTAAGGTTGTGTTTCCCATTCCGATTATGACAGAACTTCCCTCCACTGTTGGGTTTCCTTAGGGATTGGAGAGTCACAGCCTCAGGTAATCTCACAATTGTATAAATATGCCAACCTAACAAACTTGAATTTTTGAAGCCCGGGCTTTTACTACAAAGTCATATCGCCTACTACCAGAGCGCTCTTTCGTCATTCTGGGGGACATGAGCCTGACTACTGTGGAAGTCCTAAATTTTGCTAGGGTAGGGATCTTTAACGAGTACCTGACTTCGTATAGGCTCTTGACCATCGCTTTACGTCTCATCCAAAGGACAGAGAGCTTAAGTTTAATTTGCCTCCTAGATAAGATAAATTAAGGGCCTCTGCCATGTTTCGAACCCACGATCTTAAACTCAGTATGCATATATTTTTTTTATAATTATTCAATATAAATGTTAAATACCTTTTTTGTTTTCATTTGTTTGTTTTTTCAAAAGGGGATAATGTCATTTAATTTGATGGCATTCTATTGCCACTAGTCTGAGAATGTTTCAACTGACAGACAGATAGATAAATTGAAATTTGAGATTGTGTATATGGTGAGAGTATTAGTGAATAATTTAACAATAATTACAGTTGACATGGGAGGAAGACAATGAAAGCAATCTGAATAATATGTCCAGATCTCTCCAGGATTAACATTGAAAGCCAGGCTCTTGTCCCGATGTCACTCCTCTTCAGGATACCAACAACCTCAACCTCTCATAGCTCAACTATAGTCCTATACTAGAGGTTCGTGGCATCACAAGACAACCTGCTTGAACAATTGTGCTGTGGGCGCCGGTAGTTTAGAGGTAACGATTGGAAATTTAATGAGGAACATTTTTGGTACGACTCAATTTTTCGAACGGATTATCCGTTTTCTCGTAAATCAAGCAAACGTCTTAAAGAAATGAGTTTTGATTCGTAATTTTTTTTTTTTTTTTTTTACAAATAGAGGTTAGGTTTCGGTTTTATGACTCATGCCCGGGCTTTAACTACGAGGTCATATCGCCTACTACCAGAGCGCTCTTTCGTCACTCTGGTGGACATGAGCCCGACTCTAATGTGGGAGTCCTAAATTTTGCCAACCCTAAATTTTCATTTACCTAGGGCAGGGGTCTTTAACGAGTACATGACATCAGTACAGGCTCGGGACCATCGCTTAACGTCCCATCCGAAGGACGGCGTGCTTAAGTTTATTTACCTCCCAGATAAAATAAAGTAAGGGCCTCGGTCAGGTTTCGAACCCACGCTCTTGAGCTCAGAAGCCAAGCACGCTTACCCCTGAGCTACCGGCGCCCTCCTTGGCTACTTTACGAAGGATTTTGAATTGAAAGGATTGGATGCGCTGGAGTTTGGAAGTCTTGGCAGAACACCAAAGTTCAATTCCGTAAGTCCACATAGGTTTGAGTACTGCGTTGTTTGTCGTTTTGTTTTCAAAGTTAATTTGGATCTTTTGTCTAGTAGTCTTAGTAAACGTTTATAACGTCTGTTCATTTCTTGTCTTTTCAGTCTCGTGTGAGGATTCCAAGTTACTCGTTTGTCGAGTATGAGGCCTAGCTAGATAGTGGACTTCCTTTTTTAAAGGGATGGGATTTTTGTTAAGGTACAGAGACGTAATTTTAAAACGGTTTTCGGTATGTAGTTGGTCAGTTAATGTGACTCTCTCTGTGAGCACTCTTGTGGGCATGAGCCCGACTCTACTCTGGAAGTCCCAACTTTTGCTTACCTAGGTTTATTCAATTATAACCTGAGAGCGCACAGGCTCGGGACCATTCCTTAACGTCTCATCCAAAGGACGGCGTGCTCACATGTTTTGTGTACACTTGCGTTACACCATTGGAATTGACTTTAGTCCTGTTCTAATAGGATCCAAAGTTAGAACTGGGTATGTGGATTGCGGGTGATTGGCCCCTTTTTTCGCCTGGCTATCTCTCGATACATCCCATATAGCCTCATTGATCAGTGATGTGATCTCCGACTCCTGGCTCTGTCTCCTTCTCGTATCTCCTGTCCTGGGCTGCTTTACGACACGCCCCACACTCTAATACACGCCCTCATCCCAGGATTGTGTTACCCACCTTCCTTATCCCTCTTCACATCATCAACTTGCTTTCCATTTTCCACTTTTTACCATGGTTTTTTGTTGTCGTTTTATGTTTGTTTTTCCTTTTTCCCTCGACTGTGGGAATGTTTATAGGGCCTTCAATAGGGCACTTTATGGCTTACCAGCTGATCATGTTTAATTAAATGATAAAGCCTTCAAAGCTAGAAAATAGTGTGGATCTTCTGGTTATCTTTTTCTTCCCCAGATATAGGAAAAATTATGTTATTGGTCCAAAATTCGATGCGGAGTTTTCAACGAAATTTCATGTTTTCCGACCTCCTGATATCAAAAATGAAAAAAAAAAGACTTAAAAAAATGACAACTCATATCAGACTGAAACGCACAGATCTCGAAAGACGATTTGGACGTCTAAAATCAATCATCGGACGACGATCGACCTTATCGCTTGAAAACAAACATCACATATACAACACCATACTAAAACCCATCTGGACTTCGAGATATGGGGATCAGTCAAAAAATCAAACATACAACGTCTTCAGTCAATACAATCCATTATACTCCGCCACATTGCCGATGCGCCATTTTACGTTTCCAACCTCACATTGCATAATGACCTCAACATCCCATTTGTACCTAGGACTCGATATCAAAATTTTCACGACAAACTCCATCATGACGCCAATCCACTTATTCTGCAATCATCCACTAATACTCTCCCCACAAATCCGCCACTACAGAGGGACCTGCTCCAGGACTAGCCTGGACTCCTCTTGGGTCACGTACCTCAGCAATACAGACACACACTTGCCACCTCTCAACATCACAATTACTAGTGACAAATGTTCTGTCGTTGTAAATATGTAATAATTTTAAAAAAACAAGAAACTACGAGGAGAAACTTCCACAGAGTGCTACTATTTAAGTCAAATATTGATTTTTAGCCCAAACGAGGGATTTTCTTTGGAGAAAGAGCGGGGATGTACATAACCGGTGATTCACCGACTATTATTTTTCCTAAGTATCTGCTGTATTTCGTATCTTACAACTTTTGAATAAAATTTTGTTTCAAAATGTGTCGAGGTTAATGGAGGGGGGTTTTATTCAAATGAGTCCGTCCACAATGGGAACGCGTGACCATAACGCTGCCATAACGAACCTAAAGTCCTGCCATATTTTAATTGGACACCTTGTTCGAAGAGTTTCTCAATGAGTTAACGTTGCTTACCAACCTCTATTTCCCAATAGGGAGGGGATATATTCATGAGCAAATCTTTTTAATTCTTTCCATTACGTATGTATTTAAATTAATTTTTTCTAGAACGGCTGTAAGGAATTTCGTAAATTTGGAATAGGTATATTGAAGAGGAAGATCTTCTGTAGATACTTACGAATTTTCGGTTGAAATACATTTGGTGGTTAGCTGAAAAAAAAAAACTATTAAAAATAATGTGTCTCGACATACATTCTTACACAAAAATCAAAAATAAAAAAAAATAAAAAAATCCAGTCCATATGTTTTTGTGAACACGATATCTGCCGATAGAAAGAATGCGTCGACATGAAATTTTGTTTGTGTAACCAGAACCCTATAGGGACTTCGGTCAAAGGGAAGGGGGGATTAAAGGGGGGCTTAACCCAAAAACTGTAATAACTGTCGTTGTAATAAATGTATTGACACGAAATTTTAAATGTAAATTCAGAAGTCCCTGTGTTTTGCAAAAGCATCGATTGATCTGGCTAAAGCAGGTAGTTAAAAAAAAAAATTAATTTAAGTCGTACATTGCCGATTTACTCTTTTTTTTTCGTAAGGATATTGCTGTTTTGGTCTTGATTAACAGATTAGGGTCCTGTTTAATTGTACACAAAGACTGTGTAAAAGAAAGGATACGGTTGTTGAAATCGGTTGGGTGGATCGGCGTGGACTAACGAAGGATCACGGATGCTATCTAATCGGTACATCCCCTAACTCGCGGGGTGTCTGAGGCTGTATAATTGGCAATGTTCCCAGCAGAGGGCACACACACACCTTAGCCCAGTCTCGGCTTCCTTCATTTAAACAAACTTCCATTGTTTCCAAGAGCATTATTATCCCACTAACTTTATCTAACAGCCCCACCTCTCTGGTAATAAGAAGTGTGGACCGAACCTCGGACCTCCCTCCTATCTTCATCTTCGGGGAACCGAGTCGACAGAATGGAGATGCAAGTCGAGGTTCTGTCTTGTCTTGTAAAGGGAATACTCAGTATTTGGCCAACGTCTCGGAATCCCTGTCTAACAGAATAGAACTGAGAACTTGTTAAAAATGTATATTGTCAAGGAATAGATAATTAAACTACACAATTTCTTTGTCAAACTTCACTATATATTCTCAAATACTCAACTAGTTTCGCCGTGTTAAGGCATTATCAAGAGTCGAAACTAGTTGAGTATTTGAGAATATATAGTGAAGTTTGACAAAGAAATTCTATTTTAATTATCTATTCCTAGAATGGAGCTTCACAAAGTAAATCTGGAAACCATAAATTATTTGTATATTGTCAAACTATAAATGTATTTATTATAAATTTATCGGCACAAAATTTAGTATGAGGATTTAGGAGCCCCTATGTAAGTCACCTGTTGAATATGTATTAACAATTTACAAGTTGAGGAACGCGGACATGTTGTGGAACTTGTAATAAATAAATAAAACTAACTTATTTTTGAAATATTATCTATTCCACCAAAGATATTTTTGTAGATATTTATATATTATTATATAGAGGGCGCCGGTAGCTCAGTGGTATGCGTGCTTAGCTTCTGAGCTCAAAAACGTGGGTTCGAAACCCGACCGAGGCCCTTAGTTTGTAGGTAAAATAAACTTAAGCACGTCTTTGTTTAAGATCTGTTTTGGAGCGAGAGCCATAACATAATTGTTTTTTTTTTTGTTCTTGGGAAGTACATTGCTGTTCAATGAAACTGCTGACGCCAACGCATGTCTTTCATATACCCAATAATACTAGTATGAAATTATTTTGTGAGAGGGGAGGGTGGGTATAAGAAAGTCCTGTAATTCTCCACCAGTTACTCATTTTTCTGACATTCTTCAGATTAGAAACTCGTTTACTTCATAAAATATAAACATTTTGTGAAATACCTGCCTGAAATTATTTCAAAAGCCACATCAATTTCGTAATATCACAACGAATTTTATTGAGATTGTTAAGTTCTTGTTTATAATAATTTTAAGCTTTCATTTTTGACGTTATTAATTTATATTTTTTATTTTCTGTTTCAGGTGAGAAACAAGTTGATTTTTCGTAGACTGCAAAATTTCGTAAGTTTTTGGATACATTTGTAATTGTATTTATAGTATTGGCACAAATGTATTCTTTTGATTGTTATTTTTAAATGATTTTTTATTGGTTAAAGCAAACGAGGTAATATATTTAATTTTAGCCCCCCCCCTGCAATAAGAATTTTGCTTGTCTATTATCACTATTAGATTGTTTTTTGATTTAATGTCCTTTTGTTGAGAATTTGGAAATAAATATTATTTCAGGATTTTTGCAAAAACGACCAATTTCCGTAGTAAGATTAAATGGTTACATTGGCTGTTTATACTTGGAAGTAGGGCGCCGGAAGCTTAGAGGTAGCGTGCTAGCTTCAGCACGCCGTCCTTCGAATGGGACCTTAAGCGTTGGTCCCGAGCCTGTACGAAGTCAGGTACTCGTTAAAGACCTAGGTGAATAAATTTGAGTAGGAAAAATTCAGGACTCCCACTGCAGAGTCGGGCTCATATCCATTAGAGCATTGAAAGAGCGCTCTGGTAGTAGGCGATATGACCTCACTATAACTAACTACTTGAAAATCTCTTGACATCGTATCTGCCTAAACCGATATTTTAAATATCATTGACGGGGGCTGTTTTTCTAATAATTTAAGGACTCAACAAAATGCCGCAGAAAAATAAAAAAAAAAGGTCGTTTTTGTAAAAAAAAAGTCAATATTTTCCAAAATAATTTCAAATACTATTGAAATAACTGTTACTCTTGGTTAACATGGGACCTTGCAGATCTTTGGCAGCTTCCTTCATGAAAGTGGGTCTTGGGCTATCGTCTTCCAGTTGACAGGGTCACCCATCTTCAGAGGGTCGACCCGGAGTCTTCCTACTACACTTGACTGGGCAGGAAATTCTCCGAAGAACTATATTGTCAGTAGCTTGGAGGTTCCACGAGTGAGCCTCGCATCTGTTCAGCAGGATAGGTCTCATTTTTTTTTTTTTTTTTTTTCTTGCATGTTTGATATGCCAAAGTAGAAACAAATTTTAACGATAATCTGTTTGTATGTTTAAGAGGAAAGTTCTGTAAGGAGTGTTCTGTATGACGCCCAAATTTTTTGTCAATTAAATTTATTTTTACCATTTTATATAAGAAAAAAGTGTTAGGAAATAAATAGGAAGGAGAAGAGATCAGAATGGTCTTCTGTAGTATCGACCACAAGTTTGTATCGATACCTGTAGAATTTATGGCGAGGTTTCAGCACTGAGTGTGCCTTCTTGAGGGCCTATATTGACATATATACATTATATTATAATAATACAGTGACAATGCAGGCCCTCAAGAAGGCACACTCAGTGCCGAAAGAAGCTTTGTCTTTATCGACGACAAGCCTCATCTCTCCTTCCTATTACGTCGTTGGTCAACCTTTCCCGAATTGATATTTGGAAAAGAGAGATACATTTTATGGCTGTGTTATTCAACTTTATTTTTTGTCCATCAAGTATTATATTTGATAAAACTTCTTGTTTGGCTAATAATTAAATAAAAAAAAAAATTTTAACAAATAAGTGTTAATTTTTTTGTACCCTATAATTGATTTTTAAAGTTTTTTTATTTTTCAACAAAATAATGTTATTTGAATTGAGAATTATTAAATACTATTCGAGATAATCTATAGTCATTATTTCTTATTCAAATACCATTATTTTTTTGGAAAAAAAAAATATATATATCCAATTCTTCTTAAGTTCTCTTAACTTGAGCAGAAACTACTTCTCTACATGGTCTTATTTTATTCAAATATTTTTTTATTATTAAACAAATCAAAAAAATAAAATAAAATAACCGATATCTCGGAGAATCTATTTGGACAGCTTCTCACGTTGGAGGCAGCGTTTTTTCCGTAATCAGCGGCCTCAATGTACCCAATATTCACAATTGTAGCCGACGACAAGTTATTTTGCACAACTGTGCCTTATAAAGACATTGTCCATTGATCCACGGTGATTTCAACTTTAAACTCTTCTTCTTCAAGAGGAAGAACTTCTGGAGATTGCAGAACATGTAATCCTAAAGCGTCTGCTGCTCGACCAGACCAGGCTGGAGTTGGATCTGCGGCAGCTGGTAAACGGCATCAGTGGCACAACTCACTCATACAGTGGGAAGTCTAATGAAAGGTCCAATTTGGCGACTACTGGCAGTATTGCACACGAAGATGAGTTGCGGGCAATTACTGACTGCCTCTAATTATCAATCGGTGATTGCTCGCTATTCATCACAGACACAAATACACAATGAATAAAGATTTGTCTCAAAGAAATAAAAGACCTTGTGTTCCCGTTGTTTTACTTCCACCCAGAACCGGTTTCCAGCACATTTGCGTCATCATCAGTGGCAAAACTCACTCATACAGTGTGAAGTATATTGAAAGATCCAATTTGGCGACTACTGGCAGTATTGCACACGAAGATGAGTTGCGGGCAATTACTGACTGCCTCTAATTATCAATCGGTGATTGCTCGCTATTCATCACAGACACAAATACACAATGAATAAAGATTTGTCTCAAAGAAATAGAAGATCTTGTGTTCCCGTTGTTTTACTTCCACCCAGAACCGGTTTCCAGAGCATTTGCGTCATCATCAGTGGCAAAACTCACTCATACAGTGTGAAGTATATTGAAAGATCCAATTTGGCGACTACTGGCAGTATTGCACACGAAGATGAGTTGCGGGCAATTACTGACTGCCAATAATTATCAATCGGTGATTGCCTGCTATTCATCCTAGTCACAGATACACAATGAGAAAATAAAGATTTGCTTTAATGAATTAAATGGCACAACTCACCCGTACAGTATGGAGTCTAATGTTACAGATACTGACAGTGTCTCACAACATTTTGCTATTACATATAAAGATTTGTCTCTTTGACTTCATCCAGAGCTCCTTGACATGTGACTTAAGTGACGTTGCACACCCCTCTGAAAAAAAAAATTCAGTTACAGGCAATCTACCCTCCCAGCTCGAAATTATTTGTAACAAACTGACTTTTCGCTCTCACTCTAAACCCTTCACCCACCTCCGGCGGATTACGCTGAAAATCAATAGGTTCTTTCTAAGCTACTGGGCCACAATATAAAATGTTATTGTATTTATTGTACCAGTAGTTATCAAGTCCGATAAAATAATATGTTGTCCTTGTATATTCAGGGGTGGGGGGGGGGGGGGGGGGGGATTCAGGTGGTCATTACTTTTTAACTTTTAAGCCCCACCTCGCTATTGTTATTAATGTTGTTATATATTCTGGCTGGAGACATCTAGAGACCTAAGCATTCAATGCTCATACCTTCTTTGGAAACTACCGAATTCCTCCTAAATTCTCCCAACATTGAACAGGCTCTCGGGACAGCCATTTTAAAGTCCCCGCCACAGACTCCCTACGTGAACCACATACTTGCTTTTACCAATTCTGCTGTAATTAAATTTCGCCCATCTATCATTTCGATTCAAAGCGCATTTTAATTAGATAATGCTACAACTTTGATGTTGTATATCATAGTGTGACTACAATAATACTCCCACACTTCTGAAAGAACGGCAGTAATTCTATGAAAACATTTTTAATTATAGTTGTGCTGATTCAAAAAGAAGAATATGAAAATTTTTGAAAAAAAAAAAAAAAAACTCTACAAAGGAATGAATATCACAAAAAACTAGTTCCAAATCAAATTGCATTGGTATCCTGTTGCAGTAGGGGAAAAAACCATTAAACTACCGGTTCCTGGTGATTTTCAACTAACGGCAACTCGATATTTCATTTAAACAACCGACAAACTGACGGGTAGTCGTTAAAAAAACAGCCCAATAAAAGCATACAATTAAAGAGGCAATCTGAGTTTTTCTTGAGCCACTATTCAAATGTCGGTTGCGGAGAAGGAACGATATCATTACCTAGTTCTGGCAGGTTACCCAGCCTTGGTTAGTAACCTTATCTGCCAGGTCAATAACTGTAACTTAGATGAAAATAAATTTTCAGTGATTACACTACAATTTTTCTGACGGAGACTTCTTTCCCCCCTCTCCAACTCTTACAGAGTGTATATAATTGAACGATTTCAACAATCGGTTATTTCCTAACCAGTTATTTTTTATAACTGAATGAAATGATCACTTACTGGAATAATGGCAGGAACGCCAGTTTTTTAGATTTTTGACGATGTTGAGCTTCATAATTCAACCAACAGCGATCAAACTGTTGAAGAGATTTTATAATAATAATAATAATATTTATTTTCGTTAAACCGTAACATGGTAATATTGATACAGATATTAATCGGCCTCCCGGTGGTTCCCTCCAACCCACTATGACCTCACTTCAGTCTGATGACCACCGATCGCCACATATTAATCGGCCTCCCGGTGGTTCCCTCCAACCCACTATGACCTCACTTCAGCCTTATTTGAGTTGAAATACAACTGAGAGGGTGTTGTACATCGTGGTGGTGGGGGTTCCGCGGACCCTTTCCCCACTTTACCCACCCGTTTCCTCTTCTTAGCTCTGCTTATCAAGATATGAGATAAGGATCAAGGTCTAACAGTGATATCAAGGATTTGAAGTAACGAAGGATTAAATGAGATGACGCCTACATTATTGCCTACCATCTTCACCTTTTTATTTTTTTTTAAATGCTTCCAAAACGGCAGTTGAGGAATATAACAGGAAAAAGTCGAATAAATTTTAGAACTAATTGAGGAATCAAAAACAAAATGTGAATTTTAAATAAAGTGATGATGGATCAAAACTCGATTGTCACAAATTGATGATATCTTTTAGATTCTCAGACAACAAACATCATAGTTAGGCTCTCGGCACATTCATTTACTGTTAAAAATATGCCTTTTTAAAAAAAATTTATCACTTAAATAGAGACAAAAAGTATATAGGAAGAAACAAAAAAATAAAACTTTGAGCAGAGTCTTCTTCAAATTAGTGTAGAGACGGTCGTATTTCTGTGTCAATTTAGCTCCAAGATAAGAGGTGGAACCGCAGCCAGTAAAGATGTCAGAGAGGCAGTCTTTCTTCTTCGGTTTAACTTAATTCGCCCCCAGGGCACCGGAGTCGGCGGCCAACATGCTGACTGTGGGGTTAGTTATAGGATGGGAGGAGGGGGTGATACAACTTGTCAAGTTTATCTTGAATTAAAAGAGAAGTTGGTGGGACGATGAATGATATAATGGAACATGTGGAGAGGGATATCTCACAGAAGAGGAAGAGATAAGGACTGCAATGTGCTCAAGGACAGATCATCTGGGGAAGGACACTGCACAAGATGTCCTCTGTAGGAGACGATCTCAAAGCGGCACACGAATTAATAAATAAACTTCTCCCTCCTCCAAAACCGAGTCGATCATTTGCTCTAATAACACTGGTCATTTCACATAAGAATCTGCCGGAGTGGTGTCAAAGCTCTAAAAAAAAATTTTTTTTTGCCTACCTGAGTGTAATCAAAAGTTGAAATTTCTTGGGGCTCTTGGATGCAACCTCCCACAATTAGAGGCCTCTTTTCTTTTTTCTTTATTCTGTATTCTTAATTGGCTAATACAAGTATTAATCAAGTTTGCGTTATTTTGTTTATTTCTTATGTTATTATCTTAAGGGGCATATGTCCGAGAATAAAGATTATATTTAATTTCATTTGAGAGTCTGACACACGTGGATCAGAACTATACCTACTACAAAATAAAATGAATAAATAAATACTTGAAAATATGAGTACAATAATAATATGAAATGAAACTTTATTGCTTATAGAGATACAAATGTCATAGCAAGGGTTGACCTTACTAGTTCACACATAAATGTAATACATTATATATATATATATATATATATGTATATATAACAATATATAAAAGTTTATATATCAATACAACTTATAATTAAAAATAGAAAATATAACAAACTTAATTAAACAAAAAAAAATTTTTTGTTGGAAGATACATTATAAATATGGGCCGAAGTAAAGAAAAGAAAAATACCAACTGTTGTGAAATGTGTTATATTGAAATGTATAAGGTAAACGAGAGGGCAAATCATAATAAAACTGTTTTTTTTTTATTTTAAACTATTAGTTATGAAAATAAATATATTATTGATTTTTTCATCGTCATCAATACTTAACAAATTAATTGAGATTGCATTGAGGTAGCATGAGGACCCATTCCACTGTCAGCCATGTTAATTGTTAATTTGATGCACTATTCACTTATTGAAACTACTTAACCACAAAACTCAAGGTGTTTTATCCACAAATCACTTGGATAATTCGCAAATAACCAGTATAATATACAATATAGTGACGACAACACATAAGGCCAACTCGCTTCAGCGATACATATAATAATATAATACAGTAAATAAATAAATTATATAATAAATACAGTTGATATATTTTTTAATTTAATCTAAAAATACTCAATGTACATACTTTAACCCCTTTCTATTCCCCCAAGAATATCTACATTAATTTTTCCATTTAAATGTTAATGCCTTTTATGCTTGCTGTCTGCATGACCCGATCAACCAGACGAGTTAGTTGCCAAAATATGCCCTAATTGCTTAGCATATTCTTTAGGGCAATTATTATAAGGTTAGAGTTTCCTTTTGAATATTCGTTCACTTAACCCTTGGCACTGTCTGACTACGCATCTGACTAGGGAGGAGAGTTCTTCTGGAAGTCAGGTACAGAAAACTACCGACTTTGAATCGTCTGATTGACAGAAGCACGCTACTTTAATACCCAGAGTTTAAGCTGCCTTCCGTTAATTTTCTTTGTAATGGGTAGGTAACTTTTTTTTTTTTTTTTTGGAACTGATTTAGTTTCTGTTACATGTGTGTAGGCGCATTAACATTTTTTTTTTTTTTTTTTCTATTACTATTTTCGTTCAAGGAGATCTCATTATTTATCGGCACGCTATGTCGGAAACGAATAAAAAAAGTACAGAGAAGATACAACGAATTCTGTTCTTAAGAATGAGTCGAAGCATTAGTAAAAACCGTTGTGGACTCCTGTAATGGAACATTTCTACTTTTTTTTCTAAAACAATAGTAGGTAAGAATGTATTCTAATAGAAATACTACTAAAATTTATAGTAGAACGTCTATTCTCGTCGATATATAACTAAGAAAGTCCTCCCTCTAAAGCCAGTCGACCGTCTGTGTTGAAACTCAATATTTGACTTACATAGCGGCTTCTGAATCATAATACTAAATGATGTGTCGATATATTCATTACATCGGCAGTTATTAGGGCATTGAGTCGAGCCCACCCTCTGATCCCTTCTTCCCTTCGGCCAATTTCGCGAAAAGTTAATAGTTGCCGTCCTTATAGGGTTTTGCATTTACATATGAAATTTCGTGTCACTACATTCATTACAACTGCAGTTATACTGTGTATACACACAGACAGAAAGACATGTTTATTTATTTGTTTTTCGTTTTTGCGATCTGGGAGTTAGAAAACATGAAACTCCTGTGAAAAATCAACACAGAATTTCTCACTGATTACATAACTTCCCCTATATATCATAGTCAAACGTAAGTTGAGCATCAATTCCAAATCGAATTATTACTAAAACCAATTGTTGAGCCTCCATTGTAGTCGAAATATTATAAAAACCTATTGTTAAGTTTCTATTATAATGGAATCATTATTGAAAAGCATTGTCGAGCTTCGGTTCTAGTCGAAGTTTTCTAAAAGTCATTGTAGAACTTCTATTCTAGTGTAAGTGATAATAAAACATATATTCTAGTCGAAGTATTTCTAAATGTCATTGTAGAACTTCTATTCTAGTATAAGTGATTATAAAACATATATTCTACTACAAGTATTTCTAAAAGTCATTGTAGAACTTCTAGTATAAGTGATTATAAAACATATATTCTAGTCGAAGTATTTCTAAAAGTCATTGTAGAACTTCTATTCTAGTATAAGTGATTATAAAACATATATTCTAGTCGAAGTATTTCTAAAAGTCATTGTAGAACTTCTATTCTAGTATAAGTGATTATAAAACATATATTCTAGTCGAGGTATTTCTAAAAGTCATTGTAGAACTTCTATTCTAGTATAAGTGATTATAAAACATATAGGTATTCTACTACAAGTATTTCTAAAAGTCATTGTAGAACTTCTATTCTAGTATAAGTGATTATAAAACATATAGGTATTCTACTACAAGTATTTCTAAAAGTCATTGTAGAACTTCTATTCTAGTATAAGTGATTATAAAACATATATTCTAGTCGAAGTATTTCTAAAAGTCATTGTAGAACTTCTATTCTAGTATAAGTGATTATAAAACATATATTCTAGTCGAGGTATTTCTAAAAGTCATTGTAGAACTTCTATTCTAGTATAAGTGATTATAAAACATATAGGTATTCTACTACAAGTATTTCTAAAAGTCATTGTAGAACTTCTATTCTAGTATAAGTGATTATAAAACATATAGGTATTCTACTACAAGTATTTCTAAAAGTCATTGTAGAACTTCTATTCTAGTATAAGTGATTATAAAACATATAGGTATTCTACTACAAGTATTTCTAAAAGTCATTGTAGAACTTCTATTCTAGTATAAGTGATTATAAAACATATATTCTAGTCGAAGTATTTCTAAAAGTCATTGTAGAACTTCTATTCTAGTATAAGTGATTATAAAACATATATTCTAGTCGAAGTATTTCTAAAAGTCATTGTAGAACTTCTATTCTAGTATAAGTGATTATAAAACATATATTCTAGTCGAGGTATTTCTAAAAGTCATTGTAGAACTTCTATTCTAGTATAAGTGATTATAAAACATATAGGTATTCTACTACAAGTATTTCTAAAAGTCATTGTAGAACTTCTATTCTAGTATAAGTGATTATAAAACATATAGGTATTCTACTACAAGTATTTCTAAAAGTCATTGTAGAACTTCTATTCTAGTATAAGTGATTATAAAACATATATTCTAGTCGAAGTATTTCTAAAAGTCATTGTAGAACTTCTATTCTAGTATAAGTGATTATAAAACATATATTCTAGTCGAGGTATTTCTAAAAGTCATTGTAGAACTTCTATTCTAGTATAAGTGATTATAAAACATATATTCTAGTCGAGGTATTTCTAAAAGTCATTGTAGAACTTCTATTCTAGTATAAGTGATTATAAAACATATAGGTATTCTACTACAAGTATTTCTAAAAGTCATTGTAGAACTTCTATTCTAGTATAAGTGATTATAAAACATATATTCTAGTCGAAGTATTTCTAAAAGTCATTGTAGAACTTCTATTCTAGTATAAGTGATTATAAAACATATAGGTATTCTACTACAAGTATTTCTAAAAGTCATTGTAGAACTTCTATTCTAGTATAAGTGATTATAAAACATATATTCTAGTCGAAGTATTTCTAAAAGTCATTGTAGAACTTCTATTCTAGTATAAGTGATTATAAAACATATATTCTAGTCGAGGTATTTCTAAAAGTCATTGTAGAACTTCTATTCTAGTATAAGTGATTATAAAACATATAGGTATTCTACTACAAGTATTTCTAAAAGTCATTGTAGAACTTCTATTCTAGTATAAGTGATTATAAAACATATAGGTATTCTACTACAAGTATTTCTAAAAGTCATTGTAGAACTTCTATTCTAGTATAAGTGATTATAAAACATATAGGTATTCTTCTACAAGTATTTCTAAAAGTCATTGTAGAACTTCTATTCTAGTATAAGTGATTATAAAACATATAGGTATTCTACTACAAGTATTTCTAAAAGTCATTGTAGAACTTCTATTCTAGTATAAGTGATTATAAAACATATATTCTAGTCGAAGTATTTCTAAAAGTCATTGTAGAACTTCTATTCTAGTATAAGTGATTATAAAACATATATTCTAGTCGAGGTATTTCTAAAAGTCATTGTAGAACTTCTATTCTAGTATAAGTGATTATAAAACATATATTCTAGTCGAGGTATTTCTAAAAGTCATTGTAGAACTTCTATTCTAGTATAAGTGATTATAAAACATATAGGTATTCTTCTACAAGTATTTCTAAAAGTCATTGTAGAACTTCTATTCTAGTATAAGTGATTATAAAACATATATTCTAGTCGAAGTATTTCTAAAAGTCATTGTAGAACTTCTATTCTAGTATAAGTGATTATAAAACATATATTCTAGTCGAAGTATTTCTAAAAGTCATTGTAGAACTTCTATTCTAGTATAAGTGATTATAAAACATATAGGTATTCTACTACAAGTATTTCTAAAAGTCATTGTAGAACTTCTATTCTAGTATAAGTGATTATAAAACATATATTCTAGTCGAAGTATTTCTAAAAGTCATTGTAGAACTTCTATTCTAGTATAAGTGATTATAAAACATATATTCTAGTCGAGGTATTTCTAAAAGTCATTGTAGAACTTCTATTCTAGTATAAGTGATTATAAAACATATAGGTATTCTTCTACAAGTATTTCTAAAAGTTGTGATTGGTGAAAAGCCCCAGGTTGTTTCTGGACAAAAGGACCGTCTCAGTGTGTCCCTGTGTACATAGTACATATACAACATATTGAAGGGATAAAGGAACGCTGTTTACGATAATTTGAATAAAAATTCAAAAAAATAATTTTAAAACAATTTTGAGACTGGAGATGGTTGGAAACAGAAAATTGGTGTCTAGATGTGGTAACATGATAAAGACGGGAGGAGAGGCTTCAAGGCTCCGAGTGAAGTAGCCTGGAGCAAGTCTCCGTGTTTATTTAACGATAATTTGTTAATAGTGGCTTATTAAAATTTATAAACCCACCGAAGAACGGACCAACAATCCTAAACATTCATCATAAATTAAGTACAACATAACTCCCACCGGTAATTATACCAGAAAAGAAAAAAAAAAAAATGAAAAAAAATAAGCAAAAAGTTTAAATTACCTATCATTTTTGTGAGAATGGTCTGATTGCCTAAGAAAATTTTAACAGGATGAGAACATTTAAGCTAAATTTTGTTGTGGGATTCAAAGTTCCTCACACAAATGCAAGAATAATAATAATAATAAGGCGTCGGTAGCTCAGAGGTAGCGTACTAGCCTATTGAACTCAAAATCACGTGTTCGAAACCCGGGCGAGGCCCTCAGGTTTTTTATCTGGGAGGTAAAAAAAACTTGAGCACGCCGTCCTTTGAATGGTCCCGAGCCTGTGCCACGTAATGACGCCTTCCCTATGTGAAAAAAACCTAGATAGGCTACATTTAATACTCCTACAATAGAGTCAGGCTAATGTCCACAAGTCTTTAATGTGAAAGGGTCTACTGGCGTTTTCGCAGGCGCTATTAAATTCAGGAAGAGTTTCACTCTAAGTGTAAGCTTGTATGTATAAATTTCATGCATTTAGGACTTAATTTGCGCAATAAGTACTAGTAGACATATTCTAAAATTTGTTTATTATGGGACAAATTGTCGTGAAACTTCTACTAAAATAAATTGAATTTCAAATTTTGACTCTCATAAATCGGAGCCCGGTTAGTAACTTCAAGTTACATTATACTGGGAAAAGTCGACCTTTTCAATGGAGGACGGTGGTTTATGATTCAATCGGGCTTATAAGGATGCTAATTATAAAATTTCATCAAAATTGATTCAGTACTTTTTGCGCCAGCTTGATACAAACGCACGGACAGACAAAACTACAAATTTATTTATAGCAATAAAAGAATTTATTTATTATCATTATAGATAGGTACATATATGCTGTCGTGGGCTTTTTTTATAGGCATTTTTATTCCATATTTTTTGACAAAAAAAACCTACGAAGTCTATCTCTTCCCTTTATAGATCCGGTTCTGAACAGAGTTAAGATTTATGTAATCCCACATTTGAAACGTTGATAAGACTGTGATGTGTGACTGCTGGGGTTGAGTCGTGGGAGACCGTCATATAATAGTATAGATGTAATGAATTTATCGAAATATTTATTATTATTATTTTTTTATAAAATATATGCGTTAGTAACATTTGGTAAATGAAAAGTAACTTTTGGGATACATTTACCCCTTAAAGTTTGTTTAAGCAATTAGTCTTAGAGAACAGAAAAAATCGAAAATGTACATTATTTAGAACACACAGATGGCTGCCATGGGGAAAACTGATAGTACAAGTTCATAAAATGTCCTTAATGAGACGCGGCTTTAAACGAAGTGTTTCGAAACTCACCCCTAACTTAAACCTTCTAGCACCTTTAACTGATGGTAAGTTATCATGATATTTCTTGAATTTCCTCTGATGAAGTCGTCTATGGTCTCAAGTTGTAGCTCCCTGTATAACTGGGAGTTTCGAACGAACCAGGGGGCGTCCACCGCCATCCTCGTCACCCTATTTTGGAAGGTTTGTATTATTTTCATTAAATTTCTCGAAATAAACTGTAGTTTGAGGATTCAGAAGCCGCCATGTAAGTCAAGTTGAGTTTTAGACCAAACTGTCTTTGCAGGCAGATGGTAGTAATCATTACTACTATCAATTATTGATTAATTCCTACTGGAGATGTATATAGCCGGTCCCCGGTGATTCATCGACGACAATTCTTTAAATTGTATCTATTGTTTCAAGAAGTGTGGAAGGGCATTGAACAAATTATTTTCTTAATGAGTTATACTTTTTTTCAAAAGTGAGGAGCAATGTTTAGTACAAAATCGTATTTTTATTTTCCTATAACCTATAGTATTCCCTGAACAAGTTTTGATAATTTTCGCGATGATCTCTGTCTGCGTAAGTGATTAGAAAGTTGTGAGCTGTCTACCGCAAAAACGATTGCAGCTATGAACTTGGAATTTGGAATGAAGAGGTCACATGTTCTAACTTAGATCTGATTAGATTTTGACCATAATCAGACAAAAATTATATACAATTTACAAGATACTGCTTATGTTTATGACCTAATCAAAAATCATTTCAAGTAATAGTTGTAGAGAAAACTGAAATACATATTTGAAGAAATATATATTTCGCAGGTCGTCCTGTTTTTGAGGTATATGCCGAAAAACCATCTTGAAATGTAGTTTTCAAAGACATATTTTTGACGTTTCCTTGACTTACCCGAAAACGGTTTGTCCGATCAAAAATATTAATTCTTACCAAAAACGTTCGTTATGAATTTTCCAATCGCTCATAAATCCTCAGATTTGAGATAGGATTAATACGATAAAAGTTATAACGCCCCTTAGAATGTCTATAAGTATAGTCTATACTAAATATATAAGGAATTAAAGTAAAATTTAGTGTTTTTTTTTGAAAAATTATAAAAATTGTGGCCGTGAGTGCTAGAGCGTAGAGCTTTGGTTGCATGGTGTCAGCTTGGTTTGCGGGTTCGAATCCCGTCCGGGAGAGAGTTTTATTTGCTATATAGAACTCCCTCTCGGGTACATGGATGTTGTAAATAGCTAGATAATACTGTTAATAAGAGATATGGCTAATATGCATCGTACATAAAGCCAAGATAAAGAGGAAAAAAAAAAATGATTGGTAGTTATTTTGAAAAATTATAAAAATGAAGAAAAAATAAAATGTATGTGATTGGGCCATTAAAGGACTTTCTTATAACAACCACCCTTACAGAATCACTCTCACCCCTTCCCCCTTCTCAAAATTATTTAATTCTGGCTTTACTGGGTATAAGAATGTCACTCTGAGGATTTTACTGTACAATAAAACAAAAAAATAGTGCTGACGCAAACTCATTACTTTCATATACCTAATGCCAGTATGCAATTATTTTGAGAAAGGGGAGGGAGATAGTGATCTGTAAGCGTGGTTGGTATAAGAAAGTCCTGTAATGACCACGTCACATACATATATATATTTTTTTGGTATATAAAATACATAGGCTATGGCATGGACCATACGCCCTTCACAGGATCCTTGGCGCTATTCATGTCACCTTCTTGGCTGGCATTATGTCCTTGTGGTCCTGTACCTGTCCGAACTCTTGACAGTTGGTGGACATCTCCTGACATCCTCTTACTATTATATATATATTTTTCTATTTTTTTATTGACTTAAGTGGTCTGTGGTTTTATAAATTTCCTGTTCCGTTTTTTTGACCGTGACATTTGGTGTCACATGTCACTAACATTGTATTATTTTCTCACTCTTTTATTTAAAAAAACAAATATTCCTTTAAAAATTAAAGTATATTTAAAATTTTAAATTCTTAAAAATACAATTTAGAAGTCGTCGGTGAATCACGAGCCACGAAATTTCCACTTGTGCTGAGAAGGGGAGGGCGGCTAAGTAACAAACTGGCCTCAAAATTATGTAACTATGTAATCCAAAGTAATGAAAAGTCGGTGAATCATTTGCTAGGTTTTATATTTTTAAATTTGAGGTTACTTTAGTTATATTACTTTGAGTATATATAAAAAAATTGAATTTAATTTCCACACAAGGGATATGCCATAATGAAAGGTTTCATGTCTGTTATTGACTTGATGGATTTCACAATAAATTAAAAAAATGAATAAAATTTTGAATAATAAAAAAAATTTAAGTTAATTAAATCTATAATTTCAAAATTAAAATAATCTACCATATGGTTGAGTGAAGCTCTTAAAAAAATGAAAAACATATGTTATAAATAACTCTGTAAAATTTTCAAACTACGTTACTTGCACCAATCCAAAAATCCAAAAGTATCCCGGTGTGATTCTGAAAATTAAGATTATTAAATATTATGTCCCGATAACGATTGGCGCTTATCTCAAAGGTGTTGATTCGCAAGGCCTATGAGTTTCGAAATTTGAATTTCATTGAGAGAGATATGGGGAGTTAAGAGAAAATTAAAACATATTTACAAACAATATAACTTTAATAAAACTATTATGAATTTTGAAATTAAAAATGGCCATCTTAGAAATTATATGTACAAAAAAATGGATCATACCTTGGTGACGTCACCTGGAACATAAAATTCTAATTAATTCTATTTTACAAAAGAAATCGGAGTCCAGGCTCTCTCCACCTCATCTCAACTCTTCATTAGTCACTTCCCACTCACTTCCACCATTCCACTCACTACTTTGTCACTTTTTTTTACACAGAAACAGGGACCAGTCCTTCACAGATTTTGCCTCTATCAGAACCCAGCGTAGACTGACTAAACTGCCTCCGCACGGAATTATGGGTAGCAAATTCGAGTTTCTTTTTCCTGTTGTCTCTTGTTTTACTTCTAAATATTAATATTTTTTGGTGTTTTCTCTCCTTTCTTCCGTTTCTTCTTTCTTCTAAATTGTCATCTTAATTTTCTGTAACTTTCCTTTTTAATTTTGACTCCTTCATTTCTCGAAAACAGTGTTTAAAGTTTGTGGTATACACTTTCGGATCACTTGTATTATTTCAGATGGGATCCGGCCTAGTTGATTCGATGTATTTTAGAACTGACCGTTTCTTCAAAATTTACTACTGGCTTTTCTTTCTGATGTGGGCAGTTTTTCTCTTCTTTTTCTTCTTTAATCTTTTCTTAATAATTAACTGTCTTTTCCTAAAAATTTTCACAACCTTCTACCGACTCGTTTTTTAATTATTGACCTTTTCTTAATTTTGCTTATAATTTCCTGAAATTTTCTTCATTCTTCTTCTTTAGCTGTTTCATTTTGTTCCTGGGTGTTAAAATAGTCCTTTCTTAAAATTTGGTTTCATTTTAAAGTCGGTGGATCTGGTAATTGATGTTGAAAATGTTGGTTGATAACTGTAAGGTTAGGCCTACAGCCACCTTTTCTTCCTTTTAAAGTTATTCTTACTTTCTTCCTGTTGATTTTCTATTTTATTTTCTTCATCCTTAGGTTTCTTTCTTCTTATTTTCTTTGTCCTTTTCTAAATTGGTTTAATATAAATGTATCGTTGCTAATAAATCCGTTGCCTTGGCAACGGGCTTGTTTATATTACACATTGTATGTACTTCCGCTCACAAAACTATTCGATCGTTTGCGCTAATATTCAATAATTGATTTACATAGGTGCTCCTAAATCCTCGTACTAAAATTTGTGTCGATAAATTCATTACATCTGCAGTTATTAGGAGTTGGTCGATTTGCCTGTAAAACAATAGGAGTCGTCGTTAGAGGGTTCTGGATTTACATATGAAATTTCGTGTCGATCCATTCATTCTATCAAGAATTATCGTGTTCACAGACACACAGCCTTTTTTTTTTTTCATATTTGGTATCTAAAGATCGGAAAACATGAAATTCCGTTGAAAACTCCGCATCGAATTTTGGACCGATTTCATAACTTTTCCCTATACTTCGTTTAGCTGGAGAAGTATAAAGATAAATTTTGCATGAGATATATTTTTTTATGAGATGTTTTTAGAGGTTTTGTGGTGACACGCGACAATTTGAGGACCACCTCCAACAGTTGGCAATATCTTGAAAGACATCTGGTTGGCGGTTCCAGGATCTTCTTACCCTTACACCTCGGGGCTTCTCAACAAAAAAATTATTTAGTCTGTCCATGATGGTGAGGTTTCAGGGGAAAAAATCTGTGAAGACCATATGCTGAAGTATCCAAAGGTACCACCCGCTTCTATCTCTCGTTAGTGTAATGTCGGTTAGTTGAGGAAATAAAGTATTCCCCCATCTCCTTCATCATTATTAACGTAAGGTTAAACTAATCACACACATTTTCAGCCAAATCAATCATATGGAAGCGGAGGGGGGGGGGGGGGTGAGGGGGGGAGGCTTAACATGAAAACTCCAATAACTGTTTTTGTAATGAATGTATTCACACGAAATTCGATATTTATATTCAAAGCCCTATATAGTACCTCCCTTGTTGAAAACTGTTATCTAATCATCATATAAAAGCTTTACAAAAAGAAAGAAAATTAATGAAAAGATAGAAAATAAAAAATAAAATGCTAGAGGGTTCTGGATTCACTTATAAAATTTCGTGTCGATACATTCATTCTATCGGAGTTATTGTGTTCACAGACACACACATATTTGGAAAACAGAGAAATTCCGTTGAAAACTTCAAATCGAATTTTTGACCGTTTGCATAACGATGAGAAGTAAAACGCAAAATTGAAACTTGGAATGTTGTCAGAATAACATAAATGTCCCTATGGGAAAGTTAAAAAGAACGCAAATTGGTTTATTCTTAGATTAATTCTTTTATTTCACCTTCCTTTTATTCCCACAGTGAGTAATCTGCAAGAGTTGGGCCAAAATTGAGACAAATGATGGCCGTCCCACAGCTTTTTGTCCCGACAAAAAATGAAAATATAAACACCGCACAACGGTCATTGCTCTATTTTTATTTTTTATTTTCTGTTTTTTCATTAATTTTCTTTTTTTTTTGTACACCTTTTATATAAAGATTAGATAACAGTTTTCACAGATAATATATACCAAATAATACAGGGATTTCTTCGGTATATAAACGTACAGAAATATTTTTCGTAAAGTGGAATCTATTCTTCTCATATTGAAATAAAGTGTATTTACAAGGAAAATAAAAATAAAAAAGTCCTCGGTGAATCACCAGCTATGTTCTTCCCCAGCACAAATTGATCAATTTCGTTTTCGCTCTCCCTCTAAATCCAATCGACCGTTTGGGCCAAAATCCAATATTTGACTTACATAGTGGATTCTAAATCCTCATTCTAAATTTCGTGCCATGACAACTCTGACATAGAATGAATGTATCGACACACAATTTCATATGTGATCTCAAAACCCCATAACTCTTTTTACTCCGTTGGCGACGAACCCTGAAGATCCTTAGCCGCCCTCACTAGCCTTCTCCACCGCGATCTGTCGTGCGCCACCGGTCGCCAGTTCACCACGTGGTGTTCCACAGCATCCTTCTTCACCAGGTCAGTCCACCTCAGCCCTGGGCATCCTCGTGATCTGGCTCCTTGGACCTGAGCGTCCATGATGCGTCCTATGGCTGTCTGCTGTTCGCTTCTCACCACGTGTCCAGCCCATCTTAAGCGCCGTGATTTCATATCTGCAACTACGGTCGGGTGTTGCCAGAAGACGTCCCTCAGCTCCCTGTTGGTTCTGATCCTCCACTCTTGGGTTTCTCTATCCTTGACCGGACCTGCTATTTTCCTCAGCACTTTATTTTCAAACGTCTGAAACGTTACTCCAGATGTGAGGTCAGGGTCCAGGTTTCACACCCATAGTTCAGAACGGGCTTTACCATGGAGCTGTAGATCCTATACTTCAGGTTCTTTGACAAGGCTCTGGACCGTAGCAGCTTGATGACAGAGAAATACGCTCTTTGGCCCTGCAGAAGTCTTCTGTCCACCTCCTCCAGCATCGAGTTGATGCTAGTTACCGTGGACCCGAGATATCTGAAGTTCTCAACTCTTGGGAAGGAGAAGGTCCCCACATTTAATTCCTGCTCGAGATGGATATTCTTACTGACTATAAGGTAGTCGCTCTTGTCGACATTAACTTCTAGCCCTACTCTGCAGCTGTGCTTAAGTAGTTTGCCCAGCTTACTTTTTCTTCTTCTGGGCTGTTTCCTAAGAAACCCCATAAGGACTACACTTATTCATTTTTAGCGTAATCCATGGAATTGACGACTGCACGTTTATCACCTAGGTTCAGCTAACCGCAGCTGTTGACGCGCGCGCGTCGTTTAAGCCCCAAAGGAGAAAAAAAAACAAAAACGTTTTAATCAGTATCTAGTATTTCCATTTATGTGAAAACTTTAAAAAAAAAAAAAGAACTTTTAAAATAATAATAAAATAAAATAAATGATTAAACTCCGTTCTCAAACAAAAAAAAATCTTGTATAGTGGTTCATATTTTTTTCCCTCCTTTTTTTTAATATTTCCACCTCTCTGATTCCCGCCCTTTATGCAGTTCCTTAATTAAATATTTTTTACGATTTGTTGTCTTCATACCTCCGTTTTTGTTTTTTTAGTTTAACAGGAAATGATGTAATAAAAAGAATAAGTTTTATTGTCTGAAGAAACTCCTGTTATTTAAGCTATAAAATTTAACGATTTCTATTTAATAAAAAAATAAATATATATATATATAAAAAGGACGCTTTTTCACAATTTTATTTTTTTCAATGTGTTAACGATTTCATTTTTAACTAAATTTATGTCTTGGATGTTTTATTGTTTTTCAAGTAATATTGTCTTTCTGTCCCGAGGGCCATCATATTGCAAGAAAAAATAGCAGAGTAATGAAAAAAGGAAGTCTTGGTGGATCAGCGGCATTGTACTTCCCCAGCGCGAATTAGTCAACTACGTCATAGCCCCTCCTGAAACCAATTGACTGATTCGGTTGAAAACCAATAGGAAGTCTTAAGTGCCCTAGAGACGATCAATTTAAATTGACAATTGCAATTGACAGTTTCAATTGATCAAGCTTCAATCATCACATCAATTCTAGTTTCTGTGTTCACCTTCAATTGTTCTGTTTTGACGTAGTGTTCTCGCTGATATTTTAATTTGTTGATTATTAAAATTACATTTTTTTTTTTTTTTTAAATGGTCTCGAATTTCTTGCATTAACTCTAGCCCTCTGCACTCGGAAGAAAGAAAAGAGAAAGAGACGTTGGTCCAAAGAATGATATAAACTGAGAAGCCGTTTTACCTACGAAAATTTATTACGTATCCTTTGAGATACTGAAACCGGGGATTATAAAAATTTTCTCAGATATTAACAGCAAAACAAAGTCTCTTTCCTCGAACGAAACCACCTCATCAGAAACACACTCATCTTTGCTGTCTGGCGAACAAACTAGTTACACTATCAATCGCTGCCAACAATTGCTCTTATCAATGACCTTCAACAAAATTTCTATCAATCGCCGTCATTTAATTGACAATCGCGTCAATTGCCTCCTAGACGATCAATTAGTCCCATCAATGATATCATTGACAATTGCAATTGTCAATTTTATTGATCGTCTCGGGGACACTTTACTTAAATAAGATAGTGGGGAATAGTTTTGTTATCGGTCTGTTTTCACCGGAAGTCCATGGCCTTCTGATTCCAAATATTTAAAAAAATAATCTCCCTGTGATTTTTGTACTCCCCATAGAATGGAATATATCGACACGGAATTTTTTTATGTGTCACCGCAATGCGTTGCTGCGTGACCAACGTTGTCGACTTCTTCATTGCCGTCTTCTCCTTTATGTCCTGGGATCCACAAGAGTCAAATTTCTTTTTCATCTTTTAGACCGTTTTGGAAGTCTGCACGTTTCTTGTCCAACTTTGAACTTATTTTAGGGGTTGTTAATGGTTTTAACACCAATGCATGGTCTCTATCTATCGTATGGTTGACTCTCTAGTGTAGTCATCGCGCTACGTTTTTTACAGCACTCGAATCCTCCACTCATTCCTATTAATATAAACCGTTTACGAGGGCGCCAGTTGCTCAGAGGTGGCGTACTAGGCTACGGAGCTCCAGATTGCTGGTTCGAAACCCGGCTGAGGCCCATAGATTTTTTATTTGAGAGGTGAAAAAACTTTGAGCACACCATCCTTTGGAAGGTACGTTAAGCGATAGACCCGAGCCTGTACGATGTCGGGTACTCGTTAAAGACCCCTACTCTAGATGAATAAAAATTTATGCTAGGCAAAAATTAGGACCAGTTAAGTCGGGCTCATATCCACCAGAGTGAAAAAAGAGCAGAATTCCCGCAGTAAGCTAATGGTTACATTGGCTGTTTATACTTGGAAATAGGGCGCCGGAAGCTCAGAGGTACTCTACTGAGCTCAACATCGCGGGTTCGAAACCCTGCTGAGGCCCTTTTTGATTTTTTATCTCGAGGTGAAAAAACTTTGAGCACGCCATCCTTCGGAAGGTACCTTTAGCGATGTTCCCGAGCCTGGACGATGTCAGGCACTCATTAAATATCCCTATCTTAGGTAAATAAACCTGGGTAGGTAAAAACTATATCTCGAGAGTAGTGTCGGGCTCATATCCACCTGAGTGACGAAAGAACGCTCTGGTAGTAGGCGATATGACCTCGTAGTTAAAGTCTAGGCACGAGTCCTAATAACTAACTATAAACTGTTTACGAGAGATCTGGCGCAATCCACTACCATGATGGAACCCTGGTGGGTGGCCCGTCGGTCAGTGTCACTCTAAATAGATAATATGAATAGAACGAAGTGGAGGATTCGAGTGCTGTACAAACCTAGCGCTACCCTCGTCATCCCATACCACTAATACATTAACATATTATAATATTAGCTGGAGGGACGACGACGACGGTAGTGACAACTCACGGGGATGACAACCTGCTTCGTCGTCCCATGACTCTGCATCATTCTGGCATTCCTCTCAACGTTTTGTCCACTGTTTAGAGTTTCTCGTTCACAAAAGATACTCTAAGTCATGCGCTCTCATGTTCGTCAGGTGGATTTTCTTATTACTATAAAAATCACCGGATATGTACTTCCCCAAGCATCAATTATTCAACTGAAATTTCGCTGTCTCTTAGAAACCAATTAACCAATTGAGTTACATACACTCACTAATCACTGTGATTGCTACTAGCTAGCAGGTGTCTGGACCATTGGCGCTTTAGGCGTCTTTCAGGATTTTGGGAAAATGTGGCTGAGTGAAGAGCACGGATTAGAGGATTATTGTGGGATATAAGGAAGGAATGGAATTTCTTATATCTGAGTTTAACTACTTCGGCGATGAAAGGAACTTTGATTGCAGCTGCAGCATGAATGTGCAGAAGTGCATGAAAGAGGTATTTTCAGGCAGAGGCAGAGGTACTGTAGCTTTGGTAAATATATTATTATTGTCTCCAATTGGAGTGATTGTCCAACCAGATGGAAGAAACAGCCAATTCTGGGTATGTTGAGCCAAGTGAGAAGGAGATCAGACGGCAGTGCAGGTTATGACAGCCGAGGAGTACACTGGAGACTGGAGGACAAGGAAGTGGAAGAGGGGAATATGTCCAGGGTCAACTCCTCGTGTTCCAGATCTCCATCTGGGTCTATAACTTAGAGAAGTGACAGAGCAACTCCTGGAGCGGGCAGATAGCTCCACCTCGACAGTGTTGCGTGTCAGTCTGGCTGGCTACTTACCACAAGGTTCATTCATTGTCTTGACACAAGAAAAATATGTTTTACTTAAACTGTCAAAGTTAGGGGCGAATCGGCCGGAAATGTACTGCCCAAGCTCGAATTATTCATAATAAAGCAATTTTCAACATCTCTAAACTCTCCCATTCCTTTGTCTAATTTAATTCAAAGCCAATAGGTAGGTAACACAATGGCTCCTATTGTTTACTATTTGATACTAAAAAGTCGGTGAATCATCGCCAATGTACATCTCCACCACGAATTATTCAATCGGCTTCTGAATCCTCATATTACATTTTGTTCGTGATATTTTACATGTGAATCGAACCCTCAAACGACGACCTGTTGATTTGCAACCAAATTGATAGAAGAGAGAGGGGAGAATAACAAAAATACTCTAATGACTGCCGTTGTAATGAACGCATCAACTTTAAATTTCATATTTGAAGTCAAAACCCAATGAGGACATAACCTCATATGTGATAGTAAGATGTTGTGGGACGATATTTCTAATAGAAATAAAAGACGTTGTCTTCCCACTGTTTTATTTTACACCAGAACCGGTTTTCGACGCAACAGCGTCATCATCAGTGGTTCATCCCACCCACACAGCACTGGCCAGTTGTCTTCCAACCGCTGTGCTGCGTGGGTGGGATGAACCACTGATGATGACGCTGTTGCGTCGAAAACCGGTTCTGGTGTAAAATAAAACAGTGGGAAGACAACGTCTTTTATTTCTATGAGGACATAACCTGTCAAATTTCAGCGATATTGGCAGAAGGAAAGTGGGGTTTCAGGGGAGGGGGCTCTATTTAAAAAACTTAATAACTGCCGCTGTAATGAATTTATCTACACAAAATTTAGTATGAGGATTTAGGAGCCCCTATGTAAGTCAACTATTGATTATTAGCGCAGACGATCGAATGGTTTCGGAGAGTGAGCAAAAAGTCAATTGATTGCCATTTTAGAACCATGAAATTCTGGTGAAAACTGAAAAAAAATATATTATATGGTGATGAGGATCTCCCTCTTTCTTCTGATTACCAACCAGATTATGTTCTACTGACAAGGACCTGGATATAAGAGGCTCCTCAGGATAAGGATGAATAGTTTAAAGAAATCCAAAGAATTACCATATCTATAACCGAAGGCAACTCCCCGACATGGGATTTTTTCCCTCAAACTTGCCCCTTCCTTTAATCTACCAGAAGCCGTGTTCAGACAAGGGGAACATCTTGAATAAGTCAAAAACTATCTGTTTTTTTTTCCCCAGAATCCGTCACGGATAATCAATTTCCAAGCTCTTTCCCCAACCAAGAATTACATGCCACTCCGTTTTCCACCTATAGTAATTATAAAATGGATCGCTTTTCTGAAGTTTTTCTGTCTGTTCTGACCATCATGATCAGACATATTTCGAAAAAGGTCATTGAGGAGGGCAAAAAAACAAAAAAAACATTAGGGACAAGAAAAAAGGGAAATATAATTGTACTACTTGAGGCATGACTGCTTTCAACTATAGTTAAGTTATTGTGACTCATGCCCGGGCTTTAACTACGAGCCATTAACGAAATTCTGGTCATACTACTGTCATCAAAACCTATAGTAATATTTATTTCCGTTAATGGTCATATGGTCGTCCGATCGTAGAATTGTGCCTGGGCAATTCATGATCTGCTCCCAAGTCGTGCGGATCGATGAGAGCAATACGTTTGTCGATACAACCGTACTATGATCATTTCAGTGAACTCACCTGTACATATGACAAACTTTTGCAGACTTGCCACAATAATGCTAAGGATTCAATCTTTGATCTATGTATTAGAAATTTCGATTTATACAATCACACGTATTCGGAAATAAAAAATAATCTTGATCTAATCTCCCAGTATTATGGGGAGCATAAGATTTCTAAACGCGGTTTGATAAATGCGCTGGGGAGAGCATCAAAATTTTTATTTGGCACCATGGATGATTTAGATGAAAAAAATTATTCAATTAAAATGGATTCTTTAGTTACCAATCAAACCTATTTATTAGAACTCGCTAAACATCATACTTCTTTGTTCAATACATCGTTTCAAGGAATGATGGCAATAACAGATAGGATAAACTCGAAATTAACTCAGCTATCTGACAATTTTTCCAATCAGCTAATTTCACTTCAGGGCGGAGAAGCGGGTGTCATAAAATTTCAAACTTTATGCTAGATTTATGCTAAACCATTATAACCAGGCTCAGTTACACATCATAAACATTTTTAAACCTTTCTGAACATGGCATCATCCATCCCACGATACTGTCCCCAACTGTTCTAAAAGAAAACTTAGTTCAGATAGAGTCCACCCTTCCGGAACAGTACAGACTGCCTCTTTCAGCCACAAAAGAGAATGTTAGGTGAATAATAAGAATGACTGTCTTTACTTTAATTTAAGGTATGGTGCTTCACTCACCAAACCGGGATCTTAACTTAATGGTACTTGTTAATTCTAGGGGGTTTCAATAATAACACCAATTGGGCTGTTGAATAACTTCTTAGAGAATGTATTTTAAATGTCAGAACTCATGACAGATAATAAGATATGACAAGAACAGTTTAACACTTGGAAACATAAACAATAGGAATTCGACTTACGTCCAGAAGTAGAGAGAGAGCAGTCCACACGTCTGACCAGGTTCCAGAATCTGACCACAACGCATCTCCTCATCGGTATTTAACCTTTGAGGAGCGGAAATGTTTACCTTGGTCAAGATCAAATATCCTGTTTACGGGTCAACACTCTCGATGTCACAATCGCGGTTCCTTGGCCGAGCCAATCTCAATAAACGGGGAACAAAGATTTGTTTTTCCTGAACTCTTTCGAGTTTTCTGACAAAGTCCCCTTCACCGCCTTCTCACATACTTCCCCCTGCAATCCAGAAGTCACGCCCTCGTGACGAGACACAACCGGGAGGAGCTGCCAATCTGCAAAGCGCTGCATACAAAGTTGATGGAATGTTGTTGTTATTTCTAGAAGTTCGTCTGTAGAGTTCTCGTAATTTCTCCTCTCTCTTTCTCTGACTAAAGTAAACTCCTAAAGTCCTGATTCCAAGTGTTAAATTCATGTTTAGTACAGATAAATATATAAATATAAAGTACAACATATATCGACTACTTTCTGAGAAAAAGAAAATGTAAACTTCAATTTTCATTAACAAAACAAAATTATACTTAAAACTTATCAACAAAATAAGAAACAAACTTAATAATGTATATACTGTAAAAGATTTAGTAATATGCTAAGGCGTATAAAACAATGTTTATATGTATATTCTTTTTTTTTTTCAAATGACGTAAATACCAATATATATGTATACAATTTAAAATAAATGAATATTACTAAACAAGTCTATTTGCAATAACATAAAAAAATCAAAATAGATTGGAAACACATTCCTTTTTTTTTTTTTGAGATTCTCGCTATAAAATAGTTATAGGTACATCTAATTATACTCCTCTATGAGACCAAATAAAAACAATTATTGAATACAACAGAAATGTTTTTATAAACACTTCGAAAAATTCACTTAACGAATCACAAAACAAATCAAAACAAAAACAAAATATATAGGAGAGAACAATGGACTCTTCTTCCAATATTTACTAATAACAATAAAAAAACACAATCAATTATTTAATAAACTATTATTTTGTATTCCTATGCAGTCTGCATAATGTTGCTAACGAACAACTAAGATTCTAAATAAATTATTGACAGAAAGAAAAGAGAAAAAAAAAATATCTATAATAAAGTTAACCTATTGACTAAACTCCGTTCCATGAGCTATGGGCTGTGTAATGTATTTATTCAACTAAAGTTACACAGAGGCCCTTCTAGGGGCTAAAATCATTATTGTATTTTCTTTTTGTCTTGTAGATTTAAAATATCTGGCTACCAACATTTCAAAAAAAATATATATAGAAGCAATAAAGACAATGTATGTTACCTGTATATAGCTCATGGAAGGAAGTGATCAAATTCTGGACCTGCCTTTCTCAAGAAAGCGCTAGTCTTCACTCCCTCCACTCAGTTTATGTTTCCATTCAATCTGTTCCTGTTTCTGTTTTCACACTTTTGTTATTGTAAACTGCATCCTATCTCAACAATATCCTTGACAAACCCAAAACACGGATGTGTCCAGTCAATGAACTCCAAAATTATTTCTAAATTTCTTATCCCTAACGTGGATTTTGCCTATAATCTCCCTTAATTGAGCTTAAATATCGCAATTATCTCCCAAAAATCTCCCTAAATTGCGTCTTATTCTTTATCTCTTTTTTTTCTCTTAATACAAGTATCTCTCTTAATGTGCGCTTAAATGTCGCATTTGTCTCCCATAAATCTCCCTAAATTGCTTCTTATTCTTTATCTCCTTTTTTTTTTGTTTTAATATAAGTATCTCCCTTAATTGTGCTGAACTCTTTATCTCTCTTTTTTTTTTTCAAATAACTTCCTTTTATTTATTTATTTTTATTTTTTTTTTTAAAAAGGCTCCGTGAACAGGCGACCGCGTTTTCAAAATTAACCGGTGCTTTATCTAACACGAAGCCTCAACTTCTCGAATTACACTCTTTATATTTTCACCGCACGACTTTTTACGCTAAATTCCTTTATCTCTCTTTTTTTTCAAATAATTTCCCTTCTTTTTTTTTTTAAGGCTCCGTGAACAGGCGACCGCGTTTTCAAACTCAACCGGTGCTTTATCTAACACGAAACCTCAACTTCTCGAATTACTCTTTATATTTTCACCGCACGACGTTTTACGCTAAATTCCTTTATCTCTTTTTTTTTCTATTAATTTCCCTTCTTTTTTTTTTTTTTTTTAAGGCTCCGTGAACAGGCGACCGCGTTTTCAAACTCAACCGGTGCTTTATCTAACACGAAGCCTCAGCTTCTCTAATTACTCTCTTTTACTTTTTATATTTTCCACCGCGCGACGTTTTGCGCTAAATTCCTTGTTCTACCAATTACTTAACATTTGCGCATAGTATATATATCTTCCAAAAAAAATTCTCCCATAATTGCGCTTAAATATCTCTATCATCTCTCTCAAAAATCTCCTTAAATTGCGCACAATATTTATATTTATCATTAAAATCTCCCTTAATTTGCGCTCAATATATATATCCCATATTCACTTTTATTCTCTTTGACGCGTAATTATCTACCTCTTTTATTTTATTTTTTATTTTTTTTTTTTTAAATATTTTCTTTCTATAGCACAATGTTTGAAATCTTTCCTTTTTCCCTTTTCAATCAAGAAGGTCATATCAGAGGACAAGGAGGTAGTATTTCTTCATCCTTTTTATATGAAAAACATCGTCCACTAACTTCCCAGCTTTATAAACCTGAATAACATAATTCAACTTGTTTAGGCGCTTCTGGACAACAAAAGGTCCCTTATATTTCGGCTGTAATTTTCTTGATTTACTCGGATCAAAACAAAATTCTCTTAATAGCACTAGATCGCCCTCTTTAAATTCCACAAAGCTGTGCTTTTTATCGTAATTTTCTTTTTGAATTAGCTGAGGCTTTTTTAAAATTTCCGGGATTGTTTTTCTTATAACTTGCAACTCCTCTATAGTTTTAATTACGTCCGCCTCATAAGTGTGCGGAACTAGAACGACGTCCAAAGGAATCTTAGGCCTATAACCGTGCATCAAGAAAAACGGTTCGTAACCCGTACTTGCTTGTTTAGACGTATTATAAGAGAAGAGAACATGGTCCAAATGTGTGCTCCAATTATTTATATTTTTATTAACGTAATGTGACAACATTTGAATAAGTGTGTGATTGAATCGTTCTACAATGCCTTGAGCGCATGGGTTAAAAGCCGTACTTTTTTTGTGATAAATTCCCAAGGCTGCTTTAAATTGTAACAAGGACTTCTCCAAAAAATGTGTCCCTCTGTCTGATGAGACTATACTCGGGACCCCAAAACGATTTACCATATTCAATAAAAATTTTGCCGTAGATTTGGCATCTGCAGACCTAGTGGCTTTTGCCATGACAAATTTTGTTGTTGTGCAAGTTGCTACTATAATGTACTTGTTCCCATGAGAGCTTGTTAATGGCCCCAAGTAATCTATAACTACATGTGAAAAAGGGGTCGTGGATGGAATGATGGGGCTGAGATCCCCCTGGGGCAAACTTTTTGGAATTTTTTCTCTTTGACATGAGTCACACGATTGTATGTATGTCGTAATTTCGGATAGCATAGAGGGCCAAAAGTAATTAGTTAGTAATCTACCATAAGTTTTAGCGATACCTAGGTGTCCTAAATCGTCATGGCAAGAGTGCAACAATTCTCTTTTTAAAGAATCAGGCACTAAAATTAAATTTCTTCGTTCCTTAGGGGTAAAGTATTTGTAATACATTATATCGTCGTCCGAATTTAATACATAATTTCGCGATTTACGACGTATTGATTTATCGCCGAATTCGTTGTCCGTCAAGGCCTGGTAAATTTGTGAACAAAATTTATCTAATTTTTGCAATTTCGCAATATTTATTATTTTTATTTCATTGACCGCAAAATCATTGTCATAAGACGTGTCTACAAATTTATCTACTGGATTTCTTGAAAGGGCATCTGGGACGACCATTTTCTTCCCAGGCTTATGTATGATCTCGAAATCGTAATCTACTAATTTTAAAGCTAATCTATGTAACCTTGAAGAGATATTTTTTATATTATTATAGTATTTCAAACTGACATGATCATTATATATGATTACCCTTTGTCCCAGCACGAAGGGACGCCAGTAATTTAAACAATAAACTATAGATAGCAATTCTATCTCTGAAGTTGTCCATCTCTGTTCAACATCAGTCAATTTACGGCTCAAAAACTGAACAGGGTGAAAGACATCGTTCTTGTCGGGCTGCATCATAACAGCTCCAATACCAACAAGAGATGCGTCTGTGTAGATATGAATTGGAAGATTTTCATTAAAGTGCATCAAAACTGGTGGGGATATTAATTTTAATTTTAATGCATCAAAAGCTTCTTGATGTATTTCTTTCCAGATTAATTTTTTGTTTTCTAGCTTTGTCAAATCCGTCAACGGGGCTGCTATGGTGGCGTAATTTTTTATGAACTTTCTGTAATAGTTAGTGGTTCCCATGAAGGACCTCACTGCTTTGACCGTGGTCGGAACCGGGAAGTTTTGGATCGCTTCAATTTTATCAGGGAGTGGCGTGATGCCTTTTTGTGAAACGTTATGACCTAAAATGTCTATTTGGTCGAAAAAAAATTTACATTTATCAGTTTTCACCTTTAAGTTTACGGAGCGAATCTTTTCTAAAGCTAGACGTAAGTTGTGTAAGTGGTTGTCAAATTCGTCTGAAAACACAACAATATCGTCTATATAACATATCATTTTGCGGTATAGATATTCCGAAAATAGTCTGTTTACCGCCCTCTGAAATGAGGCGGGACTGTTTTTAAGTCCTTGGGGCAAACATTTGAACTCATATTGGCCAAACGGAGTAACAAATGCTGTTATTTCGCGATCCTCTTGAGATAAGGGTTGTTGATAAAAAGCGGAATTAAAATCTAATTTTGAGAATATACCAGAGCCTTGCAGACAATCAAACACCGAATCTATTCGAGGAAGGGGGAATTTATCCGCTAACAATTTCTCATTTAATTTAATATAATTTATGACCATCCTGAATGATTTGCCGTCAGGTTTCCTAACTAAATGTGCTGGAGAGCTGTATGCAGATTGAGTTGGTCCAATGATATCGGCTTTCAACAGAATATCCACTTGCCTCTGTAACTCCTCTCTCTCAAATTTGGAGACACGGTATGGAGGGAGAGAGACTGGTTCTCTGTCTATTAATTTTAATTTGTATGGTGATAATTTTGTAGGGCCTAAATCCCCTGAATGAGTGGCAAAAACGTCTCTAAATTCAAAGAGGAGGTCGAACGCCTTCTTATATTGTCCCTCCGGTAGCTCCGGATTAATCTGTATCACATGTCCGGCTTTATCGGTTAGGATGGGTTTTTTCTGGTCAGGCATACGATTCTGGTATCCAATTAACGTGTTACATACCACCCTCTGTGTTACTGAGGATATGTTCTGCACTTCTAACTCATCCGATGTATTTGGACAAGATGAATCTATTACCTGAATAGGACTTTCGTCGAAATATTCGTGATTTAAATTAATTTGATCAGTAATATGAATTCCTTTAGTTAATTTGTTTGTTAGTTGCAAATGTTTTCGGGTCAAAGGAGGAAGTATTATGTCACCTGTTGTCCTCAGCTCTAAATGTTTTGGATCAATTGACGTTTGTTTTGGTGTTAACGTCAACATTTCCTTTGTCTCTGGAATGTGACCCACTCTAAGATGTACACAGAGTGACCCAGTTTTGTAATCCAATACCGCTCCTCGCTGACTAAGAAAATCCTCTCCAAGAATGGCCTGACAGTTCAGATTTCTCGCTACGAAAAATCGTTGCCTCATTTTATTTTCTTTTATTTTTATTATTGTGTCTATATGGCCCAAAATTTCGACTGGCGAACTATTTGCAGCCATAGCTTTAATTGTTGTGTCTTTTGTAAAATTAAAATGTTGGTTATTTTTAAATGTGTCGTAATTTAAAATAGATACCGAAGCCCCAGTATCTATTAAAGTTCTAACTTTTAAATCAAATATTTCTGTCTCAATTGTAGAGCTGGACACGTTCACGGAATTAAATTCATATACTTTGTTAGGCCCAAAACGCCTAGCGTTAATTAGTTTTTTGAAAAATTCCGACAGTTATTCGATATATGGCCTATCTTCCCACACTTCTGGCAGACTGGCCGGTGAGAACTTCGGCAATCACGGAAAAAATGCCCTGGTTTCATACATAAGTGACATAATGGGCGGGCGTTATGAGTATTACGGTTTGAATTATAGTAACCCGGTCCTCGTTCCCCAAACTGTCTGTTAGGACCCCTTAAATTTCCTCGATTATTTTCGTATCCCAGATTCCTTGCGTCTCTACCATTTCTTTGTGAAAAATGTTGCTCCCTATTTTTCCCGTTTTGTCCAAAGTACCCCCTTTGTCGTTCATCTTGCCTATTGTTTCCTGTACCTACTCTCCCCGCATTTAACTCTAGAATATTTACTTTCGCAATTAAATCTTCTATCTGTTTGTTAACTCCCACCTTGCGACGATCTTCTAAGATTTTTCTTGCAATTTCTAAATTTTGTAAATTTGTTTTGAAACGTTCTAAAGATGAATTATCCCCAACCTGAACTTTCATTAGATATTGTTCATCTAACCCGTTTGTGATATGTTGAATTATATCAATCTCAGACATATTTGGATCTAACTTTTTACACAAACCTTGAATTTGAGCTACATAATCTAAACAGGATTGATTTTCACCTTGTCTCATTGATTCAATTTTTAACTTCAAGTTATGATGAAATCTGGGATTCCTAAATTGGGTTAAAAAACTTGTCCTTAAATCCTCCCATGTGATGCCAGCTCTTAATGTGTCATAAAAAATCTTAGCTGTTCCTTTTAGGTAAAAGGGTATCAGGGTAATTCTATCTTCTTTTTCCCAACCGTTTATGTGTGCTATAGCGTCAAATTCATCAAGATATGAGGATATACAATCCTCCGGTCCTCCCGCGAAAATAGAGGGAGTAAGCTTTGGTAAACGTTTTGTTGGCACCATGTTTCTAGGGGGTTTATTTATGAATTCGTCAAGAGAAGTTTTTGTGTCGTCAAGAGAGGTCTTTGTGTCGTCAAGAGAGATTTTCGCGTAATCTAATTCTTGTAAAGAAGTTCTTATGTCTTCTAAATCTAATTGAGCTTTCAGTTGGACCACGTTCTCTACACAATAATCCCTTAATCTTTTCCTCAAAATATTTGCATTATCTTCCTCAGAAAAAACTATATTTAAAATCTTTAGCAATTCAAGTACCTGTCGCTTTTGTAATGAATAAATCCAACTTGAGTAAAATTGCGTTTTCCCCTCCTCAGAGGTTGATATGTTCTGAAGGAACGTTTCCCACAATGTCATCTATACCCGGAGAGATATGTGAGATAGCAGTCAATAAAAATAGAAATTTAATGGTGAAAAATATGAGTTCTGAATTTAATAGTTCTCAAGAAGTTAAAAAAACGGCGCCTCCACCACTTGTGAAGAATAAAAAAGGCTGTATTTGTAAATAATATAATTTAAGAGAATGTTAGGTGAATAATAAGAATGACTGTCTTTACTTTAATTTAAGGTATGGTGCTTCACTCACCAAACCGGGATCTTAACTTAATGGTACTTGTTAATTCTAGGGGGTTTCAATAATAACACCAATTGGGCTGTTGAATAACTTCTTAGAGAATGTATTTTAAATGTCAGAACTCATGACAGATAATAAGATATGACAAGAACAGTTTAACACTTGGAAACATAAACAATAGGAATTCGACTTACGTCCAGAAGTAGAGAGAGAGCAGTCCACACGTCTGACCAGGTTCCAGAATCTGACCACAACGCATCTCCTCATCGGTATTTAACCTTTGAGGAGCGGAAATGTTTACCTTGGTCAAGATCAAATATCCTGTTTACGGGTCAACACTCTCGATGTCACAATCGCGGTTCCTTGGCCGAGCCAATCTCAATAAACGGGGAACAAAGATTTGTTTTTCCTGAACTCTTTCGAGTTTTCTGACAAAGTCCCCTTCACCGCCTTCTCACATTACAATGTACAAACTAAACGCTTCCCCACATCTGGGCATATCGTGAAATAGTTCCATTTTACGCCACTAGTGGCTCTGTCTCCGAACTCTCTGTTTTGTTTACGTGCGCGCGAGATGGATGCGTCAAAACATAACTTCATTGGTTTCATGAATTAGCTTTCGCAAAACCAGAGAACCTGTTCTGTTTCAGTAAAAGGACCGATGGGGTGGTCAAATTTTTCTTCTTTCCGATAAATCCCAGCCTTTTCAAATGGAATCGATATGTCCAACTATGACTGGTCAAATCGTCAAACGATTTGCATTGAACGATATGGCGGATATTAGTTATTTATTTAACGAAATGCCCAGGCAGTTCATGATCTGCCCAATTCTACGATCGGACGACGACATATACATTAAGATAGCTTATAAATTAGATACATAAACAGATATTAATTCTTAGAGACTGACACACATGGATTAGAATTAACAATACTACTAAAAAATAAAATGAAGTTATTAAAGAAACACTTGAAAATATGAGTACAAAAATAATAATATTAATAAATACAGTAGATATTTTTTTAAATTTTATTAGAATTAAGATGATAACTTTTTCGGGAGTGTCTTTTTCACGACGAAATTTCGGGACGTTGTTCCGTCCCTTCATCATTCTTAAAACATCATTGTACAAGTATAATGATGTTTTATTAGCCAAGTAATTCGCATATTGACCAGTGAATGTGCACATTATCCGCTCTGCTCTCAAATTTACCGTAACACTTACTACCCAGACAATGAGGGGGTTTATAATGCTAAAATTGGGTTATAATGAATGAAATTGAATATAAATTCAAAAATTATAATTATTGAATATACTAATAACAATATTGAATATGAATTGAATAGTGATTCATGTTAGATATGGTACTACATATAAAAAATACTTATTCATTTTAAACTGTACTATACATACATATTTTCGGTGAGGTTGAAATGGGGTTTGTTTGTGTTTTTGTGTATCTAGCTCATCTGATCAGCCTCAACTCCTCTTTACCATGTCCTTCCCAACCAACTTTATACGAGTACACCCTTCTCTCTCACTCATTGTCTACTATTTATTTCCGTCTTAGTTACTTCATGTGACTCATGCCCGGAGCCTTTAACTACGAAGCCTACCACCAGAGCGCTCTCGTCAATCCAGTGGGCATGAGCTCGACTCTACTGTAAGAGTTATAAATTTTGCCTACTCAGGTTTTGTTACTTAGGGTAAACGTTTTTAACGAATACCTGACATCGGGATCATCTTAACGTCACATTCAAAGGAGGGCCTGCACTAGGTTTTTTACTCCCAGATAAGAGCTTTCGAACGATTTTGAACTAAGAAGGCTACCTCTCATCTAACGGCGCCTTCTTTTCCGCTATATTTATTAGTAATATTCAATTATATGAATAATAATAATAGTACAGTAGAACCTCGATAAGTCGAAAACCTCCAAAACTCGAAAAAAAAGGTTTGTTCCTTTCCCTTCAAGCCCCAAAACCTCCATTACTCGAAATCTCAACCCTCTATTAGTCGAAATAATCAGTGAGTCCCTACAAGCCATTTTGGTACATATTTTCCCTCTATAACTCGAAAAAATAAATTGGACCTCTGTATCTCGATCATAGCAATGTTTTATTTTACAACCTTTACAACTCGATTATTTGAAACTTATTACCTCTATAGCTCGAAGAAAAATAAGTTACCGACTTTGAGAATTTGCCGACAATATACACCATTGTTTCTTAGAAAACAATTTAGGAGTATACAATAAATAGGATCCGAACCAATTATCTAAAGCAAAAAAAAATTACTGACTTTTTTTAATACCTACATATACTTTTAAGGATGAGAATGAATCTTAACCTCTTCAAATAAATAGGATCCAAACCAATTATCTAAAGCAAAAAAAAATTACTGACTTTTTCTAATACCTACATATACTTTTAAGGATGTTTTGAAATAATGTTGATTTATAATAAATATAAATATGTTTGTTACCTCTGTAACTTGAATTTTTATTTATTTCACCTCTCTAACTCAAAATTAGTTAGAATGAATCTTAACCTCTACAAGTCGAATCAAAATCTGCCTGTCGAAATCCTCCATAAGTCGAATTTTTTGGCGTCTCCCTTGATGTTCGACTTATAGAGGTTCTACTATATTAACATATTTGCACGGAAGAGATAATAAAAATTAACAATAATGATAAACAAAATAGATATGTAATAACAATAGTTTTGTGTAAAAAAACACT